>CAUJCB010000233.1:0-396692 GCA_963082715.1 Harpalus rubripes
AGCGCAGCTAGAGTGCCGATTTGACCTATAGAAGTTACTGCAAAACACCTTAAAAACAGGTAATTCGCTTAGAAAACGCATTTTCAAGTGATTTGGAGACATGTTTTGGGAAACAGTTTTTACATCATATTTGAGCGTTTCACGGTCTGAAACGACGATTTTGTATGTAGACTTTGTAAATATATTCTGCCTGTAGTTTCGATATCACTTGGTTATTTAGGGTACAATAAGACAAAATACACTGTCTTTTAGTGAATACAACCTTTTGGGGCACTCCGTGGTGCACTCGCCAGCGCAGCTAGAGTGCCGATTTGAACAATAGAAGTTACTGCAAAACACCTTAAAAACACGTAATTCGCTTTGAAAACGCATTTTCAAATGATTTAGAGACATGTTTTGAGAAACAGTTTTTACATCATTTTTGAGCGTTTCACGGTCTGAAACGACGATTATGCATGTATCTTTGGAAACATATTCTACCTGTAGTTTCGATGGAACTTGGTTATTTAGGGTACAATATGACAAAATACATTGTTTTTTAGTGAATACAACCTTTTGGAGGCACTCCGTAGTGCACTCGCCAGGGCAGCTAGAGTGCCGATTTGAACTATAGACGTTACTGCAAAACACCTTAAAAACACGTAATTCGCTTAGAAAACGCATTTTCAAGTGATTTGGAGACATGTTTTGAGAAACAGTTTTTACATCATATTTGAGCATTTCACGGTCTGAAACGATGTTTTTGCATGTATGTTTCAAAACATATTCTTCCTGAATTTCCGATGGAACTAAGCTATTTATACTAAAATAAGACAAAATACACGGATTTTTAGTCAATACAAGGTTTTGGAGGCACTCCGTGGTGCACTCGCCAGCGCAGCTAGAGTGCCGATTTGACCCATAGAAGTTACTGCAAAACACCTTAAAAACACGTAATTCGCTTAGAAAACGCATTTTCAAGTGATTTGGAGACATGTTTTAAAAAACAGTTTTTACATCATATTTGAGCGTTTCACGGTCTGAAACGACGTTTTTGCATGTATATTTCAAAACATATTTTTTCTGAATTTTCGATGGAACTAAGTTATTTATGCTAAAATAAGACAAAATACGCTGATTTTTAGTAAATACAAGGTTTTGGAGGCACTCCGTGGTGCACTCGCCAGCGCAGCTAGAGTGCCGATTTGACCCATAGAAGTTACTGTAAAACACCTTAAAAACACGTAATTCGCTTAGAAAACGCATTTTCAAGTGATTTGGAGACATGTTTTGAGAAACAGTTTTTACATCATATTTGAGCGTTTCACGGTCTGAAACGACGATTTTGTATGTAGACTTTGTAAACATATTCTACCTGTAGTTTCGACAGCACTTGGTTATTTAGGGTACAATAAGACAAAATACACTGTTTTTTAGTGAATACAACCTTTTGGGGCACTCCGTGGTGCACTCGCCAGCGCAGCTAGAGTGCCGATTTGAACTATAGAAGTTACTTCAAAACACCTTAAAAACACGTAATTCGCTTAGAAAACGCATTTTCAAGTGATTTGGAGACATGTTCTGAGAAACAGCTTTTACATCATATTTCAGCGTTTCACGATCTGAAACGACGATTTTGCATGTAAACTTTGTAAACATATTCTACCTGTAGTTTCGACAGCACTTGGTTATTTAGGGTACAATAAGACAAAATACACTGTTTTTTAGTGAATACAACCTTTTGGGGCACTCCGTGGCGCACTCGCCAGCGCAGCTATAGTGCCGATTTGAACTATAGAAGTTACTGCAAAACACCTTAAAAACACGTAATTCGCTTAGAAAACGCATTTTCAAGTGATTTGGAGACATGTTTTGAGAAACAGTTTTTACATCATATTTAAGCGTTTCACGGTCTGAAACAACGATTTTGTATGTAGACTTTGTAAACATATTCTACCTGTAGTTTCGACAGCACTTGGTTATTTAGAGTACAATAAGACAAAATACACTGTTTTTTAGGGAATACAACCTTTTGGGGCATTCCGTGGTGCACTCGCCAGCGCAGCTAGAGTGCCGATTTGAACTATAGAAGTTACTGCAAAACACCTTAAAAACACGTAATTCGCTTAGAAAACGCAGTTTAAAGTGATTTGGAGACATGTTTTGGGAAACAGCTTTTACATCATATTTGAGCGTTTCACGATCTGAAACGACGATTTTGCATGTATCTTTGGAAACATATTCTACCTGTAGTTTTGATGGAACTAGGTTATTTATGCTACAATAAGACAACATACACTGATTTTTAGTGATACAAGATTTTGGAGGCACTCCGTGGTGCACTCGCCAGCGCAGCTAGAGTGCCGATTTGAACTATAGGAGTTACTGTAAAACACCTTAAAAACACGTAATTCGCTTAGAAAACGCATTTTCAAGTGATTTGGAGACATGTTTTGAGAAACAGTTTTTACAGCATAATTGAGCGTTTCACGATCTGAAACGACGATTTTGCATGTATCTTTGGAAACATATTCTACCTGTAGTTTCGATGGAACTAGGTTAATTATGCTACAATAAGACAAAATACACTGATTTTTAGTGAATACAAGGTTTTGGAGGCACTCCGTGGTGAACTCGCCAGCGCAGCTAGAGTGCCGATTTAAACTATAGGAGTTACTGTAAAACACCTTAAAAACACGTAATTCGCTTAGAAAACGCATTTTCAAGTGATTTGGAGACATGTTTTGAGAAACAGTTTTTACATCATATTTGAGCGTTTCACGTTCTTAAACGACGATTTTGCATGTAGACTTTGTAAAAATATTCTACCTGTAGTTTCGATAGCACTTGGTTATTTAGGGTACAATAAGACAAAATACACTGTTTTTTAGTGAATACAACCGTTTTGGGGCACTCCGTAGTGCACTCGCCAGCGCAGCTAGAGTGCCGATTTGAACTATAGAAGTTACTGCAAAACACCTTAAAAACACGTAATTCGCTTAGAAAACGCATTTTCAAGTGATTTGGAGACAAGTTCTGAGAAACAGCTTTTACATCATATTTGAGCGTTTCACGATCTGAAACGACGATTTTGCATGCATCTCTGGAAACATATTCTACTTGTAGTTTTGATGGAACTAGGTTTTTTATGCTACAATAAGACAAAATACACTGATTTTTAGTGAATACAAGGTTTTGGAGGCACTCCGTGGTGCACTCGCCAGCGCAGCTACAGTACCGATTTGAAGTTACTGCAAAACACCTTAAAAACACGTAATTCGCTTAGGAAACGCATTTTGAAGTGATTTGGAGACATGTTTTGAGAAACAGTTTTTACATCATATTTGAGCGTTTCACGATCTGAAACGACGATTTTGCATGCATCTCTGGAAACATATTCTACCTGTAGTTTTGATGGACCTAGGTTATTTATGCTACAATAAGACAAAATACACTGATTTTTAGTGAATGCAAGGTTTTGGAGGCACTTTGTTGTGCACTCGCCAGCGCAGCTAGAGTGCCGATTTGACCCATAGATGCTACTGCAAAACACCTTAAAAACACGTAATTCGCTTAGAAAACGCATTTTGAAGTGATTTGGAGACATGTTTTGAGAAGCAGTTTTTACATCATATTTGAGCGTTTCACGGTCTGAAACGATGTTTTTGCATGTATCTTTCAAAACATATTCTTCCTGAATTTTCGACGGAACTAAGTTATTTATGCTAAAATAAGACAAAATACACTGATTTTTAGTCAATACAAGGTTTTGGAGGCACTCCGTGGTGCACTCGCCAGCGCAGCTAGAGTGCCGATATGACCCATAGAAGTTACTGCAAAACACCTTAAAAACACGTAATTCGCTTAGAAAACGTATTTTCAAGTGATTTGGAGACATGTTTTGAGAAACAGTTTTTACATCATATTTGAGCGTTTCACGGTCTGAAACAACGTTTTTGCATGTATCTTTCAAAACATATTCTACCTGAATTTTCGATGGAACTAAGTTATTTATGCTAAAATAAGACAAAATACGCTGATTTTTTAGTAAATACAAGGTTTTGGAGGCACTCCGTGGTGCACTCGCCAGCGCAGCTAGAGTGCCGATTTGACCCATAGAAGTTACTGTAAAACACCTTAAAAACACGTAATTCGCTTAGAAAACGCATTTTCAAGTGATTTGGAGACATGTTTTGAGAAACAGTTTTTACATCATATTTGAGCGTTTCACGGTCTGAAACGACGATTTTGCATGTATGTTTGGAAACATATTCTACCTGTAGTTTCGATGGAACTTGGTTATTTAGGGTACAATAAGACAAAATACACTTTTTTTTAGTGAATACAACCTTTTGGAGACACTCCGTAGTGCACTCGCCAGCGCAGCTAGAGTGCTGATTTGAACTATAGAAGTTACTGCAAAACACCTTAAAAACACGTAATTCGCCTAGAAAACGCATTTTCAAGTGATTTGGAGACATGTTTTGAGAAACAGCTTTTACATCATATTTGAGCGTTTCACGATCTGAAACGACGATTTTGCATGTATCTTTGGAAACATATTCTACCTGTAGTTTTGATGGAACTAGGTTATTTATGCTACAATAAGACAAAATACACTGATTTTTAGTAAATACAAGGTTTTGGAGGCACTCCGTGGTGCACTCGCCAGCGCAGCTAGAGTGCCAATTTGAAGTTACTGCAAAAGACCTTAAAAACACGTAATTCGCTTAGAAAACGCACTTTGAAGTGATTTGGAGACATGTTTTGAGAAACAGTTTTTACATCATATTTGAGCGTTTCACGATCTGAAACGACGATTTTGCATGTATCTTTGGAAACATATTCTACCTGTAGTTTCGATGGAACTAAGTTATTTATGCTACAATAAGACAAAATACACTGATTTTTAGTGAATACAAGGTTTTGGAGGCACTCCGTGGTGCACACACGCCAGCGCAGCTAGAGTGCCGATTTGAACTATAGAAGTTACTGCAAAACACCTTAAAAACACGTAATTCGCTTAGAAAACGCATTTTCAAGTGATTTGGAGACATGTTTTGAGAAACAGTTTTTACATCATATTTGAGCGTTTCACGGTCTGAAAGGACGATTTTGCATGTATCTTTCGAAACATATTCTACCTGTATTTTTGATAGGACTAGGTTATTAAAGCTACAATCAGAAAAAATACACTGATTTTTAGTGAATACATGGTTTTAAAGGCACTCCATGGTGCACTCGCCAGCGCAGCTAGAGTGCCGGTTTGAACAATAGAAGTTACTGCAAAACACCTTAAAAACACGTAATTCGCTTAGAAAACGCATTTTCAAGTGATTTGGAGACATGTTTTGAGAAACAGCTTTTACATCATATTTGAGCGTTTCACGATCTGAAACGACGATTTTGCATGTATCTTTGGAAACATATTCTACCTGTAGTTTTGATGTAACTAGGTTATTTATGCTACATTAAGACAAAATACACTGATTTTTAGTAAATACAAGGTTTTGGAGGCACTCCGTGGTGCACTCGCCAGCGCAGCTAGAGTGCCAATTTGAAGTTACTGCAAAAGACCTTAAAAACACGTAATTCGCTTAGAAAACGCATTTTGAAGTGATTTGGAGACATGTTTTGAGAAACAGTTTTTACATCATATTTGAGCGTTTCACGATCTGAAACGACGATTTTGCATGTATCTTTCGAAACATCTTCTAACTGTAGTTTCGATGGAACTAAGTTATTTATGCTACAATAAGACAAAATACACTGATTTTTAGTGAATACAAGGTTTTGGAGGCACTCCGTGGTGCACTTGCCAGCGCAGCTAGTGCCGGTTTGAACAATAGAAGTTACTGAAAAACACCTTAAAAACACGTAATTCGCTTAGGAAACGCATTTTCAAGTGATTTAGAGACATGTTTTGAGAAACAGTTGTTACATCTTTTTTGAGCGTTTCACGGTCTGAAACGACGATTATGCATGTATCTTTGGAAACATATTCTACCTGTAGTTTCGATGGAACTTGGTTATTTAGGGTACAATATGACAAAATACACTGTTTTTTAGTAAATACAACCTTTTGGAGGTACTCCGTAGTGCACTCGCCAGCGCAGCTAGAGTGCCGATTTGAACTATAGAAGTTACTACAAAATACCTTAAAAACACGTAATTCGCTTAGAAAACGCATTTTCAAGTGATTTGGAGACATGTTTTGAGAAACAGTTTTTACATCATATTTGAGCATTTCACGGTCTGAAACGATGTTTTTGCATGTATCTTTCAAAACATATTCTTCCTGAATTTTCGATGGAACTAAGCTATTTATACTAAAATAAGACAAAATACACGGATTTTTAGTCAATACAAGGTTTTGGAGGCACTCCGTGGTGCACTCGCCAGCGCAGCTAGAGTGCCGATTTGACCCATAGAAGTTACTGCAAAACACCTTAAAAACACGTAATTCGCTTAGAAAACGCATTTTCAAGTGATTTGGAGACATGTTTTGAGAAACAGTTTTTACATCATATTTGAGCGTTTTACGGTCTGAAACGACGTTTTTGCATGTATCTTTCACAACATATTCTTCCTGAATTTTCGATGGAACTAAGTTATTTATGCTAAAATAAGACAAAATACGCTGATTTTTAGTAAATACAAGGTTTTGGAGGCACTCCGTGATGCACTCGCCAGCGCAGCTAGAGTGCCGATTTGACCCATAGAAGTTACTGTAAAACACCTTAAAAACACGTAATTCGCTTAGAAAACGCATTTTCAAGTGATTTGGAGACATGTTTTGAGAAACAGTTTTTACATCATATTTGAGCGTTTCACGGTCTGAAACGACGATTTTGTATGTAGACTTTGTAAACATATTCTACCTGTAGTTTCGACAGCACTTGGTTATTTAGGGTACAATAAGACAAAATACACTGTTTTTTAGTGAATACAAACTTTTGGGGCACTCCGTGGTGCACTCGCCAGCGCAGCTAGAGTGCCGATTTGAACTATAGAAGTTACTTCAAAACACCTTAAAAACACGTAATTCGCTTAGAAAACGCATTTTCAAGTGATTTGGAGACATGTTTTGAGAAACAGCTTTTACATCATATTTCAGCGTTTCACGATCTGAAACGACGATTTTGCATGTAAACTTTGTAAACATATTCTACCTGTAGTTTCGACAGCACTTAGTTATTTAGGGTACAATAAGACAAAATACACTGTTTTTTAGTGAATACAACCTTTTGGGGCACTCCGTGGTGCACTCGCCAGCGCAGCTATAGTGCCGATTTGAACTATAGAAGTTACTGCAAAACACCTTAAAAACACGTAATTCGCTTAGAAAACGCATTTTCAAGTGATTTGGAGACATGTTTTGAGAAACAGTTTTTACATCATATTTAAGCGTTTCACGGTCTGAAACAACGATTTTGTATGTAGACTTTGTAAACATATTCTACCTGTAGTTTCGACAGCACTTGGTTATTTAGAGTACAATAAGACAAAATACACTGTTTTTTAGGGAATACAACCTTTTGGGGCACTCCGTGGTGCACTCGCCAGCGCAGCTAGAGTGCCGATTTGAACTATAGAAGTTACTGCAAAACACCTTAAAAACACGTAATTCGCTTAGAAAACGCAGTTTAAAGTGATTTGGAGACATGTTTTGGGAAACAGCTTTTACATCATATTTGAGCGTTTCACGATCTGAAACGACGATTTTGCATGTATCTTTGGAAACATATTCTACCTGTAGTTTTGATGGAACTAGGTTATTTATGCTACAATAAGACAACATACACTGATTTTTAATGAATACAAGGTTTTGGAGGCACTCCGTGGTGCACTCGCCAGCGCAGCTAGAGTGCCGATTTGAACTATAGGAGTTACTGTAAAACACCTTAAAAACACGTAATTCGCTTAGAAAACGCATTTTCAAGTGATTTGGAGACATGTTTTGAGAAACAGTTTTTACAGCATATTTGAGCGTTTCACGATCTGAAACGACGATTTTGCATGTATCTTTGGAAACATATTCTACCTGTAGTTTCGATGGAACTAGGTTAATTATGCTACAATAAGACAAAATACACTGATTTTTAGTGAATACAAGGTTTTGGAGGCACTCCGTGGTGAACTCGCCAGCGCAGCTAGAGTGCCAATTTGAACTATAGGAGTTACTGTAAAACACCTTAAAAACACGTAATTCGCTTAGATAACGCATTTTCAAGTGATTTGGAGACATGTTTTGAGAAACAGTTTTTACATCATATTTGAGCGTTTCACGGTCTGAAACGACGATTTTGTATGTAGCTTTGTAAACAAATTCTACCTGTAGTTTCGATGGAACTAGGTTATTTAGGGTACAATAAGACAAAATACACTGATTTTTAGTGAATAAAACCTTTTGGGGGCACTCCGTGGTGCACTCGCCAGCGCAGCCAGAGTGCCGATTTGAACTATAGAAATTACTGCAAAACACCTTAAAAACACGTAATTCGCTTAGAAAACGCATTTTTAAGTCATTTGGAGTTATGTTTTAAAAAACAGTTTTTACATCATATTTGAGCGTTTCACGGTCTGAAACGACGATTTTGTATGTAGACTTTGTAAATATATTCTACCTGTAGTTTCGATGGAACTAGGTTATTTAGGATGCAATAAGACAAAATACACTGTTTTTTAGTGAATACAACCTTTTGGGGGCACTCCGTGGTGCACTCGCCAGCGCAGCCAGAGTGCCGATTTGAACTATAGAAGTTACTGCAAAACACCTTAAAAACACGTAATTCGCTTAGAAAACGCATTTTCAAGTGATTTGGAGACATGTTCTGAGAAACAGCTTTTACATCATATTTGAGCGTTTCACGATCTGAAACGACGATTTTGCATGCATCTCTGGAAACATATTCTACCTGTAGTTTTGATGGAACTAGGTTATTTATGCTACAATAAGACAAAATACACTGATTTTTAGTGAATACAAGGTTTTGGAGGCACTCCGTGGTGCACTCGCCAGCGCAGCTACAGTACCGATTTGAAGTTACTGCAAAACACCTTAAAAACACGTAATTCGCTTAGGAAACGCATTTTCATGTGATTTGGAGACATGTTTTGAGAAACAGTTTTTACAGCATATTTGAGCGTTTCACGATCTGAAACGACGATTTTGCATGTATCTTTGAAAACATATTCTACCTGTAGTTTCAATGGACCTAGTTTATTTATGCTACAATAAGACAAAATACACTGATTTTTAGTGAATGCAAGGTTTTGGAGGCACTCCGTGGTGCACTCGCCAGCGCAGCTAGAGTGCCGATTTGACCCATAGAAGTTACTGCAAAACACCTTAAAAACACGTAATTCGCTTAGAAAACGCATTTTCAAGTGATTTGGAGACATGTTTTAAAAAACAGTTTTTACATCATATTTGAGCGTTTCACGGTCTGAAACGACGTTTTTGCATGTATCTTTCAAAACATATTCTTTCTGAATTTTCGATGGAACTAAGTTATTTATGCTAAAATAAGACAAAATACGCTGATTTTTAGTAAATACAAGGTTTTGGAGGCACTCCGTGGTGCACTCGCCAGCGCAGCTAGAGTGCCGATTTGACCCATAGAAGTTACTGTAAAACACCTTAAAAACACGTAATTCGCTTAGAAAACGCATTTTCAAGTGATTTGGAGACATGTTTTGAGAAACAGTTTTTACATCATATTTGAGCGTTTCACGGTCTGAAACGACGATTTTGTATGTAGACTTTGTAAACATATTCTACCTGTAGTTTCGACAGCACTTGGTTATTTAGGGTACAATAAGACAAAATACACTGTTTTTTAGTGAATACAACCTTTTGGGGCACTCCGTGGTGCACTCGCCAGCGCAGCTAGAGTGCCGATTTGAACTATAGAAGTTACTTCAAAACACCTTAAAAACACGTAATTCGCTTAGAAAACGCATTTTCAAGTGATTTGGAGACATGTTTTGAGAAACAGCTTTTACATCATATTTCAGCGTTTCACGATCTGAAACGACGATTTTGCATGTAAACTTTGTAAACATATTCTACCTGTAGTTTCGACAGCACTTGGTTATTTAGGGTACAATAAGACAAAATACACTGTTTTTTAGTGAATACAACCTTTTGGGGCACTCCGTGGTGCACTCGCCAGCGCAGCTATAGTGCCGATTTGAACTATAGAAGTTACTGCAAAACACCTTAAAAACACGTAATTCGCTTAGAAAACGCATTTTCAAGTGATTTGGAGACATGTTTTGAGAAACAGTTTTTACATCATATTTAAGCGTTTCACGGTCTGAAACAACGATTTTGTATGTAGACTTTGTAAACATATTCTACCTGTAGTTTCGACAGCACTTGGTTATTTAGAGTACAATAAGACAAAATACACTGTTTTTTAGGGAATACAACCTTTTGGGGCATTCCGTGGTGCACTCGCCAGCGCAGCTAGAGTGCCGATTTGAACTATAGAAGTTACTGCAAAACACCTTAAAAACACGTAATTCGCTTAGAAAACGCAGTTTAAAGTGATTTGGAGACATGTTTTGGGAAACAGCTTTTACATCATATTTGAGCGTTTCACGATCTGAAACGACGATTTTGCATGTATCTTTGGAAACATATTCTACCTGTAGTTTTGATGGAACTAGGTTATTTATGCTACAATAAGACAACATACACTGATTTTTAGTGATACAAGATTTTGGAGGCACTCCGTGGTGCACTCGCCAGCGCAGCTAGAGTGCCGATTTGAACTATAGGAGTTACTGTAAAACACCTTAAAAACACGTAATTCGCTTAGAAAACGCATTTTCAAGTGATTTGGAGACATGTTTTGAGAAACAGTTTTTACAGCATATTTGAGCGTTTCACGATCTGAAACGACGATTTTGCATGTATCTTTGGAAACATATTCTACCTGTAGTTTCGATGGAACTAGGTTAATTATGCTACAATAAGACAAAATACACTGATTTTTAGTGAATACAAGGTTTTGGAGGCACTCCGTGGTGAACTCGCCAGCGCAGCTAGAGTGCCGATTTAAACTATAGGAGTTACTGTAAAACACCTTAAAAACACGTAATTCGCTTAGAAAACGCATTTTCAAGTGATTTGGAGACATGTTTTGAGAAACAGTTTTTACATCATATTTGAGCGTTTCACGTTCTTAAACGACGATTTTGCATGTAGACTTTGTAAAAATATTCTACCTGTAGTTTCGATAGCACTTGGTTATTTAGGGTACAATAAGACAAAATACACTGTTTTTTAGTGAATACAACCGTTTTGGGGCACTCCGTAGTGCACTCGCCAGCGCAGCTAGAGTGCCGATTTGAACTATAGAAGTTACTGCAAAACACCTTAAAAACACGTAATTCGCTTAGAAACCGCATTTTCAAGTGATTTGGAGACATGTTCTGAGAAACAGCTTTTACATCATATTTGAGCGTTTCACGATCTGAAACGACGATTTTGCATTCATCTCTGGAAACATATTCTACTTGTAGTTTTGATGGAACTAGGTTTTTTATGCTACAATAAGACAAAATACACTGATTTTTAGTGAATACAAGGTTTTGGAGGCACTCCGTGGTGCACTCGCCAGCGCAGCTACAGTACCGATCTGAAGTTACTGCAAAACACCTTAAAAACACGTAATTCGCTTAGGAAACGCATTTTGAAGTGATTTGGAGACATGTTTTGAGAAACAGTTTTTACATCATATTTGAGCGTTTCACGATCTGAAACGACGATTTTGCATGCATCTCTGGAAACATATTCTACCTGTAGTTTTGATGGACCTAGGTTATTTATGCTACAATAAGACAAAATACACTGATTTTTAGTGAATGCAAGGTTTTGGAGGCACTCCGTTGTGCACTCGCCAGCGCAGCTAGAGTGCCGATTTGACCCATAGATGTTACTGCAAAACACCTTAAAAACACGTAATTCGCTTAGAAAACGCATTTTGAAGTGATTTGGAGACATGTTTTGAGAAACAGTTTTTACATCATATTTGAGCGTTTCACGGTCTGAAACGATGTTTTTGCATGTATCTTTCAAAACATATTCTTCCTGAATTTTCGACGGAACTAAGTTATTTATGCTAAAATAAGACAAAATACATTGATTTTTAGTCAATACAAGGTTTTGGAGGCACTCCGTGGTGCACTCGCCAGCGCAGCTAGAGTGCCGATATGACCCATAGAAGTTACTGCAAAACAACTTAAAAACACGTAATTCGCTTAGAAAACGTATTTTCAAGTGATTTGGAGACATGTTTTGAGAAACAGTTTTTACATCATATTTGAGCGTTTCACGGTCTGAAACAACGTTTTTGCATGTATCTTTCAAAACATATTCTACCTGAATTTTCGATGGAACTAAGTTATTTATGCTAAAATAAGACAAAATACGCTGATTTTTAGTAAATACAAGGTTTTGGAGGCACTCCGTGGTGCACTCGCCAGCGCAGCTAGAGTGCCGATTTGACCCATAGAAGTTACTGTAAAACACCTTAAAAACACGTAATTCGCTTAGAAAACGCATTTTCAAGTGATTTGGAGACATGTTTTGAGAAACAGTTTTTACATCATATTTGAGCGTTTCACGGTCTGAAACGACGATTTTGCATGTATGTTTGGAAACATATTCTACCTGTAGTTTCGATGGAACTTGGTTATTTAGGGTACAATAAGACAAAATACACTTTTTTTTAGTGAATACAACCTTTTGGAGGCACTCCGTAGTGCACTCGCCAGCGCAGCTAGAGTGCCGATTTGAACTATAGAAGTTACTGCAAAACACCTTAAAAACACGTAATTCGCTTAGTAAACGCATTTTCAAGTGATTTGGAGACATGTTTTGAGAAACAGCTTTTACATCATATTTGAGCGTTTCACGATCTGAAACGACGATTTTGCATGTATCTTTGGAAACATATTCTACCTGTAGTTTTGATGGAACTAGGTTATTTATGCTACAATAAGACAAAATACACTGATTTTTAGTAAATACAAGGTTTTGAAAGCACTCCGTGGTGCACTCGCCAGCGCAGCTAGAGTGCCAATTTGAAGTTACTGCAAAAGACCTTAAAAACACGTAATTCGCTTAGAAAACGCATTTTAAAGTGATTTGGAGACATGTTTTGAGAAACAGTTTTTACATCATATTTGAGCGTTTCACGATCTGAAACGACGATTTTGCATGTATCTTTGGAAACATATTCTACCTGTAGTTTCGATGGAACTAAGTTATTTATGCTACAATAAGACAAAATACACTGATTTTTAGTGAATACAAGGTTTTGGAGGCACTCCGTGGTGCACACGCGCCAGCGCAGCTAGAGTGCCGATTTGAACTATAGAAGTTACTGCAAAACACCTTAAAAACACGTAATTCGCTTAGAAAACGCATTTTCAAGTGATTTGGAGACATGTTTTGAGAAACAGTTTTTACATCATATTTGAGCGTTTCACGGTCTGAAAGGACGATTTTGCATGTATCTTTCGAAACATATTCTACCTGTATTTTTGATAGAACTAGGTTATTAAAGCTACAATCAGAAAAAATACACTGATTTTTAGTGAATACATGGTTTTAAAGGCACTCCATGGTGCACTCGCCAGCGCAGCTAGAGTGCCGGTTTGAACAATAGAAGTTACTGCAAAACACCTTAAAAACACGTAATTCGCTTAGAAAACGCATTTTCAAGTGATTTGGAGACATGTTTTGAGAAACAGCTTTTACATCATATTTGAGCGTTTCACGATCTGAAACGACGATTTTGCATGTATCTTTGGAAACATATTCTACCTGTAGTTTTGATGGAACTAGGTTATTTATGCTACATTAAGACAAAATACACTGATTTTTAGTAAATACAAGGTTTTGGAGGCACTCCGTGGTGCACTCGCCAGCGCAGCTAGAGTGCCAATTTGAAGTTACTGCAAAAGACCTTAAAAACACGTAATTCGCTTAGAAAACGCATTTTGAAGTGATTTGGAGACATGTTTTTAAAAACAGTTTTTACATCATATTTGAGCGTTTCACGATCTGAAACGACGATTTTGCATGTATCTTTCGAAACATCTTCTACCTGTAGTTTCGATGGAACTAAGTTATTTATGCTACAATAAGACAAAATACACTGATTTTTAGTGAATACAAGGTTTTGGAGGCACTCCGTGGTGCACTTGCCAGCGCAGCTAGTGCCGGTTTGAACAATAGAAGTTACTGAAAAACACCTTAAAAACACGTAATTCGCTTAGGAAACGCATTTTCAAGTGATTTAGAGACATGTTTTGAGAAACAGTTTTTACATCTTATTTGAGCGTTTCACGGTCTGAAACGACGATTATGCATGTATCTTTGGAAACTTATTCTACCTGTAGTTTCGATGGAACTTGGTTATTTAGGGTACAATATGACAAAATACACTGTTTTTTAGTAAATACAACCTTTTGGAGGTACTCCGTAGTGCACTCGCCAGCGCAGCTAGAGTGCCGATTTGAACTATAGAAGTTACTACAAAATACCTTAAAAACACGTAATTCGCTTAGAAAACGCATTTTCAAGTGATTTGGAGACATGTTTTGAGAAACAGTTTTTACATCATATTTGAGCATTTCACGGTCTGAAACGATGTTTTTGCATGTATCTTTCAAAACATATTCTTCCTGAATTTTCGATGGAACTAAGCTATTTATACTAAAATAAGACAAAATACACGGATTTTTAGTCAATACAAGGTTTTGGAAGCAATCCGTGGTGCACTCGCCAGCGCAGCTAGAGTGCCGATTTGACCCATAGAAGTTACTGCAAAACACCTTAAAAACACGTAATTCGCTTAGAAAACGCATTTTCAAGTGATTTGGAGACATGTTTTGAGAAACAGTTTTTACATCATATTTGAGCGTTTCACGGTCTGAAACGACGTTTTTGCATGTATCTTTCAAAACATATTCTTCCTGAATTTTCGATGGAACTAAGTTATTTATGCTAAAATAAGACAAAATACGCTGATTTTTAGTAAATACAAGGTTTTGGAGGCACTCCGTGATGCACTCGCCAGCGCAGCTAGAGTGCCGATTTGACCCATAGAAGTTACTGTAAAACACCTTAAAAACACGTAATTCGCTTAGAAAACGCATTTTCAAGTGATTTGGAGACATGTTTTGAGAAACAGTTTTTACATCATATTTGAGCGTTTCACGGTCTGAAACGACGATTTTGTATGTAGACTTTGTAAACATATTCTACCTGTAGTTTCGACAGCACTTGGTTATTTAGGGTACAATAAGACAAAATACACTGTTTTTTAGTGAATACAAACTTTTGGGGCACTCCGTGGTGCACTCGCCAGCGCAGCTATAGTGCCGATTTGAACTATAGAAGTTACTTCAAAACACCTTAAAAACACGTAATTCGCTTAGAAAACGCATTTTCAAGTGATTTGGAGACATGTTTTGAGAAACAGCTTTTACATCATATTTCAGCGTTTCACGATCTGAAACGACGATTTTGCATGTAAACTTTGTAAACATATTCTACCTGTAGTTTCGACAGCACTTGGTTATTTAGGGTACAATAAGACAAAATACACTGTTTTTTAGTGAATACAACCTTTTGGGGCACTCCGTGGTGCACTCGCCAGCGCAGCTATAGTGCCGATTTGAACTATAGAAGTTACTGCAAAACACCTTAAAAACACGTAATTCGCTTAGAAAACGCATTTTCAAGTGATTTGGAGACATGTTTTGAGAAACAGTTTTTACATCATATTTAAGCGTTTCACGGTCTGAAACAACGATTTTGTATGTAGACTTTGTAAACATATTCTACCTGTAGTTTCGACAGCACTTGGTTATTTAGAGTACAATAAGACAAAATACACTGTTTTTTAGGGAATACAACCTTTTGGGGCACTCCGTGGTGCACTCGCCAGCGCAGCTAGAGTGCCGATTTGAACTATAGAAGTTACTGCAAAACACCTTAAAAACACGTAATTCGCTTAGAAAACGCAGTTTAAAGAGATTTGGAGACATGTTTTGGGAAACAGCTTTTACATCATATTTGAGCGTTTCACGATCTGAAACGACGATTTTGCATGTATCTTTGGAAACATATTCTACCTGTAGTTTTGATGGAACTAGGTTATTTATGCTACAATAAGACAACATACACTGATTTTTAGTGAATACAAGGTTTTGGAGGCACTCCGTGGTGCACTCGCCAGCGCAGCTAGAGTGCCGATTTGAACTATAGGAGTTACTGTAAAACACCTTAAAAACACGTAATTCGCTTAGAAAACGCATTTTCAAGTGATTTGGAGACATGTTTTGAGAAACAGTTTTTACAGCATATTTGAGCGTTTCACGATCTGAAACGACGATTTTGCATGTATCTTTGGAAACATATTCTACCTGTAGTTTCGATGGAACTAGGTTAATTATGCTAAAATAAGACAAAATACACTGATTTTTAGTGAATACAAGGTTTTGGAGGCACTC
This sequence comes from Harpalus rubripes, assembly GCA_963082715.1. Taxonomy (NCBI): domain Eukaryota; kingdom Metazoa; phylum Arthropoda; class Insecta; order Coleoptera; family Carabidae; genus Harpalus; species Harpalus rubripes. The sequence continues at coordinate 16,519 of CAUJCB010000233.1, forward strand.
CGTGGTGAACTCGCCAGCGCAGCTAGAGTGCCAATTTGAACTATAGGAGTTACTGTAAAACACCTTAAAAACACGTAATTCGCTTAGATAACGCATTTTCAAGTGATTTGGAGACATGTTTTGAGAAACAGTTTTTACATCATATTTGAGCGTTTCACGGTCTGAAACGACGATTTTGTATGTAGCTTTGTAAACAAATTCTACCTGTAGTTTCGATGGAACTAGGTTATTTAGGGTACAATAAGACAAAATACACTGATTTTTAGTGAATAAAACCTTTTGGGGGCACTCCGTGGTGCACTCGCCAGCGCAGCCAGAGTGCCGATTTGAACTATAGAAATTACTGCAAAACACCTTAAAAACACGTAATTCGCTTAGAAAACGCATTTTTAAGTGATTTGGAGTTATGTTTTAAAAAACAGTTTTTACATCATATTTGAGCGTTTCACGGTCTGAAACGACGATTTTGTATGTAGACTTTGTAAATATATTCTACCTGTAGTTTCAATGGAACTAGGTTATTTAGGATGCAATAAGACAAAATACACTGTTTTTTAGTGAATACAACCTTTTGGGGGCACTCCGTGGTGCACTCGCCAGCGCAGCCAGAGTGCCGATTTGAACTATAGAAGTTGCTGCAAAACACCTTAAAAACACGTAATTCGCTTAGAAAACGCATTTTCAAGTGATTTGGAGACATGTTCTGAGAAACAGCTTTTACATCATATTTGAGCGTTTCACGATCTGAAACGACGATTTTGCATGCATCTCTGGAAACATATTCTACCTGTAGTTTTGATGGAACTAGGTTATTTATGCTACAATAAGACAAAATACACTGATTTTTAGTGAATACAAGGTTTTGGAGGCACTCCGTGGTGCACTCGCCAGCGCAGCTACAGTACCGATTTGAAGTTACTGCAAAACACCTTAAAAACACGTAATTCGCTTAGGAAACGCATTTTCATGTGATTTGGAGACATGTTTTGAGAAACAGTTTTTACAGCATATTTGAGCGTTTCACGATCTGAAACGACGATTTTGCATGTATCTTTGGAAACATATTCTACCTGTAGTTTCAATGGACCTAGGTTATTTATGCTACAATAAGACAAAATACACTGATTTTTAGTGAATGCAAGGTTTTGGAGGCACTCCGTGGTGCACTCGCCAGCGCAGCTAGAGTGCCGATTTGAACTATAGGAGTTACTTCAAAACACCTTAAAAACACGTAATTCGCTTAGAAAACGCATTTTCAAGTGATTTGGAGACATGTTTTGAGAAACAGCTTTTACATCATATTTCAGCGTTTCACGATCTGAAACGACGATTTTGCATGTAGACTTTGTAAACATATTCTACCTGTAGTTTCGACAGCACTTGGTTATTTAGGGTACAATAAGACAAAATACACTGTTTTTTAGTGAATACAACCTTTTGGGGCACTCTGTGGTGCACTCGCCAGCGCAGCTATAGTGCCGATTTGAACTATAGAAGTTACTGCAAAACACCTTAAAAACACGTAATTCGCTTAGAAAACGTATTTTCAAGTGATTTGGAGACATGTTTTGAGAAACAGTTTTTACATCATATTTGAGCGTTTCACGGTCTGAAACAACGTTTTTGCATGTATCTTTCAAAACATATTCTACCTGAATTTTCGATGGAACTAAGTTATTTATGCAAAAATAAGACAAAATACGCTGATTTTTAGTAAATACAAGGTTTTGGAGGCACTCCGTGGTGCACTCGCCAGCGCAGCTAGAGTGCCGATTTGACCCATAGAAGTTACTGTAAAACACCTTAAAAACACGTAATTCGCTTAGAAAACGCATTTTCAAGTGATTTGGAGACATGTTTTGAGAAACAGTTTTTACATCATATTTGAGCGTTTCACGGTCTGAAACGACGATTTTGCATGTATGTTTGGAAACATATTCTACCTGTAGTTTCGATGGAACTTGGTTATTTAGGGTACAATAAGACAAAATACACTTTTTTTAGTGAATACAACCTTTTGGAGGCACTCCGTAGTGCACTCGCCAGCGCAGCTAGAGTGCCGATTTGAACTATAGAAGTTACTGTAAAACACCTTAAAAACACGTAATTCGCTTAGAAAACGCATTTTCAAGTGATTTGGAGACATGTTTTGAGAAACAGCTTTTACATCATATTTGAGCGTTTCACGATCTGAAACGACGATTTTGCATGTATCTTTGGAAACATATTCTACCTGTAGTTTCGATGGAACTAGGTTATTTAGGGTACAATAAGACAAAATACACCGTTTTTTAGTGAGTACAACCTTTTAGAGGCACTCCGCGGTGCAATCGCCAGCGCAGCTAGTGCCGGTTTGAACAATAGAAGTTACTGTAAAACACCTTAAAAACACGTAATTCGCTTTGAAAACGCATTTTCAAGTGATTTAGAGACATGTTTTGAGAAACAGTTTTTACATCATTTTTGAGCGTTTCACGGTCTGAAACGACGATTATGCATGTATCTTTGGAAACATATTCTACCTGTAGTTTCGATGGAACTTGGTTATTTAGGGTACAATATGACAAAATACATTGTTTTTTAGTGAATACAACCTTTTGGAGGCACTACGTAGTGCACTCGCCAGGGCAGCTAGAGTGCCGATTTGAACTATAGAAGTTACTGCAAAACACCTTAAAAACACGTAATTCGCTTAGAAAACGCATTTTCAAGTGATTTGGAGACATGTTTTGAGAAACAGTTTTTACATCATATTTGAGCGTTTCACGGTCTGAAACGATGTTTTTGCATGTATCATTCAAAACATATTCTTCCTGAATTTTCGACGGAACTAATTTATTTATGCTAAAATAAGACAAAATACACTGATTTTTAGTCAATACAAGGTTTTGGAGGCACTCCGTGGTGCATTCGCCAGCGTAGCTAGAGTGCCGATTTGACCCATAGAAGTTACTGCAAAACACCTTAAAAACACGTAATTCGCTTAGAAAACGTATTTTCAAGTGATTTGGAGACATGTTTTGAGAAACAGTTTTTACATCATATTTGAGCGTTTCACGGTCTGAAACGACGTTTTTCCATGTATCTTTCAAAACATATTCTACCTGAATTTTCGATGGAACTAAGTTATTTATGCTAAAATAAGACAAAATACGCTGATTTTTAGTAAATACAAGGTTTTGGAGGCACTCCGTGGTGCACTCGCCAGCGCAGCTAGAGTGCCGATTTGACCCATAGAAGTTATTGCAAAACACCTTAAAAACACGTAATTCGCTTAGAAAACGCATTTTCAAGTGATTTGGAGACATGTTTTGAGAAACAGTTTTTACATCATATTTGAGCGTTTCACGGTCTGAAGCGACGATTTTGCATGTATCTTTGGAAACATATTCTACCTGTAGTTTCGATGGAACTTGGTTATTTAGGGTACAATAAGACAAAATACACTGTTTTTTAGTGAATACAACCTTTTGGGGCACTCCGTGGTGCACTCGCCAGCGCAGCTAGAGTGCCGATTTGAACTATAGAAGTTACTGCAAAATACCTTAAAAACACGTAATTCGCATAGAAAACGCATTTTCAAGTGATTTGGAAACATGTTTTGAGAAACAGTTTTTACAGCGTATTTGAGCGTTTCATGATCTGAAACGGCGATATTGCATGTATCTTTGGAAACATATTCTACCTGTAATTTCGATGGAACTAGGTTATTTAGGGTACAATAAGACAAAATACACTGTTTTTTAGTGAATACAACCTTTTAGAGGCACTCCGTGGTTCACTCGCCAGCGCAGCTAGTGCCGGTTTGAACAATAGAAGTTACTGCAAAACACCTTAAAAACACGAAATTCGCTAAGAAAACGCATTTTTAAGTGATTTAGAGACATGTTTTGAGAAACAGTTTTTACATTATATTTGAGCGTTTCACGGTCTGAAACGACGATTATGCATGTATCTTTGGAAACATATTCTACCTGTAGTTTCGATGGAACTTGGTTATTTAGGGTACAATAAGACAAAATACACTGTTTTTTAGTGAATACAACCTTTTGGAGGCACTTCGTAATGCACTCGCCAGCGCAACTTGAGTGCCGATTTGACCTATAGAAGTTACTGCAAAACACCTTAAAAACACGTAATTCGCTTAGAAAACGCATTTTCAAGTTATTTGGAGACATGTTTTGAGAAACAGTTTTTACATCATATTTGAGCGTTTCACGGTCTGAAACGTCGTTTTTGTATGTATCTTTCAAAACATATTCTTCCTGAATTTTCGATGGAACTAAGTTATTTATGCTAAAATAAGACAAAATACACTGGTTTTTAGTGAATACAACCTTTTGGAGGCACTTCGTAATGCACTCGCCAGCGCAGATAGAGTGCCGATTTGACCTATAGAAGTTACTGCAAAACACCTTAAAAACACGTAATTCGCTTAGAAAACGCATTTTCAAGTGATTTGGAGACATGTTTTGAGAAACAGTTTTTACATCATATTTGAGCGTTTCACGGTCTGAAACGACGATTTTGTATGTAGACTTTGTAAACATATTCTGCCTGTAGTTTCGATATCACTTGGTTATTTAGGGTACAATAAGACAAAATACACTGTCTTTTAGTGAATAAAACCTTTTGGGGCACTCCGTGGTGCACTCGCCAGCGCAGCTAGAGTGCCGATTTGAACTATAGAAGTTTTGCAAAATACCTTAAAAACACGTAATTCGCTTAGAAAACGCATTTTCAAGTGATTTGGAGACATGTTTTGAGAAACAGTTTTTACAGCGTATTTGAGCATTTCACGATCTGAAACGACGATTTTGCATGTATCTTTGGAAACATATTCTACCTGTAGTTTCGATGGAACTAGGTTATTTAGGGTACAATAAGACAAAATACACCGTTTTTAGTGAGTACAACCTTTTAGAGGCACTCCGTGGTGCACTCGCCAGCGCAGCTAGTGCCGGTTTGAACAATAGAAGTTACTGCAAAACACCTTAAAAACACGTAATTCGCTTTGAAAACGCATTTTCAAGTGATTTAGAGACATGTTTTGAGAAACAGTTTTTACATCATTTTTGAGCGTTTCACGGTCTGAAACGACGATTATGCATGTATCTTTGGAAACATATTCTACCTGTAGTTTCGATGGAACTTGGTTATTTAGGGTACAATATGACAAAATACATTGTTTTTTAGTGAATACAACCTTTTGGAGGCACTACGTAGTGCACTCGCCAGGGCAGCTAGAGTGCCGATTTGAACTATAGAAGTTACTGCAAAACACCTTAAAAACACGTAATTCGCTTAGAAAACGCATTTTCAAGTGATTTGGAGACATGTTTTGAGAAACAGTTTTTACATCATATTTGAGCGTTTCACGGTCTGAAACGATGTTTTTGCATGTATCATTCAAAACATATTCTTCCTGAATTTTCGACGGAACTAAGTTATTTATGCTAAAATAAGACAAAATACACTGATTTTTAGTCAATACAAGGTTTTGGAGGCACTCCGTGGTGCATTCGCCAGCGTAGCTAGAGTGCCGATTTGACCCATAGAAGTTACTGCAAAACACCTTAAAAACACGTAATTCGCTTAGAAAACGTATTTTCAAGTGATTTGGAGACATGTTTTGAGAAACAGTTTTTATATCATATTTGAGCGTTTCACGGTCTGAAACGACGATTTTGCATGTATCTTTGGAAACATATTCTACCTGAATTTTCGATGGAACTAAGTTATTTATGCTAAAATAAGACAAAATACGCTGATTTTTAGTAAATACAAGGTTTTGGAGGCACTCCGTGGTGCACTCGCCAGCGCAGCTAGAGTGCCGATTTGACTCATAGAAGTTACTGTAAAACACCTTAAAAACACGTAATTCGCTTAGAAAACGCATTTTCAAGTGTTTTGGAGACATGTTTTGAGAAACAGTTTTTACATCATATTTGAGCGTTTCACGGTCTGAAACGGCGATTTTGCATGTATCTTTGGAAACATATTCTACCTGTAGTTTCGATGGAACTTGGTTATTTAGGGTACAATAAGACAAAATACACTGTTTTTTAGTGAATACAACCTTTTGGAGGCACTCCGTAGTGCACTCGCCAGCGCAGCTAGAGTGCCGATTTGAACTATAGAAGTTACTGCAAAACACCTTAAAAACACGTAATTTGCTTAGAAAACGCATTTTCAAGTGATTTGGAGACATGTTTTGAGAAACAGCTTTTACATCATATTTGAGCGTTTCACGATCTGAAACGACGATTTTGCATGTATCTTTGGAAACATATTCTACCTGTAGTTTTGATGGAACTAGGTTATTTATGCTACAATAAGACAAAATACACTGATTTTTAGTAAATACAAGGTTTTGGAGGCACTCCGTGGTGCACTCGCCAGCGCAGCTAGAGTGCCAATTTGAAGTTACTGCAAAAGACCATAAAACACGTAATTCGCTTAGAAAACGCATTTTGAAGTGATTTGGAGACATGTTTTGAGAAACAGTTTTTACATCATATTTGAGCGTTTCACGATCTGAAACGCGGATTTTGCATGTATCTTTGGAAACATATTCTACCTGTAGTTTCGATGGAACTAAGTTATTTATGCTACAATAAGACAAAATACACTGATTTTTAGTGAATACAAGGTTTTGGAGGCACTCCGTGGTGCACACGCCAGCGCAGCTAGAGTGCCGATTTGAACTATAGAAGTTACTGCAAAATACCTTCAAAACACGTAATTCGCATAGAAAACGCATTTTCAAGTGATTTGGAAACATGTTTTGAGAAACAGTTTTTACAGCGTATTTGAGCGTTTCATGATCTGAAACGGCGATATTGCATGTATCTTTGGAAACATATTCTACCTGTAATTTCGATGGAACTAGGTTATTTAGGGTACAATAAGACAAAATACACTGTTTTTTAGTGAATACAACCTTTTAGAGGCACTCCGTGGTTCACTCGCCAGCGCAGCTAGTGCCGGTTTGAACAATAGAAGTTACTGCAAAACACCTTAAAAACACGAAATTCGCTTAGAAAACGCATTTTTAAGTGATTTAGAGACATGTTTTGAGAAACAGTTTTTACATTATATTTGAGCGTTTCACGGTCTGAAACGACGATTATGCATGTATCTTTGGAAACATATTCTACCTGTAGTTTCGATGGAACTTGGTTATTTAGGGTACAATAAGACAAAATACACTGTTTTTTAGTGAATACAACCTTTTGGAGGCACTTCGTAATGCACTCGCCAGCGCAGCTTGAGTGCCGATTTGACCTATAGAAGTTACTGCAAAACACCTTAAAAACACGTAATTCGCTTAGAAAACGCATTTTCAAGTGATTTGGAGACATGTTTTGAGAAACAGTTTTTACATCATATTTGAGCGTTTCACGGTCTTAAACGTCGTTTTTGTATGTATCTTTCAAAACATATTCTTCCTGAATTTTCGATGGAACTAAGTTATTTATGCTAAAATAAGACAAAATACACTGGTTTTTAGTGAATACAACCTTTTGGAGGCACTTCGTAATGCACTCGCCAGCGCAGATAGAGTGCCGATTTGACCTATAGAAGTTACTGCAAAACACCTTAAAAACACGTAATTCGCTTAGAAAACGCATTTTCAAGTGATTTGGAGACATGTTTTGAGAAACAGTTTTTACATCATATTTGAGCGTTTCACGGTCTGAAACGACGATTTTGTATGTAGACTTTGTAAACATATTCTGCCTGTAGTTTCGATATCACTTGGTTATTTAGGGTACAATAAGACAAAATACACTGTTTTTTAGTGAATACAACCTTTTGGAGGCACTACGTAGTGCACTCGCCAGGGCAGCTAGAGTGCCGATTTGAAATATAGAAGTTACTGCAAAACACCTTAAAAACACGTAATTCGCTTAGAAAACGCATTTTCAAGTGATTTGGAGACATGTTTTGAGAAACAGTTTTTACATCATATTTGAGCGTTTCACGGTCTGAAACGATGTTTTTGCATGTATCATTCAAAACATATTCTTCCTGAATTTTCGACGGAACTAAGTTATTTATGCTAAAATAAGACAAAATACACTGATTTTTAGTCAATACAAGGTTTTGGAGGCACTCCGTGGTGCATTCGCCAGCGTAGCTAGAGTGCCGATTTGACCCATAGAAGTTACTGCAAAACACCTTAAAAATACGTAATTCGCTTAGAAAACGTATTTTCAAGTGATTTGGAGACATGTTTTGAGAAACAGTTTTTATATCATATTTGAGCGTTTCACGGTCTGAAACGACGATTTTGCATGTATCTTTGGAAACATATTCTACCTGTAGTTTCGATGGAACTTGGTTATTTAGGGTACAATAAGACAAAATACACTGTTTTTTAGTGAATACAACCTTTTGGAGGCACTCCGTAGTGCACTCGCCAGCGCAGCTAGAGTGCCGATTTGAACTATAGAAGTTACTGCAAAACACCTTAAAAACACTTAATTTGCTTAGAAAACGCATTTTCAAGTGATTTGGAGACATGTTTTGAGAAACAGCTTTTACATCATATTTGAGCGTTTCACGATCTGAAACGACGATTTTGCATGTATCTTTGGAAACATATTCTACCTGTAGTTTTGATGGAACTAGGTTATTTATGCTACAATAAGACAAAATACACTGATTTTTAGTAAATACAAGGTTTTGGAGGCACTCCGTGGTGCACTCGCCAGCGCAGCTAGAGTGCCAATTTGAAGTTACTGCAAAAGACCATAAAACACGTAATTCGCTTAGAAAACGCATTTTGAAGTGATTTGGAGACATGTTTTGAGAAACAGTTTTTACATCATATTTGAGCGTTTCACGATCTGAAACGCGGATTTTGCATGTATCTTTGGAAACATATTCTACCTGTAGTTTCGATGGAACTAAGTTATTTATGCTACAATAAGACAAAATACACTGATTTTTAGTGAATACAAGGTTTTGGAGGCACTCCGTGGTGCACAAGCCAGCGCAGCTAGAGTGCCGATTTGAACTATAGAAGTTACTGCAAAACACCTTAAAAACACGTGATTCGCTCAGAAAACGCATTTTCAAGTGATTTGGAGACATGTTTTGAGAAACAGTTTTTACATCATATTTGAGCGTTTCACGGTCTGAAACGACGTTTTTGTATGTATCTTTCAAAACATATTCTTCCTGAATTTTCGATGGAACTAAGTTATTTATGCTAAAATAAGACAAAATACACTGTTTTTTAGTGAATACAACATTTTGGAGGCACTTCGTAATGCACTCGCCAGCGCAGCTAGAGTGCCGATTTGACCTATAGAAGTTACTGAAAAACACCTTAAAAACACGTAATTCGCTTAGAAAACGCATTTTCAAGTGATTTGGAGACATGTTTTGAGAAACAGTTTTTACATCATATTTGAGCGTTTCACGGTCTGAAACGACGTTTTTGTATGTATCTTTCAAAACATATTCTTTCTGAATTTTCGATGGAACTAAGTTATTTATGCTAAAATAAGACAAAATACACTGTTTTTTAGTGAATACAACCTTTTGGAGGCACTTCGTAATGCACTCGCCAGCGCAGCTAGAGTGCCGATTTGACCTATAGAAGTTACTGCAAAACACCTTAAAAACACGTAATTCGCTTAAAAAACGCATTTTCAAGTGATTTGGAGACATGTTTTGAGAAACAGTTTTTACATCATATTTGAGCGTTTCACGATCTGAAACGACGATTTTGCATGCATCTTTGGAAACATATTCTACCTGTAGTTTTGATGGAACTAGGTTATTTATGCTACAATAAGACAAAATACACTGATTTTTAGTGAATACAAGGTTTTGGAGGCACTCCGTGGTGCACTCGCCAGCGCAGCCAGAGTACCGATTTGAAGTTACTGCAAAACACCTTAAAAACACGTAATTCGCTTTGGAAACGCATTTTCAAGTGATTTGGAGACATGTTTTGAGAAACAGTTTTTACAGCATATTTGAGCGTTTCACGATCTGAAACGACGATTTTGCATGTATCTTTGGAAACATATTCTACCTGTAGTTTCAATGGACCTAGGTTATTTATGCTACAATAAGACAAAATACACTGATTTTTAGTGAATGAAAGGTTTCGGAGGCACTCCGTGGTGCACTCGCCAGCGCAGCTAGAGTACCGATTTGAACTATAGGAGTTACTGTAAAACACCTTAAAAACACGTAATTCGCTTAGAAAACGCATTTTCAAGTGATTTGGAGACATGTTTTGAGAAACAGTTTTTACATCATATTTGAGCGTTTCACGGTCTGAAACGACGATTTTGTATGTAGAATTTTTAAACATATTCTACCTGTAGTTTCGATGGAACTAGGTTATTTAGAATACAATAAGACAAAATACACTGATTTTTAGTGAATAAAACCTTTTGGGGGCACTCCGTGGTGCACTCGCCAGCGCAGCCAGAGTGCCGATTTGAACTATAGAAGTTACGGCAAAACACCTTAAAAACACGTAATTCGCTTAGAAAACGCATTTTCAAGTGTTTTGGAGACATGTTTTGAGAAACAGTTTTTACATCATATTTGAGCGTTTCGCGGTCTGAAACGACGATTTTGTATGTAGACTTTGTAAACATATTCTACCTGTAGTTTCGACAGCACTTGGTTATTTAGGGTACAATAAGACAAAATACACTGTTATTTAGTGAATACAACCTTTTGGAGGCACTCCGTGGTGCACTCGTCAGCGCAGCTAGAGTGCCGATTTGAACTATAGAAGTTACTGCAAAACACCTTAAAAACACGTAATTCGCTTAGAAAACGCATTTTCAAGTGATTTGGAGACATGTTTTGAGAAACAGCTTTTAAATCATATTTGAGCGTTTCACGATCTGAAACGACAATTTTGCATGTATCTTTGGAAACATATTCTACCTGTAGTTTTGATGGAACTAGGTTATTTATGCTACAATAAGACAAAATACACTGATTTTTAGTGAATACAAGGTTTTGGAGGCACTCCGTGGTGCACTCGCCAGCGCAGCTAGAGTGCCGATTTGTAGTTACTGTAAAACAACTTAAAAACACGTAATTCGCTTAGAAAACGCATTTTCAAGTGATTTGGAGACATGTTTTGAGAAACAGATTTACAGCATATTTGAGCGTTTCACGATCTGAAACGACGATTTTGCATGTATCTTTGGAAACATATTCTACCTGTAGTTTCGATGGACCTAGGTTATTTACGCTACAATAAGAAAAAATACACTGATTTTTAGTGAATGCAAGGTTTTGGAGGCACTCCGTGGTGCAGTCGCCAGCGCAGCTAGAGTGCCGATTTGAACTATAGGAGTTACTGTAAAACACCTTAAAAACACGTAATTCGCTTAGAAAACGCATTTTTAAGTGATTTGGAGACATGTTTTGAGAAACAGCTTTTACATCATATTTCAGCGTTTCACGATCTGAAACGACGATTTTGTATGTAGACTTTGTAAACATATTCTACCTGTAGTTTCGATGGAACTAGGTTATTTAGGGTACAATAAAACAAAATACACTGATTTTTAGTGAATAAAAGCTTTTGGGGGCACTCCGTGGTGCACTCGCCAGCGCAGCTAGAGTGCCGATTTGTAGTTACTGCAAAACACCTTAAAAACACGTAATTCGCTTAGAAAACGCATTTTCAAGTGATTTGGAGACATATTTTGAGAAACAGTTTTTACATCATATTTGAGCGTTTTACGGTCTGAAACGAACGATTTGTGTGTGGCATTTGGACACATATTCCACTGGTACTTTCAATCGAATTTTGTTGATTAGGATACAATATGACAAAATACAGTGATTTTTAGTGAATACAACCTTTTGGGGGCGCTCCGTGGTGCACTCGCCAGCGCATCCAGAGTGCCGATTTGAACTATAGAAGTTACTGCAAAACACCTTAAAAACACGTAAATCGCTTAGAAAACGCATTTTCAAGTGATTTGGAGACATGTTTTGAGAAACAGCTTTTACATCAAATTTGAGCGTTTCACGGTCTGAAAAGACGATTTTGCATGTAGACTTTGTAAACATATTCTACCTGTAGTTTCGATAGCACTTGGTTATTTAGGGTACAATAAGACAAAATACACTGTTTTTTAGTGAATACAACCTTTTGGGGCACTCCGTGGTGCACTCGAAAGCGCAGCTAGAGTGCCGATTTGAACTATAGAAGTTACTGCAAACCACCTTAAAAACACGTAATTCGCTTAGAAAACGCATTTTCAAGTGATTTGGAGACATGTTTTGAGAAACAGCTTTTACATCATATTTGAGCGTTTCACGATCTGAAACGACGATTTTGCATGCATCTTTGGAAACATATTCTAGATGTAGTTTTGATGGAACTAGGTTATTTATGCTACAATAAGACAAAATACACTGATTTTTAGTGAATACAAGGTTTTGAAGGCACTCCGTGGTGCACTCGCCAGCGCAGCTAGAGTACCGATTTAAAGTTACTGCAAAACACCTTAAAAACACATAATTCGCTTAGGAAACGCTTTTTTAAGTGATTTGGAGACATGTTTTGAGAAACAGTTTTTACAGCATATTTGAGCGTTTCACGATCTGAAACGACGATTTTGCATGTATCTTTGGAAACATATTCTACCTGTAGTTTCAATGGACCTAGGTTATTTATGCTACAATAAGACAAAATACACTGATTTTTAGTGAATGCAAGGTTTTGGAGGCACTCCGTGGTGCACTCGCCAGCGCAGCTAGAGTGCCGATTTGAACTATAGGAGTTACTGTAAAACACCTTAAAAACACGTAATTCGCTTAGAAAACGCATTTTCAAGTGATTTGGAGACATGTTTTGAGAAACAGTTTTTACATCATATACGAGGTGTGTTCAAAAACTATCGCGAATTTTGAATTTTCTTGGGTTACGTATATTCGAATTTCGATCTTTTTGTGGCTTTATGTTGGTACTCATGTCTCTCACTTATGTCGACAAGCTCGGCCATTTTGAATGTTCACTTAATTGTTGACAGCTGCTTTGCTTGCACGTGTTTTGGATCGTCTTCGATTTTTACCTATTCAAAAAAATGGAACAAAGAACCTGTATCAAATTTTGTGTGAAAAACGAAATTAAGTGCGCGGATGCATTCCGAATGTTGACTGTGGCATACGGAGAAGCTACCTTGGACCAAAGCAACGTTTATCGGTGGTACAAAATGTTCTCAGAAGGCCGAGAAGATGTGAACGACGAAAAGCGTGCCGGACGCCCGAGCACTTCAACAACAGACGAAAAAATTAATGAAGTGGAGAAAATGATATTGGCCAATCGTCGAATCACCGTTAGAGAAGTTGCTGAGGACCTAAACATATCGATTGGCTCGTGCCATTCGATTTTTATCAATGATTTGGGCATGAGACGGGTCGCCGCGAAATTTGTACCAAAATTGCTCAATTGCGACCAAAAACAGCATCGCATGAACATTGCTAATGAGATGTTGGACTCTGTCCGCGACGACCCAAATTTGCTCCAGAGGGTCATAACTGGTGACGAATCGTGGGTTTATGGTTATGACGTGGAAACCAAAGTTCAATCATCTCAATGGAAGCTGCCGCACGAACCAAGACCGAAAAAAGCGCGCCAAGTTCGGTCGAATGTGAAAGTTTTGCTGACAGTTTTCTTCGATTGCAGTGGCGTGGTGCATCATGAGTTCTTGCCACAGGGTAGAACGGTCAATAAGGAATATTACCTGCAAGTTATGCGCAATTTGCGCGAAGCAATCCGCCAGAAACGCCCGGATTTGTGGAAGAACAAAAATTGGCTTTTGCACCACGATAACGCACCTGCTCACACATCGTTGCTTGTGCGCGACTTTTTAGCCAAAAACAACACACTAATGATGCCGCAGCCACCGTATTCCCCAGATCTGGCCCCCTGTGACTTTTTCTTGTTCCCTAAACTGAAGAGGCCCATGAAAGGACGACGTTACGCTACGCTTGACGAGATAAAGACGGCATCGAAGGAGGAGCTGAACAAGATAAAAAAAAATGATTTTTTGAAGTGCTTTGAAGATTGGAAAAACCGTTGGCACAAGTGTATAATATCTCATGGGGATTACTTTGAAGGGGACAAAATAGATATTCATGAATAAATAAATAATTTTTGAAAAAACACAAAATTCGCGATATTTTTTGAACACACCTCGTATGTGCGTTTCACGGTCTGAAACGACGATTTTGTATGTAGACTTTGTAAACATATTCTACCTGTAGTTTCGATGGAACTAGGTTATTTAGGGTACAATAAGACAAAATACACTGATTTTTAGTGAATAAAACCTTTTGGGGGCACTCCGTGGTGCACTCGCCAGCGCAGCCAGAGTGCCGATTTGAACTATAGAAGTTACTGCAAAACACCTTAAAAACACGTAATTCGCTTAGAAAACGCATTTTCAAGTGATTTGGAGACATATTTTGAGAAACAGTTTTTACATCATATTTGAGCGTTTTACGGTCTGAAACGAACGATTTGTGTGTGGCATTTGGACACATATTCCACTGGTACTTTCAATCGAATTTTGTTGATTAGGATACAATATGACAAAATACAGTGATTTTTAGTGAATACAACCTTTTGGGGGCACTCCGTGGTGCACTCGCCAGCGCAGCCAGAGTGCCGATTTGAACTATAGAAGTTACTGCAAAACACCTTAAAAACAAGTAATTCGCTTAGAAAACGCATTTTCAAGTGATTTGGAGACATGTTTTGAGAAACAGTTTTTACAGCATATTTGAGCGTTTCACGATCTGAAACGACGATTTTGCATGTAGACTTTGTAAACATATTCTACCTGTAGTTTCGACAGCACTTGGTTATTTAGGGTACAATAAGACAAAATACACTGTTTTTTAGTGAATACAACCTTTTGGGGCACTCCGTGGTGCACTCGCCAGCGCAGCTATAGTGCCGATTTGAACTATAGAAGTTACTGCAAAACACCTTAAAAACACGTAATTCGCTTAGAAAACGCATTTTCAAGTGATTTGGAGACATGTTTTGAGAAACAGTTTTTACAGCATATTTGAGCGTTTCACGATCTGAAACGACGATTTTGCATGTAGACTTTGTAAACATATTCTACCTGTAGTTTCGACAGCACTTGGTTATTTAGGGTACAATAAGACAAAATACACTGTTTTTTAGTGAATACAACCTTTTGGGGCACTCCGTGGTGCACTCGCCAGCGCAGCTATAGTGCCGATTTGAACTATAGAAGTTACTGCAAAACACCTTAAAAACACGTAATTCGCTTAGAAAACGCATTTTCAAGTGATTTGGAGACATGTTTTGAGAAACAGCTTTTACATCATATTTCAGCGTTTCACGATCTGAAACGACGATTTTGCTTGTAGACTTTGTAAACATATCCTACCTGTAGTTTCGACAGCACTTGGTTATTTAGGGTACAATAAGACAAAATACACTGTTTTTTAGTGAATACAACCTTTTGGGGCACTCCGTGGTGCACTCGCCAGCGCAGCTATAGTGCCGATTTGAACTATAGAAGTTACTGCAAAACACCTTAAAAACACGTAATTCGCTTAGAAAACGCATTTTCAAGTGATTTGGAGACATGTTTTGAGATACAGTTTTTACATCATATTTGAGCGTTTCACGGTCTGAAACGACGATTTTGCATGTAGACTTTGTAAACATATTCTACCTGTAGTTTCGATAGCACTTGGTTATTTAGGGTACAATAAGACAAAATGCACTGTTTTTTAGTGAATCCAACCTTTTGGAGCACTCCGTGGTGCACTCGCCAGCGCAGCTAGAGTGCCGATTTGAACTATAGAAGTTACTGCAAAACACCTTAAAAACAAGTAATTCGCTTAGAAAACGCATTTTCAAGTGATTTGGAGACATGTTTTGAGAAACAGCTTTTACATCATATTTGAGCGTTTCACGATCTGAAACGACGATTTTGCATGTATCTTTGGAAACATATCCTACCTGTAGTTTTGATGGAACTAGGTTATTTATGTTACAATAAGACAAAATACACTGATTTTTAGTGAATACTAGGTTTTGGAGGCACTCCGTGGTGCACTCGCCAGAGCAGCTAGAGTGCCGATTTGAAGTTACTGCAAAACACCTTAAAAACACGTAATTCGCTTAGAAAACGCATTTTCAAGTGATTTGGAGACATGTTTTGAGAAACAGTTTTTACATCATATTTGAGCGTTTCACGGTCTGAAACGACGATTTTGTATGTAGAATTTGTAAACATATTCTACCTGTAGTTTCGATGGAACTAGGTTATTTGGGGTACAATAAGACAAAATACACTGATTTTTAGTGAATAAAACATTTTGGGGGCACTCCGTGGTGCACTCGCCAGCGTAGCTATAGTGCCGATTTGAACTATAGAAGTTACTGCAAAACACCTTAAAAACACGTAATTCGCTTAGAAAACGCATTTTCAAGTGATTTGGAGACATGTTTTGAGAAACAGTTTTTATAGCATATTTGAGCGTTTCACGATCTGAAACGACGATTTTGCATGTAGACTTTGTTAACATATTCTACCTGTAGTTTCGACAGCACTTGGTTATTTAGGGTACAATAAGACAAAATACACTGTTTTTTAGTGAATACAACCTTTTGGGGCACTCCGTGGTGCACTCGCCAGCGCAGCTATAGTGCCGATTTGAACTATAGAAGTTACTGCAAAACACCTTAAAAACACGTAATTCGCTTAGAAAACGCATTTTCAAGTGATTTGGAGACATGTTTTGAGAAACAGCTTTTACATCATATTTCAGCGTTTCACGATCTGAAACGACGATTTTGCATGTAGACTTTGTAAACATAACCTACCTGTAGTTTCGACAGCACTTGGTTATTTAGGGTACAATAAGACAAAATACACTGTTTTTTAGTGAATACAACCTTTTGGGGCACTCCGTGGTGCACTTGCCAGCGCAGCTATAGTGCCGATTTGAACTATAGAAGTTACTGCAAAACACCTTAAAAACACGTAATTCGCTTAGAAAACGCATTTTCAAGTGATTTGGAGACATGTTTTGAGAAACAGTTTTTACATCATATTTGAGCGTTTCACGGTCTGAAACGACGATTTTGCATGTAGACTTTGTAAACATATTCTACCTGTAGTTTCGATAGCACTTGGTTATTTAGGGTACAATAAGACAAAATGCACTGTTTTTTAGTGAATCCAACCTTTTGGAGCACTCCGTGGTGCACTCGCCAGCGCAGCTAGAGTGCCGATTTGAACTATAGAAGTTACTGCAAAACACCTTAAAAACAAGTAATTCGCTTAGAAAACGCATTTTCAAGTGATTTGGAGACATGTTTTGAGAAACAGCTTTTACATCATATTTGAGCGTTTCACGATCTGAAACGACGATTTTGCATGTATCTTTGGAAACATATCCTACCTGTAGTTTTGATGGAACTAGGTTATTTATGTTACAATAAGACAAAATACACTGATTTTTAGTGAATACTAGGTTTTGGAGGCACTCCGTGGTGCACTCGCCAGAGCAGCTAGAGTGCCGATTTGAAGTTACTGCAAAACACCTTAAAAACACGTAATTCGCTTAGAAAACGCATTTTCAAGTGATTTGGAGACATGTTTTGAGAAACAGTTTTTACATCATATTTGAGCGTTTCACGGTCTGAAACGACGATTTTGTATGTAGAATTTGTAAACATATTCTACCTGTAGTTTCGATGGAACTAGGTTATTTAGGGTACAATAAGACAAAATACACTGATTTTTAGTGAATAAAACATTTTGGGGGCACTCCGTGGTGCACTCGCCAGCGCAGCTAGTGTGCCGATTTGTAGTTACTGCAAAACACCTTAAAACCACGTAATTCGCTTAGAAAACGCATTTTCAAGTGATTTGGAGACATATTTTGAGAAACAGTTTTTACATCATATTTGAGCGTTTTACGGTCTGAAACGAACGATTTGTGTGTGGCATTTGGACACATATTCCACTGGTACTTTCAATCGAATTTTGTTGATTAGGATACAATATGACAAAATACAACTTTTAGAGATACTCCGTAGTGCACTCGCCAGCGCAGCTATAGTGCCGATTTGAACTATAGAAGTTACTGGAAAACACCTTAAAAACACGTAATTCGCTTAGAAAACGCATTTTCAAGTGATTTGGAGACATGTTTTGAGAAACCGTTTTTACATCATATTTGAGCGTTTCCCGGTCTGAAACGACGATTTTGTATGTAGACTTTGTAAACATATTCTACCCGTAGTTTCGACAGCACTTGGTTATTTAGGGTACAATAAGACAAAATACACTGTTTTTTAGTGAATACAACCTTTTGGGGCACTCCGTGGTGCACTCACCAGCGCAGCTAGAGTGCCGATTTGAACTATAGAAGTTACTGCAAAACACCTTAAAAACACGTAATTCGCTTAGAAAACGCATTTTCAAGTGATTTGGAGACATGTTTTGAGAAACAGCTTTTACATCATATTTCAGCGTTTCACGATCTGAAACGACGATTTTGCATGTAGACTTTGTAAACATATTCTACCTGTAGTTTCGACAGCACTTGGTTATTTAGGGTACAATAAGACAAAATACACTGTTTTTTAGTGAATACAACCTTTTGGGGCACTCCGTGGTGCACTCGCCAGCGCAGCTATAGTGCCGATTTGAACTATAGAAGTTACTGCAAAACACCTTAAAAACACGTAATTCGCTTAGAAAACGCATTTTCAAGTGATTTGGAGACATGTTTTGAGAAACAGTTTTTACATCATATTTGAGCGTTTCCCGGTCTGAAACGACGATTTTGTATGTAGACTTTGTAAACATATTCTACCTGTAGTTTCGACAGCACTTGGTTATTTAGGGTACAATAAGACAAAATACACTGTTTTTTAGTGAATACAACCTTTTGGGGCACTCCGTGGTGCACTCGCCAGCGCAGCTAGAGTGCCGATTTGAACTATAGAAGTTACTGCAAAACACCTTAAAAACACGTAATTCGCTTAGAAAACGCATTTTCAAGTGATTTGGAGACATGTTTTGAGAAACAGCTTTTACATCACATTTCAGCGTTTCACGATCTGAAACGACGATTTTGCATGTTGACTTTGTAAACATATTCTACCTGTAGTTTCGACAGCACTTGGTTATTTAGGGTACAATAAGACAAAATACACTGTTTTTTAGTGAATACAACCTTTTGGGGCACTCCGTGGTGCACTCGCCAGCGCAGCTATAGTGCCGATTTGAACTATAGAAGTTACTGCAAAACACCTTAAAAACACGTAATTCGCTTAGAAACCGCATTTTCAAGTGATTTGGAGACATGTTTTGAGAAACAGTTTTTACATCATATTTGAGCGTTTCCCGGTCTGAAACGACGATTTTGTTTGTAGACTTTGTAAACATATTCTACCTGTAGTTTCGACAGCACTTGGTTATTTAGGGTACAATAAGACAAAATACACTGTTTTGCAGTGAATACAACCTTTTGGGGCACTCCGTGGTGCACTCGCCAGCGCAGCTAGAGTGCCGATTTGAACTATAGAAGTTACTGCAAAACACCTTAAAAACACGTAATTCGCTTAGAAAACGCATTTTCAAGTGATTTGGAGACATGTTTTGAGAAACAGCTTTTACATCATATTTCAGCGTTTCACGATCTGAAACGACGATTTTGCATGTAGACTTTGTAAACATATTCTACCTGTAGTTTCGACAGCACTTGGTTATTTAGGGTACAATAAGACAAAATACACTGTTTTTTAGTGAATACAACCTTTTGGGGCACTCCGTGGTGCACTCGCCAGCGCAGCTATAGTGCCGATTTGAACTATAGAAGTTACTGCAAAACACCTTAAAAACACGTAATTCGCTTAGAAAACGCATTTTCAAGTAATTTGGAGACATGTTTTGAGAAACAGTTTTTACATCATATTCGAGCGTTTCACGGTCTGAAACGACGATTTTGCATGTAGACTTTGTAAACATATTCTACCTGTAGTTTCGATAGCACTTGGTTATTTAGGGTACAATAAGACAAAATACACTGTTTTTTAGTGAATACAACCTTTTGGAGCACTCCTTGGTGCACTCGCCAGCGCAGCTAGAGTGCCGATTTGAACTATAGAAGTTACTGCAAAACACCTTAAAAACACGTAATTCGCTTAGAAAACGCATTTTCAAGTGATTTGGAGACATGTTTTGAGAAACAGCTTTTACATCATATTTGAGCGTTTCACGATCTGAAACGACGATTTTGCATGTATCTTTGGAAACATATCCTACCTGTAGTTTTGATGGAACTAGGTTATTTATGCTACAATAAGACAAAATACACTGATTTTTAGTAAATACAAGGTTTTGGAGGCACTCCGTGGTGCACTCGCCAGCGCAGCTAGAGTGCCGATTTGAAGTTACTGCAAAACACCTTAAAAACACGTAATTCGCTTAGAAAACGCATTTTCAAGTGATTTGGAGACATGTTTTGAGAAACAGTTTTTACAGCATATTTGAGCGTTTCACGATCTGAAACGACGATTTTGCATGTATCTTTGGAAACATATTCTACCTGTAGTTTCAATGGACCTAGGTTATTTATGCTACAATAAGACAAAATACTCTGATTTTTAGTGAATGCAAGGTTTTGGAGGCACTCCGTGGTGCACTCGCCAGCGCAGCTAGAGTGCCGATTTGAACTATAGGAGTTACTTCAAAACACCTTAAAAACACGTAATTCGCTTAGAAAACGCATTTTCAAGTGATTTGGAGACATGTTTTGAGAAACAGCTTTTACATCATATTTCAGCGTTTCACGATCTGAAACGACGATTTTGCATGTAGACTTTGTAAACATATTCTACCTGTAGTTTCGACAGCACTTGGTTATTTAGGGTACAATAAGACAAAATACACTGTTTTTTAGTGAATACAACCTTTTGGGGCACTCCGTGGTGCACTCGCCAGCGCAGCTATAGTGCCGATTTGAACTATAGAAGTTACTGCAAAACACCTTAAAAACACGTAATTCGCTTAGAAAACGCATTTTCAAGTGATTTGGAGACATGTTTTGAGAAACAGTTTTTACATCATATTTGAGCGTTTCACGGTCTGAAACGACGATTTTGCATGTAGACTTTGTAAACATATTCTACCTGTAGTTTCGATAGCACTTGGTTATTTAGGGTACAATAAGACAAAATACACTGTTTTTTAGTGAATCCAACTTTTTGGAGCACTCCGTGGTGCACTCGCCAGCGCAGCTAGAGTGCCGATTGAACTATAGAAGTTACTGCAAAACACCTTAAAAACACGTAATTCGCTTAGAAAACGCATTTTCAAGTGATTTGGAGACATGTTTTGAGAAACAGCTTTTACATCATATTTGAGCGTTTCACGATCTGAAACGACGATTTTGCATGTATCTTTGGAATCATATCCTACCTGTAATTTTGATGGAACTAGGTTATTTATGCTACAATAAGACAAAATACACTGATTTTTAGTGAATACAAGGTTTTGGAGGCACTCCGTGGTGCACTCGCCAGCGCAGCTAGAGTGCCGATTTGAAGTTACTGCAAAACACCTTAAAAACACGTAATTCGCTTAGAAAACGCATTTTCAAGTGATTTGGAGACATGTTTTGAGAAACAGTTTTTACATCATATTTGAGCGTTTCACGGTCTGAAACGACGATTTTGTATGTAGACTTTGTAAACATATTCTACCTGTAGTTTCGATGGAACTAGGTTATTTGGGGTACAATAAGACAAAATACTCTGATTTTTAGTGAATGCAAGGTTTTGGAGGCACTCCGTGGTGCACTCGCCAGCGCAGCTAGAGTGCCGATTTGAACTATAGGAGTTACTTCAAAACACCTTAAAAACACGTAATTCGCTTAGAAAACGCATTTTCAAGTGATTTGGAGACATGTTTTGAGAAACAGCTTTTACATCATATTTGAGCGTTTCACGGTCTGAAACGACGATTTTGTATGTAGACTTTGTAAACATATTCTACCTGTAGTTTCGACAGCACTTGGTTATTTAGGGTACAATAAGACAAAATACACTGTTTTTTAGTGAATAAACCTTTTGGGGCACTCCGTGGTGCACTCGCCAGCGCAGCTAGAGTGCCAATTTGAACTATAGAAGTTACTTCAAAACAACTTAAAAACACGTAATTCGCTTAGAAAACGCATTTTCAAGTGATTTGGAGACATGTTTTGAGAAACAGCTTTTACATCATATTTGAGCGTTTCACGATCTGAAACGACGATTTTGCATGTATCTTTGGAAGCATATTCTACCTGTAGTTTTGATGGAACTAGGTTATTTATGCTACAATAAGACAAAATACACTGATTTTTAGTGAATACAAGGTTTTGGAGGCACTCCGTGGTGCACTCGCCAGCGCAGCTAGAGTGCCGATTTGAAGTTACTGCAAAACACCTTAAAAACACGTAATTCGCTTAGAAAACGCATTTTCAAGTGATTTGGAGACATGTTTTGAGAAACAGTTTTTACAGCATATTTGAGCGTTTCACGATCTGAAACGACGATTTTGCATGTATCTTTGGAAACATATTCTACCTGTAGTTTCGATGGACCTAGGTTATTTATGCTACAATAAGACAAAATACACTGATTTTTAGTGAATGCAAGGTTTTGGAGGCACTCCGTGGCGCACTCGCCAGCGCAGCTAGAGTGCCGATTTGAACTTTAGAAGTTACTGTAAAACACCTTAAAAACACGTAATTCGCTTAGAAAACGCATTTTCAAGTGATTTGGAGACATGTTTTGAGAAACAGTTTTTACATCATATTTGAGCGTTTCACGGTCTGAAACGACGATTTTGTATGTAGACTTTGTAAACATATTCTACCTGTAGTTTCGATGGAACTAGGTTATTTAGGGTACAATAAGACAAAATACACTGATTTTTAGTGAATAAAACCTTTTGGGGGCACTCCGTGGTGCACTCGCCAGCGCAGCCAGAGTGCCGATTTGAACTATAGAAGTTACTGCAAAACACCTTAAAAACACGTAATTCGCTTAGAAAACGCATTTTCAAGTGATTTGGAGACGTATTTTGAGAAACAGTTTTTACATCATATTTGAGCGTTTTACGGTCTGAAACGAACGATATGTGTGTGGCATTTGGACACATATTCCACTGGTACTTTCAATCGAATTTTGTTGATTAGGATACAATATGACAAAATACAGTGATTTTTAGTGAATACAACCTTTTGGGGGCACTCCGTGGTGCACTCGCCAGCGCAGCCAGAGTGCCGATTTGAACTATAGAAGTTACTGCAAAACACCTTAAAAACACGTAATTCGCTTAGAAAACGCATTTTCAAGTGATTTGGAGACATGTTTTGAGAAACAGCTTTTACATCATATTTGAGCATTTCACGGTCTGAAACGACGATTTTGCATGTAGACTTTGTAAACATATTCTACCTGTAGTTTCGATAGCACTTGGTTATTTAGGGTACAATAAGACAAAATACACTGTTTTTTAGTGAATACAACCTTTTGGGGCACTCCGTGGTGCACTCGCCAGCGCAGCTAGAATACCGATTTTAAGTTACTGCAAAACACCTTAAAAACACATAATTCGCTTAGGAAACGCATTTTCAAGTGATTTGGAGACATGTTTTGAGAAACAGTTTTTACAGCATATTTGAGCGTTTCACGATCTGAAACGACGATTTTGCATGTATCTTTGGAAACATATTCTACCTGTAGTTTCAATGGACCTAGGTTATTTATGCTACAATAAGACAAAATACACTGATTTTTAGTGAATGCAAGGTTTTGGAGGCACTCCGTGGTGCACTCGCCAGCGCAGCTAGAGTGCCGATTTGAACTATAGGAGTTACTGTAAAACACCTTAAAAACACATAATTCGCTTAGGAAACGCATTTTCAAGTGATTTGGAGACATGTTTTGAGAAACAGTTTTTACAGCATATTTGAGCGTTTCACGATCTGAAACGACGATTTTGCATGTATCTTTGGAAACATATTCTACCTGTAGTTTCAATGGACCTAGGTTATTTATGCTACAATAAGACAAAATACACTGATTTTTAGTGAATGCAAGGTTTTGGAGGCACTCCGTGGTGCACTCGCCAGCGCAGCTAGAGTGCCGATTTGAACTATAGGAGTTACTTCAAAACACCTTAAAAACACGTAATTCGCTTAGAAAACGCATTTTCAAGTGATTTGGAGACATGTTTTGAGAAACAGCTTTTACATCATATTTCAGCGTTTCACGATCTGAAACGACGATTTTGCATGTAGACTTTGTAAACATATTCTACCTGTAGTTTCGACAGCACTTGGTTATTTAGGGTACAATAAGACAAAATACACTGTTTTTTAGTGAATACAACCTTTTGGGGCACTCTGTGGTGCACTCGCCAGCGCAGCTATAGTGCCGATTTGAACTATAGAAGTTACTGCAAAACACCTTAAAAACACGTATTTCGCTTAGAAAACGCATTTTCAAGTGATTTGGAGACATGTTTTGAGAAACAGCTTTTACATCATATTTCAGCGTTTCACGATCTGAAACGACGATTTTGTATGTAGACTTTGTAAACATATTCTACCTGTAGTTTCGACAGCACTTGGTTATTTAGGGTACAATAAGACAAAGTACACTGTTTTTTAGTGAATACAACCTTTTGGGGCACTCCGTGGTGCACTCGCCAGCGCAGCTATAGTGCCGATTTGAACTATAGAAGTTACTGCAAAAAACACCTTAAAAACACGTAATTCGCTTAGAAAACGCATTTTCAAGTGATTTGGGGACATGTTTTGAGAAACAGTTTTTACATCATATTTGAGCGTTTCACGGTCTGAAACGACGATTTTGCATGTAGACTTTGTAAACATATTCTACCTGTAGTTTCGATAGCACTTGGTTATTTAGGGTACAATAAGACAAAATACACTGTTTTTTAGTGAATACAACCTTTTGGAGCACTCCGTGGTGCACTCTCCAGCGCAGCTAGAGTGCCGATTTGAACTATAGAAGTTACTGCAAAACACCTTAAAAACACGTAATTCGCTTAGAAAACGCATTTTCAAGTGATTTGGAGACATGTTTTGAGAAACAGCTTTTACATCATATTTGAGCGTTTTACGATCTGAAACGACGATTTTGCATGTATCTTTGGAAACATATCCTACCTGTAGTTTTGATGGAACTAGGTTATTTATGCTACAATAAGACAAAATACACTGATTTTTAGTGAATACAAGGTTTTGGAGGCACTCCGTGGTGCACTCGCCAGCGCAGCTAGAGTGCCGATTTGAAGTTACTGCAAAACACCTTAAAAACACGTAATTCGCTTAGAAAACGCATTTTCAAGTGATTTGGAGACATGTTTTGAGAAACAGTTTTTACAGCATATTTGAGCGTTTCACGATCTGAAACGACGATTTTGCATGTATCTTTGGAAACATATTCTACCTGTAGTTTCAATGGACCTAGGTTATTTATGCTACAATAAGACAAAATACTCTGATTTTTAGTGAATGCAAGGTTTTGGAGGCACTCCGTGGTGCACTCGCCAGCGCAGCTAGAGTGCCGATTTGAACTATAGGAGTTACTTCAAAACACCTTAAAAACACGTAATTCGCTTAGAAAACGTATTTTCAAGTGATTTGGAGACATGTTTTGAGAAACAGCTTTTACATCATATTTGAGCGTTTCACGGTCTGAAACGACGATTTTGTATGTAGACTTTGTAAACATATTCTACCTGTAGTTTCGACAGCACTTGGTTATTTAGGGTACAATAAGACAAAATACACTGTTTTTTAGTGAATACAACCTTTTGGGGCACTCCGTGGTGCACTCGCCAGCGCAGCTATAGTGCCGATTTGAACTATAGAAGTTACTGCAAAACACCTTAAAAACACGTAATTCGCTTAGAAAACGCATTTTCAAGTGATTTAAAGACATGTTTTGAGAAACAGCTTTTACATCATATTTCAGCGTTTCACGATCTGAAACGACGATTTTGCATGTAGACTTTGTAAACATATTCTACCTGTAGTTTCGACAGCACTTGGTTATTTAGGGTACAATAAGACAAAATACACTGTTTTTTAGTGAATACAACCTTTTGGGGCACTCCGTGGTGCACTCGCCAGCGCAGCTATAGTGCCGATTTGAACTATAGAAGTTACTGCAAAACACCTTAAAAACACGTAATTCGCTTAGAAAACGCATTTTCAAGTGATTTGGAGACATGTTTTGAGAAACAGTTTTTACATCATATTTGAGCGTTTCACGGTCTGCAACGACGATTTTGCATGTAGACTTTGTAAACATATTCTACCTGTAGTTTCGATAGCACTTGGTTATTTAGGGTACAATAAGACAAAATACACTGTTTTTTAGTAAATACAACCTTTTGGAGCACTCCGTGGTGCACTCGCCAGCGCAGCTAGAGTGCCGATTTGAACTATAGAAGTTACTGCAAAACACCTTAAAAACACGTAATTCGCTTAGAAAACGCATTTTCAAGTGATTTGGAGACATGTTTTGAGAAACAGCTTTTACATCATATTTGAGCGTTTTACGATCTGAAACGACGATTTTGCATGTATCTTTGGAAACATATCCTACCTGTAGTTTTGATGGAACTAGGTTATTTATGCTACAATAAGACAAAATACACTGATTTTTAGTGAATACAAGGTTTTGGAGGCACTCCGTGGTGCACTCGCCAGCGCAGCTAGAGTGCCGATTTGAAGTTACTGCAAAACACCTTAAAAACACGTAATTCGCTTAGAAAACGCATTTTCAAGTGATTTGGAGACATGTTTTGAGAAACAGTTTTTACAGCATATTTGAGCGTTTCACGATCTGAAACGACGATTTTGCATGTATCTTTGGAAACATATTCTACCTGTAGTTTCAATGGACCTAGGTTATTTATGCTACAATAAGACAAAATACTCTGATTTTTAGTGAATGCAAGGTTTTGGAGGCACTCCGTGGTGCACTCGCCAGCGCAGCTAGAGTGCCGATTTGAACTATAGGAGTTACTTCAAAACACCTTAAAAACACGTAATTCGCTTAGAAAACGCATTTTCAAGTGATTTGGAGACATGTTTTGAGAAACAGTTTTTACATCATATTTGAGCGTTTTACGGTCTGAAACGAACGATTTGTGTGTGGCATTTGGACACATATTCCACTGGTACTTTCAATCGAATTTTGTTGATTAGGATACAATGTGACAAAATACAGTGGTTTTTAGTGAATACAACCTTTTGGGGGCACTCCGTGGTGCACTCGCCAGCGCAGCCAGAGTGCCGATTTGAACTATAGAAGTTACTGCAAAACACCTTAAAAACACGTAATTCGCTTAGAAAACGCATTTTCAAGTGATTTGGAGACATGTTTTGAGAAACAGCTTTTACATCATATTTGAGCGTTTCACGGTCTGAAACGACGATTTTGCATGTAGACTTTGTAAACATATTCTACCTGTAGTTTCGATAGCACTTGGTTATTTAGGGTACAATAAGACAAAATACACTGTTTTTTAGTGAATACAACCTTTTGGGGCACTCCGTGGTGCACTCGCCAGCGCAGCTAGAGTGCCGATTTGAACTATAGAAGTTACTGCAAAACACCTTAAAAACACGTAATTTGCTTAGAAAACGCATTTTCAAGTGATTTGGAGACATGTTTTGAGAAACAGCTTTTACATCATATTTGAGCGTTTCACGATCTGAAACGACGATTTTGCATGCATCTTTGGAAACATATTCTACCTGTAGTTTTGATGGAACTAGTTTATTTATGCTACAATAAGACAAAATACACTAATTTTTTGTGAATACAAGGTTTTGGAGGCACTCCGTGGTGCACTCGCCAGCGCAGCTAGAATACCGATTTAAAGTTACTGCAAAACACCTTAAAAACACATAATTCGCTTAGGAAACGAATTTTCAAGTGATTTGGAGACATGTTTTGAGAAACAGTTTTTACAGCATATTTGAGCGTTTCACGATCTGAAACGACGATTTTGCATGTATCTTTGGAAACATATTCTACCTGTCGTTTCGATGGACCTAGGTTATTTATGCTACAATAAGACAAAATACACTGATTTTTAGTGAATGCAAGGTTTTGGAGGCACTCCGTGGTGCACTCGCCAGCGCAGCTAGAGTGCCGATTTGAACTATAGAAGTTACTGCAAAACACCTTAAAAACACGTAATTCGCTTCGAAAACGCATTTTCAAGTGATTTGGAGACATGTTTTGAGAAACAGTTTTTACATCATATTTGAGCGTTTCACGGTCTGAAACGACGATTTTGTGTGTAGACTTTGTAAACATATTTTACCTGTAGTTTCGATGGAACTAGGTTATTTAGGGTACAATAAGACAAAATACACTGTTTTTTAGTGAATACAACCTTTTGGGGCACTCCGTGGTGCACTCGCCAGCGCAGCTAGAGTGCCGATTTGAACTATAGAAGTTACTTCAAAACACCTTAAAAACACGTAATTCGCTTAGAAAACGCATTTTCAAGTGATTTGGAGACATGTTTTGAAAAACAGCTTTTACATCATATTTCAGCGTTTCACGATCTGAAACGACGATTTTGCATGTAGACTTTGTAAACATATTCCACCTGTAGTTTCGACAGCACTTGGTTATTTAGGGTACAATAAGACAAACTACACTGTTTTTTAGTGAATACAACCTTTTGGGGCACTCCGTGGTGCACTCGCCAGCGCAGCTATAGTGCCGATTTGAACTATAGAAGTTACTGCAAAACACCTTAAAAACACGTAATTCGCATAGAAAACGCATTTTCAAGTGATTTGGAGACATGTTTTGAGAAACAGCTTTTACATCATATTTGAGCGTTTCACGATCTGAAACGACGATTTTGCATGTATCTTTGGAAACATATTCTACCTGTAGTTTTAATGGAACTAGGTTATTTATGCTACAATAAGACAAAATACACTGATTTTTAGTGAATACAAGGTTTTGGAGGTACTCCGTGGTGCACTCGCCAGCGCAGCTAGAGTGCCGATTTGAAGTTACTGCAAAACACCTTAAAAACACGTAATTCGCTTAGCAAACGCATTTTCAAGTGATTTGGAGACATGTTTTGAGAAACAGTTTTTACAGCATATTTGAGCGTTTCACGATCTGAAACGACGATTTTGCATGTATCTTTGGAAACATATTCTACCTGTAGTTTCGATGGACCTAGGTTATTTATGCTACAATAAGACAAAATACACTGATTTTTAGTGAATGCAAGGTTTTGGAGGCACTCCGTGGTGCACTCGCCAGCGCAGCTAGAGTGCCGATTTGAACTATAGGAGTTACTGTAAAACACCTTAAAAACACGTAATTCGCTTAGAAAACGCATTTTCAAGTGATTTGGAGACATGATTTGAGAAACAATTTTTACATCATATTTGAGCGTTTCACGGTCTGAAACGACGATTTTGTATGTAGACTTTGTAAACATATTCTACCTGTAGTTTCGATGGAACTAGGTTATTTAGGGTACAATAAGACAAAATACACTGATTTTTAGTGAATAAAACCTTTTGGGGGCACTCCGTGGTGCACTCGCCAGCGCAGCCAGAGTGCCGATTTGAACTATAGAAGTTACTGCAAAACACCTTAAAAACACGTAATTCGCTTAGAAAACGCATTTTCAAGTGATTTGGAGACATATTTTGAGAAACAGTTTTTACATCATATTTGAGCGTTTTACGGTCTGAAACGAACGATTTGTGTGTGGCATTTGGACACATATTCCACTGGTACTTTCAATCGAATTTTGTTGATTAGGATACAATATGACAAAATACAGTGATTTTTAGTGAATACAACCTTTTGGGGGCACTCCGTGGTGCACTCGCCAGCGCAGCCAGAGTGCCGATTTGAACTATAGAAGTTACTGCAAAACACCTTAAAAACACGTAATTCGCTTAGAAAACGCATTTTCAAGTGATTCGGAGACATGTTTTGAGAAACAGCTTTTACATCATATTTGAGCGTTTCACGGTCTGAAACGACGATTTTGCATGTAGACTTTGTAAACATATTCTACCTGTAGTTTCGATAGCACTTGTTTATTTAGGGTACAATAAGACAAAATACACTGTTTTATAGTGAATACAACCTTTTGGGGCACTCCGTGGTGCACTCGCCAGCGCAGCTAGAGTGCCGATTTGAACTATAGAAGTTACTGCAAACCACCTTAAAAACACGTAATTCGCTTAGAAAACGCATTTTCAAGTGATTTGGAGACATGTTTTGAGAAACAGCTTTTACATCATATTTGAGCGTTTCACGATCTGAAACGACGATTTTGCATGCATCTTTGGAAAAATATTCTACCTGTAGTTTTGATGGAACTAGGTTATTTATGCTACAATAAGACAAAATACACTGATTTTTAGTGAATACAAGGTTTTGGAGGCACTCCGTGGTGCACTCGCCAGCGCAGCTAGAGTACCGATTTAAAGTTACTGCAAAACACCTTAAAAACACATAATTCGCTTAGGAAACGCATTTTCAAGTGATTTGGAGACATGTTTTGAGAAACAGTTTTTACAGTATATTTGAGCGTTTCACGATCTGAAACGACGATTTTGCATGTATCTTTGGAAACATATTCTACCTGTAGTTTCAATGGACCTAGGTTATTTATGCTACAATAAGACAAAATACACTGATTTTTAGTGAATGCAAGGTTTTGGAGGCACTCCGTGGTGCACTCGCCAGCGCAGCTAGAGTGCCGATTTGAACTATAGGAGTTACTGTAAAACACCTTAAAAACACATAATTCGCTTAGGAAACGCATTTTCAAGTGATTTGGAGACATGTTTTGAGAAACAGTTTTTACAGCATATTTGAGCGTTTCACGATCTGAAACGACGATTTTGCATGTATCTTTGGAAACATATTCTACCTGTAGTTTCAATGGACCTAGGTTATTTATGTTACAATAAGACAAAATACACTGATTTTTAGTGAATGCAAGGTTTTGGAGGCACTCCGTGGTGCACTCGCCAGCGCAGCTAGAGTGCCGATTTGAACTATAGGAGTTACTTCAAAACACCTTAAAAACACGTAATTCGTTTAGAAAACGCATTTTCAAGTGATTTGGAGACATGTTTTGAGAAACAGCTTTTACATCATATTTCAGCGTTTCACGATCTGAAACGACGATTTTGCATGTAGACTTTGTAAACATATTCTACCTGTAGTTTCGACAGCACTTGGTTATTTAGGGTACAATAAGACAAAATACACTGTTTTTTAGTGAATACAACCTTTTGGGGCACTCTGTGGTGCACTCGCCAGCGCAGCTATAGTGCCGATTTGAACTATAGAAGTTACTGCAAAACACCTTAAAAACACGTATTTCGCTTAGAAAACGCATTTTCAAGTGATTTGGAGACATGTTTTGAGAAACAGCTTTTACATCATATTTCAGCGTTTCACGATCTGAAACGACGATTTTGCATGTAGACTTTGTAAACATATTCTACCTGTAGTTTCGACAGCACTTGGTTATTTAGGGTACAATAAGACAAAGTACACTGTTTTTTAGTGAATACAACCTTTTGGGGCACTCCGTGGTGCACTCGCCAGCGCAGCTATAGTGCCGATTTGAACTATAGAAGTTACTGCAAAAAACACCTTAAAAACACGTAATTCGCTTAGAAAACGCATTTTCAAGTGATTTGGGGACATGTTTTGAGAAACAGTTTTTACATCATATTTGAGCGTTTCACGGTCTGAAACGACGATTTTGCATGTAGACTTTGTAAACATATTCTACCTGTAGTTTCGATAGCACTTGGTTATTTAGGGTACAATAAGACAAAATACACTGTTTTTTAGTGAATACAACCTTTTGGAGCACTCCGTGGTGCACTCGCCAGCGCAGCTAGAGTGCCGATTTGAACTATAGAAGTTACTGCAAAACACCTTAAAAACACGTAATTCGCTTAGAAAACGCATTTTCAAGTGATTTGGAGACATGTTTTGAGAAACAGCTTTTACATCATATTTGAGCGTTTCACGATCTGAAACGACGATTTTGCATGCATCTTTGGAAAAATATTCTACCTGTAGTTTTGATGGAACTAGGTTATTTATGCTACAATAAGACAAAATACACTGATTTTTAGTGAATACAAGGTTTTGGAGGCACTCCGTGGTGCACTCGCCAGCGCAGCTAGAGTACCGATTTAAAGTTACTGCAAAACACCTTAAAAACACATAATTCGCTTAGGAAACGCATTTTCAAGTGATTTGGAGACATGTTTTGAGAAACAGTTTTTACAGTATATTTGAGCGTTTCACGATCTGAAACGACGATTTTGCATGTATCTTTGGAAACATATTCTACCTGTAGTTTCAATGGACCTAGGTTATTTATGCTACAATAAGACAAAATACACTGATTTTTAGTGAATGCAAGGTTTTGGAGGCACTCCGTGGTGCACTCGCCAGCGCAGCTAGAGTGCCGATTTGAACTATAGGAGTTACTGTAAAACACCTTAAAAACACATAATTCGCTTAGGAAACGCATTTTCAAGTGATTTGGAGACATGTTTTGAGAAACAGTTTTTACAGCATATTTGAGCGTTTCACGATCTGAAACGACGATTTTGCATGTATCTTTGGAAACATATTCTACCTGTAGTTTCAATGGACCTAGGTTATTTATGCTACAATAAGACAAAATACACTGATTTTTAGTGAATGCAAGGTTTTGGAGGCACTCCGTGGTGCACTCGCCAGCGCAGCTAGAGTGCCGATTTGAACTATAGGAGTTACTTCAAAACACCTTAAAAACACGTAATTCGCTTAGAAAACGCATTTTCAAGTGATTTGGAGACATGTTTTGAGAAACAGCTTTTACATCATATTTCAGCGTTTCACGATCTGAAACGACGATTTTGCATGTAGACTTTGTAAACATATTCTACCTGTAGTTTCGACAGCACTTGGTTATTTAGGGTACAATAAGACAAAATACACTGTTTTTTAGTGAATACAACCTTTTGGGGCACTCTGTGGTGCACTCGCCAGCGCAGCTATAGTGCCGATTTGAACTATAGAAGTTACTGCAAAACACCTTAAAAACACGTATTTCGCTTAGAAAACGCATTTTCAAGTGATTTGGAGACATGTTTTGAGAAACAGCTTTTACATCATATTTCAGCGTTTCACGATCTGAAACGACGATTTTGCATGTAGACTTTGTAAACATATTCTACCTGTAGTTTCGACAGCACTTGGTTATTTAGGGTACAATAAAACAAAATACACTGTTTTTTAGTGAATACAACCTTTTGGGGCACTCCGTGGTGCACTCGCCAGCGCAGCTATAGTGCCGATTTGAACTATAGAAGTTACTGCAAAAAACACCTTAAAAACACGTAATTCGCTTAGAAAACGCATTTTCAAGTGATTTGGGGACATGTTTTGAGAAACAGTTTTTACATCATATTTGAGCGTTTCACGGTCTGAAACGACGATTTTGCATGTAGACTTTGTAAACATATTCTACCTGTAGTTTCGATAGCACTTGGTTATTTAGGGTACAATAAGACAAAATACACTGTTTTTTAGTGAATACAACCTTTTGGAGCACTCCGTGGTGCACTCGCCAGCGCAGCTAGAGTGCCGATTTGAACTATAGAAGTTACTGCAAAACACCTTAAAAACACGTAATTCGCTTAGAAAACGCATTTTCAAGTGATTTGGAGACATGTTTTGAGAAACAGCTTTTACATCATATTTGAGCGTTTCACGATCTGAAACGACGATTTTGCATGTATCTTTGGAAACATATCCTACCTGTAGTTTTGATGGAACTAGGTTATTTATGCTACAATAAGACAAAATACACTGATTTTTAGTGAATACAAGGTTTTGAAGGCACTCCGTGGTGCACTCGCCAGCGCAGCTAGAGTGCCGATTTGAAGTTACTGCAAAACACCTTAAAAACACGTAATTCGCTTAGAAAACGCATTTTCAAGTGATTTGGAGACATGTTTTGAGAAACAGTTTTTACAGCATATTTGAGCGTTTCACGATCTGAAACGACGATTTTGCATGTATCTTTGGAAACATATTCTACCTGTAGTTTCAATGGACCTAGGTTATTTATGCTACAATAAGACAAAATACTCTGATTTTTAGTGAATGCAAGGTTTTGGAGGCACTCCGTGGTGCACTCGCCAGCGCAGCTAGAGTGCCGATTTGAACTATAGGAGTTACTTCAAAACACCTTAAAAACACGTAATTCGCTTAGAAAACGCATTTTCAAGTGATTTGGAGACATGTTTTGAGAAACAGCTTTTACATCATATTTGAGCGTTTCACGGTCTGAAACGACGATTTTGTATGTAGACTTTTTAAACATATTCTACCTGTAGTTTCGACAGCACTTGGTTATTTAGGGTACAATAAGACAAAATACACTGTTTTTTAGTGAATACAACCTTTTGGGGCACTCCGTGGTGCACTCGCCAGCGCAGCTATAGTGCCGATTTGAACTATAGAAGTTACTGCAAAACACCTTAAAAACACGTAATTCGCTTAGAAAACGCATTTTCAAGTGATTTAAAGACATGTTTTGAGAAACAGCTTTTACATCATATTTCAGCGTTTCACGATCTGAAACGACGATTTTGCATGTAGACTTTGTAAACATATTCTACCCGTAGTTTCGACAGCACTTGGTTATTTAGGGTACAATAAGACAAAATACACTGTTTTTTAGTGAATACAACCTTTTGGGGCACTCCGTGGTGCACTCGCCAGCGCAGCTATAGTGCCGATTTGAACTATAGAAGTTACTGCAAAACACCTTAAAAACACGTAATTCGCTTAGAAAACGCATTTTCAAGTGATTTGGAGACATGTTTTGAGAAACAGTTTTTTCATCATATTTGAGCGTTTCACGGTCTGAAACGACGATTTTGCATGTAGACTTTGTAAACATATTCTACCTGTAGTTTCGATAGCACTTGGTTATTTAGGGTACAATAAGACAAAATACACTGTTTTTTAGTAAATACAACCTTTTGGAGCACTCCGTGGTGCACTCGCCAGCGCAGCTAGAGTGCCGATTTGAACTATAGAAGTTACTGCAAAACACCTTAAAAACACGTAATTCGCTTAGAAAACGCATTTTCAAGTGATTTGGAGACATGTTTTGAGAAACAGCTTTTACATCATATTTGAGCGTTTTACGATCTGAAACGACGATTTTGCATGTATCTTTGGAAACATATCCTACCTGTAGTTTTGATGGAACTAGGTTATTTATGCTACAATAAGACAAAATACACTGATTTTTAGTGAATACAAGGTTTTGGAGGCACTCCGTGGTGCACTCGCCAGCGCAGCTAGAGTGCCGATTTGAAGTTACTGCAAAACACCTTAAAAACACGTAATTCGCTTAGAAAACGCATTTTCAAGTGATTTGGAGACATGTTTTGAGAAACAGTTTTTACAGCATATTTGAGCGTTTCACGATCTGAAACGACGATTTTGCATGTATCTTTGGAAACATATTCTACCTGTAGTTTCAATGGACCTAGGTTATTTATGCTACAATAAGACAAAATACTCTGATTTTTAGTGAATGCAAGGTTTTGGAGGCACTCCGTGGTGCACTCGCCAGCGCAGCTAGAGTGCCGATTTGAACTATAGGAGTTACTTCAAAACACCTTAAAAACACGTAATTCGCTTAGAAAACGCATTTTCAAGTGATTTGGAGACATGTTTTGAGAAACAGTTTTTACAGCATATTTGAGCGTTTCACGATCTGAAACGACGATTTTGCATGTATCTTTGGATACATATTCTACATGTAGTTTTGATGGACCTAGGTTATTTATGCTACAATAAGACAAAATACACTGATTTTTAGTGAATGCAAGGTTTTGGAGGCACTCCGTGGTGCACTCGCCAGCGCAGCTAGAGTGCCGATTTGAACTATAGAAGTTACTGTAAAACACCTTAAAAACACGTAATTCGCTTAGAAAACGCATTTTCAAGTGATTGGAGACATGTTTTGAGAAACAGTTTTTACATCATATTTGAGCGTTTACACGGTCTGAAACGACGATTTTGTATGTAGACTTTGTAAACATATTCTACTGTAGTTTCGATGGAACTAGGTTATTTAGGGTACAATAAGACAAAACACACTGATTTTTAGTGAATAAAACCTTTTGGGGGCACTCCGTGGTGCACTCGCCAGCGCAGCCAGAGTGCCGATTTGAACTATAGAAGTTACTGCAAAACACCTTAAAAACACGTAATTCGCTTAGAAAACGCATTTTCAAGTGATTTGGAGACGTATTTTGAGAAACAGTTTTTTACATCTATTTGAGCGTTTTACGGTCTGAAACGAACGATTTGTGTGTGGCATTTGGACACATATTCCACTGGTACTTTCAATCGAATTTTGTTGATTAGGATACAATGTGACAAAATACAGTGGTTTTTAGTGAATACAACCTTTTGGGGGCACTCCGTGGTGCACTCGCCAGCGCAGCCAGAGTGCCGATTTGAACTATAGAAATTACTGCAAAACACCTTAAAAACACGTAATTCGCTTAGAAAACGCATTTTCAAGTGATTTGGAGACATGTTTTGAGAAACAGCTTTTACATCATATTTGAGCGTTTCACGGTCTGAAACGACGATTTTGCATGTAGACTTTGTAAACATATTCTACCTGTAGTTTCGATAGCACTTGGTTATTTAGGGTACAATAAGACAAAATACACTGTTTTTTAGTGAATACAACCTTTTGGAGCACTCCGTGGTGCACTCGCCAGCGCAGCTAGAGTGCCGATTTGAACTATAGAAGTTACTGCAAAACACCTTAAAAACACGTAATTCGCTTAGAAAACGCATTTTCAAGTGATTTGGAGACATGTTTTGAGAAACAGCTTTTACATCATATTTGAGCGTTTCACGATCTGAAACGACGATTTTGCATGTATCTTTGGAAACATATCCTACCTGTAGTTTTGATGGAACTAGGTTATTTATGCTACAATAAGACAAAATACACTGATTTTTAGTGAATACAAGGTTTTGAAGGCACTCCGTGGTGCACTCGCCAGCGCAGCTAGAGTGCCGATTTGAAGTTACTGCAAAACACCTTAAAAACACGTAATTCGCTTAGAAAACGCATTTTCAAGTGATTTGGAGACATGTTTTGAGAAACAGTTTTTACAGCATATTTGAGCGTTTCACGATCTGAAACGACGATTTTGCATGTATCTTTGGAAACATATTCTACCTGTAGTTTCAATGGACCTAAGTTATTTATGCTACAATAAGACAAAATACTCTGATTTTTAGTGAATGCAAGGTTTTGGAGGCACTCCGTGGTGCACTCGCCAGCGCAGCTAGAGTGCCGATTTGAACTATAGGAGTTACTTCAAAACACCTTAAAAACACGTAATTCGCTTAGAAAACGCATTTTCAAGTGATTTGGAGACATGTTTTGAGAAACAGCTTTTACATCATATTTGAGCGTTTCACGGTCTGAAACGACGATTTTGTATGTAGACTTTGTAAACATATTCTACCTGTAGTTTCGACAGCACTTGGTTATTTAGGGTACAATAAGACAAAATACACTGTTTTTTAGTGAATACAACCTTTTGGGGCACTCCGTGGTGCACTCGCCAGCGCAGCTATAGTGCCGATTTGAACTATAGAAGTTACTGCAAAACACCTTAAAAACACGTAATTCGCTTAGAAAACGCATTTTCAAGTGATTTAAAGACATGTTTTGAGAAACAGCTTTTACATCATATTTCAGCGTTTCACGATCTGAAACGACGATTTTGCATGTAGACTTTGTAAACATATTCTACCTGTAGTTTCGACAGCACTTGGTTATTTAGGGTACAATAAGACAAAATACACTGTTTTTTAGTGAATACAACCTTTTGGGGCACTCCGTGGTGCACTCGCCAGCGCAGCTATAGTGCCGGTTTGAACTATAGAAGTTACTGCAAAACACCTTAAAAACACGTAATTCGCTTAGAAAACGCATTTTCAAGTGATTTGGAGACATGTTTTGAGAAACAGTTTTTTCATCATATTTGAGCGTTTCACGGTCTGAAACGACGATTTTGCATGTAGACTTTGTAAACATATTCTACCTGTAGTTTCGATAGCACTTGGTTATTTAGGGTACAATAAGACAAAATACACTGTTTTTTAGTAAATACAACCTTTTGGAGCACTCCGTGGTGCACTCCCCAGCGCAGCTAGAGTGCCGATTTGAACTATAGAAGTTACTGCAAAACACCTTAAAAACACGTAATTCGCTTAGAAAACGCATTTTCAAGTGATTTGGAGACATGTTTTGAGAAACAGCTTTTACATCATATTTGAGCGTTTTACGATCTGAAACGACGATTTTGCATGTATCTTTGGAAACATATCCTACCTGTAGTTTTGATGGAACTAGGTTATTTATGCTACAATAAGACAAAATACACTGATTTTTAGTGAATACAAGGTTTTGGAGGCACTCCGTGGTGCACTCGCCAGCGCAGCTAGAGTGCCGATTTGAAGTTACTGCAAAACACCTTAAAAACACGTAATTCGCTTAGAAAACGCATTTTCAAGTGATTTGGAGACATGTTTTGAGAAACAGTTTTTACAGCATATTTGAGCGTTTCACGATCTGAAACGACGATTTTGCATGTATCTTTGGAAACATATTCTACCTGTAGTTTCAATGGACCTAGGTTATTTATGCTACAATAAGACAAAATACTCTGATTTTTAGTGAATGCAAGGTTTTGGAGGCACTCCGTGGTGCACTCGCCAGCGCAGCTAGAGTGCCGATTTGAACTATAGGAGTTACTTCAAAACACCTTAAAAACACGTAATTCGCTTAGAAAACGCATTTTCAAGTGATTTGGAGACATGTTTTGAAAAACAGCTTTTACATCATATTTGAGCGTTTCACGGTCTGAAACGACGATTTTGTATGTAGACTTTGTAAACATATTCTACCTGTAGTTTCGACAGCACTTGGTTATTTAGGGTACAATAAGACAAAATACACTGTTTTTTAGTGAATACAACCTTTTGGGGCACTCCGTGGTGCACTCGCCAGCGCAGCTAGAGTGCCGATTTGAAGTTACTGCAAAACACCTTAAAAACACGTAATTCGCTTAGAAAACGCATTTTCAAGTGATTTGGAGACATGTTTTGAGAAACAGTTTTTACAGCATATTTGAGCGTTTCACGATCTGAAACGACGATTTTGCATGTATCTTTGGAAACATATTCTACATGTAGTTTTGATGGACCTAGGTTATTTATGCTACAATAAGACAAAATACACTGATTTTTAGTGAATGCAAGGTTTTGGAGGCACTCCGTGGTGCACTCGCCAGCGCAGCTAGAGTGCCGATTTGAACTATAGAAGTTACTGTAAAACACCTTAAAAACACGTAATTCGCTTAGAAAACGCATTTTCAAGTGATTTGGAGACATGTTTTGAGAAACAGTTTTTACATCATATTTGAGCGTTTCACGGTCTGAAACGACGATTTTGTATGTAGACTTTGTAAACATATTCTACCTGTAGTTTCGATGGAACTAGGTTATTTAGGGTACAATAAGACAAAACACACTGATTTTTAGTGAATAAAACCTTTTGGGGGCACTCCGTGGTGCACTCGCCAGCGCAGCCAGAGTGCCGATTTGAACTATAGAAGTTACTGCAAAACACCTTAAAAACACGTAATTCGCTTAGAAAACGCATTTTCAAGTGATTTGGAGACGTATTTTGAGAAACAGTTTTTACATCATATTTGAGCGTTTTACGGTCTGAAACGAACGATTTGTGTGTGGCATTTGGACACATATTCCACTGGTACTTTCAATCGAATTTTGTTGATTAGGATACAATGTGACAAAATACAGTGGTTTTTAGTGAATACAACCTTTTGGGGGCACTCCGTGGTGCACTCGCCAGCGCAGCCAGAGTGCCGATTTGAACTATAGAAATTACTGCAAAACACCTTAAAAACACGTAATTCGCTTAGAAAACGCATTTTCAAGTGATTTGGAGACATGTTTTGAGAAACAGCTTTTACATCATATTTGAGCGTTTCACGGTCTGAAACGACGATTTTGCATGTAGACTTTGTAAACATATTCTACCTGTAGTTTCGATAGCACTTGGTTATTTAGGGTACAATAAGACAAAATACACTGTTTTTTAGTGAATACAACCTTTTGGAGCACTCCGTGGTGCACTCGCCAGCGCAGCTAGAGTGCCGATTTGAACTATAGAAGTTACTGCAAAACACCTTAAAAACACGTAATTCGCTTAGAAAACGCATTTTCAAGTGATTTGGAGACATGTTTTGAGAAACAGCTTTTACATCATATTTGAGCGTTTCACGATCTGAAACGACGATTTTGCATGTATCTTTGGAAACATATCCTACCTGTAGTTTTGATGGAACTAGGTTATTTATGCTACAATAAGACAAAATACACTGATTTTTAGTGAATACAAGGTTTTGGAGGCACTCCGTGGTGCACTCGCCAGCGCAGCTAGAGTGCCGATTTGAAGTTACTGCAAAACACCTTAAAAACACGTAATTCGCTTAGAAAACGCATTTTCAAGTGATTTGGAGACATGTTTTGAGAAACAGTTTTTACAGCATATTTGAGCGTTTCACGATCTGAAACGACGATTTTGCATGTATCTTTGGAAACATATTCTACCTGTAGTTTCAATGGACCTAGGTTATTTATGCTACAATAAGACAAAATACTCTGATTTTTAGTGAATGCAAGGTTTTGGAGGCACTCCGTGGTGCACTCGCCAGCGCAGCTAGAGTGCCGATTTGAACTATAGGAGTTACTTCAAAACACCTTAAAAACACGTAATTCGCTTAGAAAACGCATTTTCAAGTGATTTGGAGACATGTTTTGAGAAACAGCTTTTACATCATATTTGAGCGTTTCACGGTCT
This sequence comes from Harpalus rubripes, assembly GCA_963082715.1. Classification (NCBI taxonomy): domain Eukaryota; kingdom Metazoa; phylum Arthropoda; class Insecta; order Coleoptera; family Carabidae; genus Harpalus; species Harpalus rubripes. The sequence continues at coordinate 57,654 of CAUJCB010000233.1, forward strand.
GAAACGACGATTTTGTATGTAGACTTTGTAAACATATTCTACCTGTAGTTTCGACAGCACTTGGTTATTTAGGGTACAATAAGACAAAATACACTGTTTTTTAGTGAATACAACCTTTTGGGGCACTCCGTGGTGCACTCGCCAGCGCAGCTAGAGTGCCGATTTGAAGTTACTGCAAAACACCTTAAAAACACGTAATTCGCTTAGAAAACGCATTTTCAAGTGATTTGGAGACATGTTTTGAGAAACAGTTTTTACAGCATATTTGAGCGTTTCACGATCTGAAACGACGATTTTGCATGTATCTTTGGAAACATATTCTACATGTAGTTTTGATGGACCTAGGTTATTTATGCTACAATAAGACAAAATACACTGATTTTTAGTGAATGCAAGGTTTTGGAGGCACTCCGTGGTGCACTCGCCAGCGCAGCTAGAGTGCCGATTTGAACTATAGAAGTTACTGTAAAACACCTTAAAAACACGTAATTCGCTTAGAAAACGCATTTTCAAGTGATTTGGAGACATGTTTTGAGAAACAGTTTTTACATCATATTTGAGCGTTTCACGGTCTGAAACGACGATTTTGTATGTAGACTTTGTAAACATATTCTACCTGTAGTTTCGATGGAACTAGGTTATTTAGGGTACAATAAGACAAAACACACTGATTTTTAGTGAATAAAACCTTTTGGGGGCACTCCGTGGTGCACTCGCCAGCGCAGCCAGAGTGCCGATTTGAACTATAGAAGTTACTGCAAAACACCTTAAAAACACGTAATTCGCTTAGAAAACGCATTTTCAAGTGATTTGGAGACGTATTTTGAGAAACAGTTTTTACATCATATTTGAGCGTTTTACGGTCTGAAACGAACGATTTGTGTGTGGCATTTGGACACATATTCCACTGGTACTTTCAATCGAATTTTGTTGATTAGGATACAATGTGACAAAATACAGTGGTTTTTAGTGAATACAACCTTTTGGGGGCACTCCGTGGTGCACTCGCCAGCGCAGCCAGAGTGCCGATTTGAACTATAGAAATTACTGCAAAACACCTTAAAAACACGTAATTCGCTTAGAAAACGCATTTTCAAGTGATTTGGAGACATGTTTTGAGAAACAGCTTTTACATCATATTTGAGCGTTTCACGGTCTGAAACGACGATTTTGCATGTAGACTTTGTAAACATATTCTACCTGTAGTTTCGATAGCACTTGGTTATTTAGGGTACAATAAGACAAAATACACTGTTTTTTAGTGAATACAACCTTTTGGAGCACTCCGTGGTGCACTCGCCAGCGCAGCTAGAGTGCCGATTTGAACTATAGAAGTTACTGCAAAACACCTTAAAAACACGTAATTCGCTTAGAAAACGCATTTTCAAGTGATTTGGAGACATGTTTTGAGAAACAGCTTTTACATCATATTTGAGCGTTTCACGATCTGAAACGACGATTTTGCATGTATCTTTGGAAACATATCCTACCTGTAGTTTTGATGGAACTAGGTTATTTATGCTACAATAAGACAAAATACACTGATTTTTAGTGAATACAAGGTTTTGAAGGCACTCCGTGGTGCACTCGCCAGCGCAGCTAGAGTGCCGATTTGAAGTTACTGCAAAACACCTTAAAAACACGTAATTCGCTTAGAAAACGCATTTTCAAGTGATTTGGAGACATGTTTTGAGAAACAGTTTTTACAGCATATTTGAGCGTTTCACGATCTGAAACGACGATTTTGCATGTATCTTTGGAAACATATTCTACCTGTAGTTTCAATGGACCTAGGTTATTTATGCTACAATAAGACAAAATACTCTGATTTTTAGTGAATGCAAGGTTTTGGAGGCACTCCGTGGTGCACTCGCCAGCGCAGCTAGAGTGCCGATTTGAACTATAGGAGTTACTTCAAAACACCTTAAAAACACGTAATTCGCTTAGAAAACGCATTTTCAAGTGATTTGGAGACATGTTTTGAGAAACAGCTTTTACATCATATTTGAGCGTTTCACGGTCTGAAACGACGATTTTGTATGTAGACTTTGTAAACATATTCTACCTGTAGTTTCGACAGCACTTGGTTATTTAGGGTACAATAAGACAAAATACACTGTTTTTTAGTGAATACAACCTTTTGGGGCACTCCGTGGTGCACTCGCCAGCGCAGCTATAGTGCCGATTTGAACTATAGAAGTTACTGCAAAACACCTTAAAAACACGTAATTCGCTTAGAAAACGCATTTTCAAGTGATTTAAAGACATGTTTTGAGAAACAGCTTTTACATCATATTTCAGCGTTTCACGATCTGAAACGACGATTTTGCATGTAGACTTTGTAAACATATTCTACCTGTAGTTTCGACAGCACTTGGTTATTTAGGGTACAATAAAACAAAATACACTGTTTTTTAGTGAATACAACCTTTTGGGGCACTCCGTGGTGCACTCGCCAGCGCAGCTATAGTGCCGATTTGAACTATAGAAGTTACTGCAAAACACCTTAAAAACACGTAATTCGCTTAGAAAACGCATTTTCAAGTGATTTGGAGACATGTTTTGAGAAACAGTTTTTTCATCATATTTGAGCGTTTCACGGTCTGAAACGACGATTTTGCATGTAGACTTTGTAAACATATTCTACCTGTAGTTTCGATAGCACTTGGTTATTTAGGGTACAATAAGACAAAATACACTGTTTTTTAGTAAATACAACCTTTTGGAGCACTCCGTGGTGCACTCGCCAGCGCAGCTAGAGTGCCGATTTGAACTATAGAAGTTACTGCAAAACACCTTAAAAACACGTAATTCGCTTAGAAAACGCATTTTCAAGTGATTTGGAGACATGTTTTGAGAAACAGCTTTTACATCATATTTGAGCGTTTTACGATCTGAAACGACGATTTTGCATGTATCTTTGGAAACATATCCTACCTGTAGTTTTGATGGAACTATGTTATTTATGCTACAATAAGACAAAATACACTGATTTTTAGTGAATACAAGGTTTTGGAGGCACTCCGTGGTGCACTCGCCAGCGCAGCTAGAGTGCCGATTTGAAGTTACTGCAAAACACCTTAAAAACACGTAATTCGCTTAGAAAACGCATTTTCAAGTGATTTGGAGACATGTTTTGAGAAACAGTTTTTACAGCATATTTGAGCGTTTCACGATCTGAAACGACGATTTTGCATGTATCTTTGGAAACATATTCTACCTGTAGTTTCAATGGACCTAGGTTATTTATGCTACAATAAGACAAAATACTCTGATTTTTAGTGAATGCAAGGTTTTGGAGGCACTCCGTGGTGCACTCGCCAGCGCAGCTAGAGTGCCGATTTGAACTATAGGAGTTACTTCAAAACACCTTAAAAACACGTAATTCGCTTAGAAAACGCATTTTCAAGTGATTTGGAGACATGTTTTGAGAAACAGCTTTTACATCATATTTGAGCGTTTCACGGTCTGAAACGACGATTTTGTATGTAGACTTTGTAAACATATTCTACCTGTAGTTTCGACAGCACTTGGTTATTTAGGGTACAATAAGACAAAATACACTGTTTTTTAGTGAATACAACCTTTTGGGGCACTCCGTGGTGCACTCGCCAGCGCAGCTAGAGTGCCGATTTGAAGTTACTGCAAAACACCTTAAAAACACGTAATTCGCTTAGAAAACGCATTTTCAAGTGATTTGGAGACATGTTTTGAGAAACAGTTTTTACAGCATATTTGAGCGTTTCACGATCTGAAACGACGATTTTGCATGTATCTTTGGAAACATATTCTACATGTAGTTTTGATGGACCTAGGTTATTTATGCTACAATAAGACAAAATACACTGATTTTTAGTGAATGCAAGGTTTTGGAGGCACTCCGTGGTGCACTCGCCAGCGCAGCTAGAGTGCCGATTTGAACTATAGGAGTTACTGTAAAACACCTTAAAAACACGTAATTCGCTTAGAAAACGCATTTTCAAGTGATTTGGAGACATGATTTGAGAAACAGTTTTTACATCATATTTGAGCGTTTCACGGTCTGAAACGACGATTTTGCATGTAGACTTTGTAAATATATTCTACCTGTAGTTTCGATAGCACTTGGTTATTTAGGGTACAATAAGACAAAATACACTGTTTTTTAGTGAATACAACCTTTTGGGGCACTCCGTGGTGCACTCGCCAGCGCAGCTATAGTGCCGATTTGAACTATAGAAGTTACTGCAAAACACCTTAAAAACACGTAATTCGCTTAGAAAACGCATTTTCAAGTGATTTAAAGACATGTTTTGAGAAACAGCTTTTACATCATATTTCAGCGTTTCACGATCTGAAACGACGATTTTGCATGTAGACTTTGTAAACATATTCTACCTGTAGTTTCGACAGCACTTGGTTATTTAGGGTACAATAAAACAAAATACACTGTTTTTTAGTGAATACAACCTTTTGGGGCACTCCGTGGTGCACTCGCCAGCGCAGCTATAGTGCCGATTTGAACTATAGAAGTTACTGCAAAACACCTTAAAAACACGTAATTCGCTTAGAAAACGCATTTTCAAGTGATTTGGAGACATGTTTTGAGAAACAGTTTTTTCATCATATTTGAGCGTTTCACGGTCTGAAACGACGATTTTGCATGTAGAATTTGTAAACATATTCTACCTGTAGTTTCGATAGCACTTGGTTATTTAGGGTACAATAAGACAAAATACACTGTTTTTTAGTAAATACAACCTTTTGGAGCACTCCGTGGTGCACTCGCCAGCGCAGCTAGAGTGCCGATTTGAACTATAGAAGTTACTGCAAAACACCTTAAAAACACGTAATTCGCTTAGAAAACGCATTTTCAAGTGATTTGGAGACATGTTTTGAGAAACAGCTTTTACATCATATTTGAGCGTTTTACGATCTGAAACGACGATTTTGCATGTATCTTTGGAAACATATCCTACCTGTAGTTTTGATGGAACTATGTTATTTATGCTACAATAAGACAAAATACACTGATTTTTAGTGAATACAAGGTTTTGGAGGCACTCCGTGGTGCACTCGCCAGCGCAGCTAGAGTGCCGATTTGAAGTTACTGCAAAACACCTTAAAAACACGTAATTCGCTTAGAAAACGCATTTTCAAGTGATTTGGAGACATGTTTTGAGAAACAGTTTTTACAGCATATTTGAGCGTTTCACGATCTGAAACGACGATTTTGCATGTATCTTTGGAAACATATTCTACCTGTAGTTTCAATGGACCTAGGTTATTTATGCTACAATAAGATAAAATACTCTGATTTTTAGTGAATGCAAGGTTTTGGAGGCACTCCGTGGTGCACTCGCCAGCGCAGCTAGAGTGCCGATTTGAACTATAGGAGTTACTTCAAAACACCTTAAAAACACGTAATTCGCTTAGAAAACGCATTTTCAAGTGATTTGGAGACATGTTTTGAGAAACAGCTTTTACATCATATTTGAGCGTTTCACGGTCTGAAACGACGATTTTGTATGTAGACTTTGTAAACATATTCTACCTGTAGTTTCGACAGCACTTGGTTATTTAGGGTACAATAAGACAAAATACACTGTTTTTTAGTGAATACAACCTTTTGGGGCACTCCGTGGTGCACTCGCCAGCGCAGCTAGAGTGCCGATTTGAAGTTACTGCAAAACACCTTAAAAACACGTAATTCGCTTAGAAAACGCATTTTCAAGTGATTTGGAGACATGTTTTGAGAAACAGTTTTTACAGCATATTTGAGCGTTTCACGATCTGAAACGACGATTTTGCATGTATCTTTGGAAACATATTCTACATGTAGTTTTGATGGACCTAGGTTATTTATGCTACAATAAGACAAAATACACTGATTTTTAGTGAATGCAAGGTTTTGGAGGCACTCCGTGGTGCACTCGCCAGCGCAGCTAGAGTGCCGATTTGAACTATAGGAGTTACTGTAAAACACCTTAAAAACACGTAATTCGCTTAGAAAACGCATTTTCAAGTGATTTGGAGACATGATTTGAGAAACAGTTTTTACATCATATTTGAGCTATTCACGGTCTGAAACGACGATTTTGCATGTAGACTTTGTAAACATATTCTACCTGTAGTTTCGATAGCACTTGGTTATTTAGGGTACAATAAGACAAAATACACTGTTTTTTAGTGAATACAACCTTTTGGGGCACTCCGTGGTGCACTCGCCAGCGCAGCTAGAGTGCCGATTTGAACTATAGAAGTTACTGCAAAACACCTTAAAAACACGTAATTTGCTTAGAAAACGCATTTTCAAGTGATTTGGAGACATGTTTTGAGAAACAGCTTTTACATCATATTTGAGCGTTTCACGATCTGAAACGACGATTTTGCATGCATCTTTGGAAACATATTCTACCTGTAGTTTTGATGGAACTAGTTTATTTATGCTACAATAAGACAAAATACACTAATTTTTAGTGAATACAAGGTTTTGGAGGCACTCCGTGGTGCACTCGCCAGCGCAGCTAGAATACCGATTTAAAGTTACTGCAAAACACCTTAAAAACACATAATTCGCTTAGGAAACGCATTTTCAAGTGATTTGGAGACATGTTTTGAGAAACAGTTTTTACAGCATATTTGAGCGTTTCACGATCTGAAACGACGATTTTGCATGTATCTTTGGAAACATATTCTACTTGTCGTTTCGATGGACCTAGGTTATTTATGCTACAATAAGACAAAATACACTGATTTTTAGTGAATGCAAGGTTTTGGAGGCACTCCGTGGTGCACTCGCCAGCGCAGCTAGAGTGCCGATTTGAACTATAGAAGTTACTGCAAAACACCTTAAAAACACGTAATTCGCTTCGAAAACGCATTTTCAAGTGATTTGGAGACATGTTTTGAGAAACAGTTTTTACATCATATTTGAGCGTTTCACGGTCTGAAACGACGATTTTGTGTGTAGACTTTGTAAACATATTTTACCTGTAGTTTCGATGGAACTAGGTTATTTAGGGTACAATAAGACAAAATACACTGTTTTTTAGTGAATACAACCTTTTGGGGCACTCCGTGGTGCACTCGCCAGCGCAGCTAGAGTGCCGATTTGAACTATAGAAGTTACTTCAAAACACCTTAAAAACACGTAATTCGCTTAGAAAACGCATTTTCAAGTGATTTGGAGACATGTTTTGAAAAACAGCTTTTACATCATATTTCAGCGTTTCACGATCTGAAACGACGATTTTGCATGTAGACTTTGTAAACATATTCCACCTGTAGTTTCGACAGCACTTGGTTATTTAGGGTACAATAAGACAAACTACACTGTTTTTTAGTGAATACAACCTTTTGGGGCACTCCGTGGTGCACTCGCCAGCGCAGCTATAGTGCCGATTTGAACTATAGAAGTTACTGCAAAATACCTTAAAAACACGTAATTCGCATAGAAAACGCATTTTCAAGTGATTTGGAGACATGTTTTGAGAAACAGCTTTTACATCATATTTGAGCGTTTCACGATCTGAAACGACGATTTTGCATGTATCTTTGGAAACATATTCTACCTGTAGTTTTAATGGAACTAGGTTATTTATGCTACAATAAGACAAAATACACTGATTTTTAGTGAATACAAGGTTTTGGAGGCACTCCGTGGTGCACTCGCCAGCGCAGCTAGAGTGCCGATTTGAAGTTACTGCAAAACACCTTAAAAAAACGTAATTCGCTTAGCAAACGCATTTTCAAGTGATTTGGAGACATGTTTTAAGAAACAGTTTTTACAGCATATTTGAGCGTTTCACGATCTGAAACGACGATTTTGCATGTATCTTTGGAAACATATTCTACCTGTAGTTTCGATGGACCTAGGTTATTTATGCTACTATAAGACAAAATACACTGATTTTTAGTGAATGCAAGGTTTTGGAGGCACTCCGTGGTGCACTCGCCAGCGCAGCTAGAGTGCCGATTTGAACTATAGGAGTTACTGTAAAACACCTTAAAAACACGTAATTCGCTTAGAAAACGCATTTTCAAGTGATTTGGAGACATGATTTGAGAAACAGTTTTTACATCATATTTGAGCGTTTCACGGTCTGAAACGACGATTTTGTATGTAGACTTTGTAAACATATTCTACCTGTAGTTTCGATGGAACTAGGTTATTTAGGGTACAATAAGACAAAATACACTGATTTTTAGTGAATAAAACCTTTTGGGGGCACTCCGTGGTGCACTCGCCAGCGCAGCCAGAGTGCCGATTTGAACTATAGAAGTTACTGCAAAACACCTTAAAAACACGTAATTCGCTTAGAAAACGCATTTTCAAGTGATTTGGAGACATATTTTGAGAAACAGTTTTTACATCATATTTGAGCGTTTTACGGTCTGAAACGAACGATTTGTGTGTGGCATTTGGACACATATTCCACTGGTACTTTCAATCGAATTTTGTTGATTAGGATACAATATGACAAAATACAGTGATTTTTAGTGAATACAACCTTTTGGGGGCACTCCGTGGTGCACTCGCCAGCGCAGCCAGAGTGCCGATTTGAACTATAGAAGTTACTGCAAAACACCTTAAAAACACGTAATTCGCTTAGAAAACGCATTTTCAAGTGATTCGGAGACATGTTTTGAGAAACAGCTTTTACATCATATTTGAGCGTTTCACGGTCTGAAACGACGATTTTGCATGTAGACTTTGTAAACATATTCTACCTGTAGTTTCGATAGCACTTGGTTATTTAGGGTACAATAAGACAAAATACACTGTTTTTTAGTGAATACAACCTTTTGGGGCACTCCGTGGTGCACTCGCCAGCGCAGCTAGAGTGCCGATTTGAACTATAGAAGTTACTGCAAACCACCTTAAAAACACGTAATTCGCTTAGAAAACGCATTTTCAAGTGATTTGGAGACATGTTTTGAGAAACAGCTTTTACATCATATTTGAGCGTTTCACGATCTGAAACGACGATTTTGCATGCATCTTTGGAAAAATATTCTACCTGTAGTTTTGATGGAACTAGGTTATTTATGCTACAATAAGACAAAATACACTGATTTTTAGTGAATACAAGGTTTTGGAGGCACTCCGTGGTGCACTCGCCAGCGCAGCTAGAGTACCGATTTAAAGTTACTGCAAAACACCTTAAAAACACATAATTCGCTTAGGAAACGCATTTTCAAGTGATTTGGAGACATGTTTTGAGAAACAGTTTTTACAGCATATTTGAGCGTTTCACGATCTGAAACGACGATTTTGCATGTATCTTTGGAAACATATTCTACCTGTAGTTTCAATGGACCTAGGTTATTTATGCTACAATAAGACAAAATACACTGATTTTTAGTGAATGCAAGGTTTTGGAGGCACTCCGTGGTGCACTCGCCAGCGCAGCTAGAGTGCCGATTTGAACTATAGGAGTTACTGTAAAACACCTTAAAAACACGTAATTCGTTTAGAAAGCGCATTTTCAAGTGATTTGGAGACATGTTTTGAGAAACAGTTTTTACATCATATTTGAGCGTTTCACGGTCTGAAACGACGATTTTGTATGTAGACTTTTTAAACATATTCTACCTGTAGTTTCGATGGAACTAGGTTATTTAGGGTACAATAAGACAAAATACACTGATTTTTAGTGAATAAAATCTTTTGGGGGCACTCCGTGGTGCACTCGCCAGCGCAGCCAGAGTGCCGATTTGAACTATAGAAGTTACGGCAAAACACCTTAAAAACACGTAATTCGCTTAGAAAACGCATTTTCAAGTGATTTGGAGAGATATTTTGACAAACAGTTTTTACATCATATTTGAGCGTTTTACGGTCTGAAACGAACGATTCATGTGTGGCATTTGGACACATATTCCCTGGTACTTTCGATCGAATTTTGTTGATTAGGATATAATATGACAAAATACAGTGATTTTCTTTAAGTACAACTTTTAGAGATACTCCGTAGTGCACTCGCCGGCGAAGCTTTAGTGCCGATTTGAACTATAGAAGTTACTGCAAAACACCTTAAAAACAAGTAATTCGCTTAGAAAACGCATTTTCATGTGATTTGGAGACATGTTTTGAGAAACAGTTTTTACAGCATATTTGAGCGTTTCACGATCTGAAACGACGATTTTGCATGTATCTTTGGAAACATATTCTACCTGTAGTTTCGATGGACCTAGGTTATTTATGCTACAATAAGACAAAATACACTGATTTTTAGTGAATGCAAGGTTTTAGAGGCACTCCGTGGTGCACTCGCCAGCGCAGCTAGAGTGCCGATTTGAACTATAGGAGTTACTGTAAAACACCTTAAAAACGCGTAATTCGCTTAGAAAACGCATTTTCAAGTGATTTGGAGACATGTTTTGAGAAACAGTTTTTACATCATATTTGAGCGTTTCACGGTCTGAAACGACGATTTTGTATGTAGACTTTGTAAACATATTCTACCTGTAGTTTCGATGGAACTAGGTTATTTAGGGTACAATAAGACAAAATACACTGATTTTTAGTGAATAAAACCTTTTGGGGGCACTCCGTGGTGCACTCGCCAGCGCAGCCAGAGTGCCGATTTGAACTATAGAAGTTACTGCAAAACACCTTAAAAACACGTAATTCGCTTAGAAAACGCATTTTCAAGTGATTTGGAGACATGTTTTGAGAAACAGCTTTTACATCATATTTCAGCGTTTCACGATCTGAAACAACGATTTTGCATGTAGTCTTTGTAAACATATTCTACCTGTAGTTTCGACAGCACTTGGTTATTTAGGGTACAATAAGACAAAATACACTGTTTTTTAGTGAATACAACCTTTTGGGGCACTCCGTGGTGCACTCGCCAGCGCAGCTATAGTGCCGATTTGAACTATAGAAGTTACTGCAAAACACCTTAAAAACACGTAATTCGCTTAGAAAACGCATTTTCAAATGATTTGGAGACATGTTTTGAGAAACAGTTTTTACATCATATTTGAGCGTTTCACGGTCTGAAACGACGTTTTTGTATGTAGACTTTGTAAACATATTCTACCTGTAGTTTCGACAGCACTTGATTATTTAGGGTACAATAAGACAAAATACACTGTTTTTTAGTGAATACAACCTTTTGGGGCACTCCGTGGCGTACTCGCCAGCGCAGCTATAGTGCCGATTTGAACTATAGATGTTACTGCAAAACACCTTAAAAACACGTAATTCGCTTAGAAAACGCATTTTCAAGTGATTTGGAGACATGTTTTGAGAAACAGCTTTTACATCATATTTGAGCGTTTCACGATCTGAAACGACGATTTTGCATGTATCTTTGGAAACATATTCTACCTGTAGTTTTGATGGAACAAGGTTATTTATGCTACAATAAGACAAAATAGGGTAAACCATACAGTTGTTGGCCCCCTTAACGTTTTCTAAACCTTTACTATGCTATAATTTTTCTATTATTTATCAATTCGATATTTATACGTAAACAGTGTATGCTTAAATATTGAAAGTTTTAATGTTTATATATATTTTTCTTAATAACTTACCTTGATTTAGTGAAATTAATAATTAGAAACAAAATATGTGAAAATCACAATTATTGGCCCTTTAGGTATAGTTATTGGCACTTATTTATACAGTTATTGGCATAGCTTGGTATTAAATAAAAAATAATTATTATTATGCATTTTCGTTATTTAATAATATCGTTTATGAGTAACAATTTACATATATTTAATGATTAAATATAATTAATTTTTTTTATTATTCAGATATTTACAACATTTAATTCCAGGCCTATGTTTGCTGATATTGTTGCAGCAGATGTAACAAACTCCTTCATATAGGTAGTCGTAATTCTTTCAGAGATATATCAGTCTTGTGATTTTCGTCAGAGGTACATGCTTCTCTTAAACTTCAATTAGAAATATCAATCTTCGTGTTCTCATCAGGTTTACATGCTTTAGTTAAAATTGCATTAGAAATATCAGTCATTTGTTTTTTCCACGGGTGTACCTGCTTGCCTTAAAATTACATTAGAAATATCAGTCGTATGGTTTTCGCCAGGTCTACTTACTTGGCTTAAAATTACATTAAGAATATCAGTCTTCTGGTTATTATCAGGTGTACTGGCTTGTCTTACAATTACATTAGATATTATTATTGGTTTCTTCGCTTGTTATGTACTAACAATTTTTGACTTCTTATTTGCTTGTTTTTTATTGCCATTATTTTCTGCTATTTTTCGTTTTTTAGGTTCATTTTTTGCCTATTTTCTCTTGTTGCTTTATTTGCTTCTTTGTTTCTCTCTTGATTTCTGAAATTTTTAGCTTCTATTTCTTTCTTCTTTTCATTAGCTTTCTTATCTTTCAATTCTTTCCAGTTCTCCGATGTTATGACCCACGGCATTTTTTCTACAACTTTTTTGTTCTTCTTTTCAGGTGTGTCCTGCCAGTACAAATGTTCAGACAAATTTCTTCTTATTGTAGAATTGAACTTAATATATTGTTCTATTTCATTAGAATTCGCGCAAATTATAGTAAATTTGTCATTGCTAGTTTTTACTGGACTTATATTTTCTGGTAATTGTGAATCAAAAATTACAGGTTTATTTAAATCTAAAATTTTCAAGGCGCTATTTGACAGATTCAAAGAAAATTTAGCCGCTTCCCTTTCTAAATAATCTTTTACAGACGCTTTAATACGAGTATCTTCTTTTCGTTTAAGGAAACCTTTCCTATGATTTTCTTTTACGCAATGGACTAATGTGTCTTCTTCTTCCAAGGTAAGAATTGGAGAAGGTCCATGAGTTTTTTTTACAAATTTGTCCGATAATCTGCATTGAAGGGTGGCCCGCGGAATATTAAATATCTTCGCAGCTTCTCTTTTAGGAGTTCCATTTTTTATTGCTTGAAGAGCGTTTTCTATATCACTTTCGGTGTATTTTTTGTTATATTTCGTTCTTTCTAGTTTTTTGGCATTCTTAAACCGAATTTGATATATGGACAAAAAAATAAATAATAAAATACCTACTGAAATAAATTTTATGAAAGCAAAAAAATGAAAGAAATTATATTACAGTAATTGGCATACATAAGTTACAGATATTGGCCGGGGCCAACTACTGTCAATGCGCCGAAATACTCAAGAATAATAGCAAATTCGGAATTAACGTATAAAAGTATATTAAAATTAGTAGTATACGAGCAAAATCCATCCTAAACAAAAAAGTACAGTCATTGGCAGGCGGCCAATAACTATGAAAATGTAATTTTCAAGAAGCAGTAGTTGGCCCTCAAATATTTTCTATATACCAATATATAATGATCGATTTAAAATCATTTTTTACACAAGAAAGTAAAGTAGAATCATAAATAAACAATTACAATAATATTCAAGGCATATTTGTGCATAAAAACTATGTATGAAATATAGTGTTGCTTACCATATTGAATACCTTTAACAGAGACTGGAAAATGGTCGAAGTTTAACTCGTACTAGAAGCAACAAAGTAGCCAACATTCAAACAAAAAAATATGTAACATTTACAGAAATATCAACAGTTTATATAGTATACATTGAAATATTACTAAATAAAACAGTTTTCTTAATAAAAAACAAAATATACTTAGAGGCCAATAACTGTCTGACGGCCAACAACTGTATGGTTTACCCTACACTGATTTTTAGTGAATACAAGGTTTTGGAGGCACTCCATGGTGCACTCGCCAGCGCAGCTAGAGTGCCGATTTGAAGTTACTGCAAAACACCTTAAAAACACGTAATTCGCTTAGAAAACGTATTTTCAAGTGATTTGGAGACATGTTTTGAGAAACAGTTTTTACATCATATTTGAGCGTTTCACGGTCTGAAACGACGATTTTGTATGTAGACTTTGTAAACATATTCTACCTGTAGTTTCGATGGAACTAGGTTATTTAAGGTACAATAAAATAAAATACACTGATTTTTAGTGAATAAAACCTTTTGGGGGCACTCCGTGGTGCACTCGCCAGCGCAGCCAGAGTGCCGATTTGAACTATAGAAGTTACGGCAAAACACCTTAAAAACACGTAATTCGCTTAGAAAACGCATTTTCAAGTGATTTGGAGAGATATTTTGAGAAACAGTTTTTACATCATATTTGAGCGTTTTACGGTCTGAAACGAACGATTTGTGTGTGGCATTTGGACACATATTCCACTGGTACTTTCAATCAAATTTTGTTGATTAGGATAAAATATGACAAAATACAGTGATTTTTAGTGAATACAACCTTTTGGGGGCACTTCGTGGTGCACTCGCCAGCGCAGCCAGAGTGCCGATTTGAACTATAGAAGTTACTGCAAAACACCTTAAAAACATGTCTCCAAATCACTTGAAAATGCGTTTTCTAAGCGAATTACGTGTTTTTAAGGTGTTTTGCAGTAACTTCTATAGATCAAATCGGCACTATAGCTGCGCTGGCGAGTGCACCACGGAATGCCTCAAAAGGTTGTATTCATTAAAAAACAGTGTATTTTGTCTTATTGTACCCTAAATAACCAAGTGCTATCGAAACTACAGGTAGAATATGTTTACAAAGTCTACATGCAAAATCGTCGTTTCAGACCGTGAAACGCTCAAATAAAAACTGTTTCTCAAAACATGTCTCCAAATCACTTGAAAATGCGTTTTCTAAGCGTGTTGCGTCCCTCCGGTGCGAAGGACTAAGTAATAAGGACCTAATGGCTCGAAGGACCAAATGTTCAAACCCTAAACCAGCGAATACGGTCTAGAAGAACCAAAATGTTTTGATCCTGCTCGCAAGCCCAAATGCGATGTCTCTAGATCAGCGAATTTTTAGTGAATAAAACCTTTTAGGGGCACTCCGTGGTGCACTCGCCAGCGCAGCCAGAGTGCCGATTTGAACTATAGAAGTTACGGCAAAACACCTTAAAAACACGTAATTCGCTTAGAAAACGCATTTTCAAGTGATTTGGAGAGATATTTTGAGAAACAGTTTTTACATTATATTTGAGCGTTTTACGGTCTGAAACGAACGATTTGTGTGTGGCATTTGGACACATATTTCACTGGTACTTTCAATCGAATTTTGTTGATTAGGATACAATATGACAAAATACAGTGATTTTTAGTGAATACAACCTTTTGGGGGCACTCCGTGGTGCACTCGCCAGCGCAGCCAGAGTGCCGATTTGAACTATAGAAGTTACTGCAAAACACCTTAAAAACACGTAATTCGCTTAGAAAACGCATTTTCAAGTGATTTGGAGACATGTTTTGAGAAACAGTTTTTACATCATATTTGAGCGTTTCACGGTCTGAAACGACGATTTTGCATATAGACTTTGTAAACATATTCTACCTGTAGTTTCGATAGCACTTGGTTATTTAGGGTACAATAAGACAAAATACACTGTTTTTTAGTGAATACAACCTTTTGGGGTACTCCGTGGTGCATTCGCCAGCGCAGCTAGAGTGCCGATTTGAACTATAGAAGTTACTGCAAAACACCTTAAAAACACGTAATTCGCTTAGAAAACGCATTTTCAAGTGATTTGGAGACATGTTTTGAGAAACAGCTTTTACATCATATTTGAGCGTTTCACGATCTGAAACGACGATTTTGCATGTATCTTTGGAAACATATTCTACCTGTAGTTTTGATGGAACTAGGTTATTTATGCTACAATAAGACAAAATACACTGATTTTTAGTGAATACAAGGTTTTGGAGGCACTCCGTGGTGCACTCGCCAGCGCAGCTAGAGTGCCGATTTGACGTTACTGCAAAACACCTTAAAAACACGTAATTCGCTTAGAAAACGCATTTTCAAGTGATTTGGAGACATGTTTTGAAAAACAGTTTTTACATCATATTTGAGCGTTTCACAGTCTAAAACGACGATTTTGTATGTAGACTTTTTAAACATATTCTACCTGTAGTTTCGATGGAACTAGGTTATTTAGGGTACAATAAGACAAAATACACTGATTTTTAGTGAATAAAACCTTTTGGGGGCACTCCGTGGTGCACTCGCCAGCGCAGCCAGAGTGCCGATTTGAACTATAGAAGTTACGGAAAAACACCTTAAAAACACGTAATTCGCTTAGAAAACGCATTTTCAAGTGAATTGGAGAGATATTTTGAGAAACAGTTTTTACATCATATTTGAGCGTTTTACGGTCTGAAACGAACGATTTGTGTGTGGCATTTGGACACATATTCCACTGGTACTTTCAATCGAATTTTGTTGATTAGGATACAATATGACAAAATACAGTGATTACACGATCTGAAACGACGATTTTGCATGTAGACTTTGTAAACATATTATACCTGTAGTTTCGACAGCACTTGGTTATTTAGGGTACAATAATACAAAATACACTGTTTTTTAGTGAATACAACCTTTTGGGGCACTCCGTGGTGCACTCGCCAGCGCAGCTATAGTGCCGATTTGAACTATAGAAGTTACTGCAAAACACCTTAAAAACACGTAATTCGCTTAGAAAACGCATTTTCAAGTGATTTGGAGACATGTTTTGAGAAACAGTTTTTGCATCATATTTGAGCGTTTCACGGTCTGAAACGACGATTTTGTATGTAGACTTTGTAAACATATTCTACCTGTAGTTTCGACAGAACTTGGTTAATTAGGGTACAATAAGACAAAATACACTGTTTTTTAGTAAATACAACCTTTTGGGTCACTCCGTGGCGTACTCGCCAGCGCAGCTAGAGTGCCGATTTGAACTATAGAAGTTACTGCAAAACACCTTAAAAACACGTAATTCGCTTAGAAAACGCATTTTCAAGTGATTTGGAGACGTGTTTTGAGAAACAGCTTTTACATCATATTTGAGCGTTTCACGATCTGAAACGACGATTTTGCATGTATCTTTGGAAACATATTCTACCTGTAGTTTTGATGGACCTAGGTTATTTATGCTACAATAAGACAAAATACACTGATTTTTAGTGAATGCAAGGTTTTGGAGGCACTCCGTGGTGCACTCGCCAGCGCAGCTAGAGTGCCGATTTGAAATATAGGAGTTACTGTAAAACACCTTAAAAACACGTAATTCGCTTAGAAAACGCATTTTCAAGTGATTTAGAGACGTGTTGTGACAAACAGCTTTTACATCATATTTGAGCGTTTCACGATCTGAAACGACGATTTTGCATGTATCTTTGGAAACATATTCTACCTGTAGTTTTGATGGAACTAGGTTATTAATGCTACAATAAGACAAAATACACTGATTTTTAGTGAATACAAGGTTTTGGAGGCACGCCGTGGTGCACTCGCCAGCGCAGCTAGAGTGCCGATTTGAAGTTACTGCAAAACACCTTAAAAACACGTAATTCGCTTAGAAAACGCATTTTCAAGTGATTTGGAGACATGTTTTGAGAAACAGTTTTTACAGCATATTTGAGCGTTTCACGATATGAAACGACGATTTTGCATGTATCTTTGGAAACATATTCTACCTGTAGTTTCGATGGACCTAGGTTATTTATGCTACAATAAGACAAAATACACTGATTTTTAGTGAATGCAAGGTTTTGGAGGCACTCCGTGGTGCACTCGCCAGCGCAGCTAGATTGCCGATTTGAACTATAGGAGTTACTGTAAAACACCTTAAAAACACGTAATTCGCTTAGAAAACGCATTTTCAAGTGATTTGGAGACATGTTTTGAGATACAGTTTTTACATCATATTTGAGCGTTTCACGGTCTGAAACGACGATTTTGTATGTAGACTTTGTAAACATATTCTACCTGTAGTTTCGATGGAACTAGGTTATTTAGGGTACAATAAGACAAAATACACTGATTTTTAGTGAATAAAACCTTTTGAGGGCACTCCGTGGTGCACTCGCCAGCGCAGCCAGAGTGCCGATTTGAACTATAGAAGTTACTGCAAAACACCTTAAAAACACGTAATTCGCTTAGAAAACGCATTTTCAAGTGATTTGGAGACTTATTTTGAGAAACAGTTTTTACATCATATTTGAGCGTTTTACGGTCTGAAACGAACGATTTGTGTGTGGCATTGGACACATATTCCACTGGTACTTTCAATCGAATTTTGTTGATTAGGATGCAATATGACAAAATACAGTGATTTTTAGTGAATACAATCTTTTGGGGGCACTCCGTGGTGCACTCGCCAGCGCAGCCAGAGTGCCGATTTGAACTATAGAAGTTACTGCAAAACACCTTAAAAACACGTAATTCGCTTAGAAAACGCATTTTCAAGTGATTTGGAGACATGTTTTGAGAAACAGTTTTTGCATCATATTTGAGCGTTTCACGGTCTGAAACGACGATTTTGTATGTAGACTTTGTAAACATATTCTACCTGTAATTTCGACAGCACTTGGTTATTTAGGGTACAATAAGACAAAATACACTGTTTTTTAGTGAATACAACCTTTTGGGGCACTCCGTGGCGTACTCGCCAGCGCAGCTAGAGTGCCGATTTGAACTATAGAAGTTACTGCAAAACACCTTAAAAACACGTAATTCGCTTAGAAAACGCATTTTCAAGTGATTTGGAGACGTGTTTTGAGAAACAGCTTTTACATCATATTTGAGCGTGTCACGATCTGAAACGACGATTTTGCATGTATCTTTGGAAACATATTCTACCTGTAGTTTCGATGGACCTAGGTTATTTATGCTACAATAAGACAAAATACACTGATTTTTAGTGAATGCAAGGTTTTGGAGGCACTCCGTGGTGCACTCGCCAGCGCAGCTAGAGTGCCGATTTGAACTATAGAAGTTACTGCAAAACACCTTAAAAACACGTAATTCGCTTAGAAAACGCATTTTCAAGTGATTTGGAGACATGTTTTGAGAAACAGTTTTTACATCATAATTGAGCATTTCACGGTCTGAAACGACGATTTTGCATGTAGACTTTGTAAACATATTCTACCTGTAGTTTCAATAGCACTTGGTTATTTAGGGTACAATAAGACAAAATACACTGTTTTTTAGTGAATACAACCTTTTGGGGCACTCCGTGGTGCACTCGCCAGCGCAGCTAGAGTGCCGATTTGAACTATAGAAGTTACTGCAAAACACCTTAAAAACACGTAATTCGCTTAGAAAACGCATTTTCAAGTGATTTGGAGACATGTTTTGAGAAACAGCTTTTACATCATATTTGAGCGTTTCACGATCTGAAACGACGATTTTGCATGCATCTTTGGAAACATATTCTACCTGTAGTTTTGATGGAACTAGGTTATTTATGCTACAATTATACAAAATACACTGATTTTTAGTGAATACAAGGTTTTGGAGGCACTCCGTGGTGCACTCGCCAGCGCAGCTAGAGTACCGATTTGAAGTTACTGCAAAACACCTTAAAAACACGTAATTCGCTTAGGAAACGCATTTTCAAGTGATTTGGAGACATGTTTTGAGAAACAGTTTTTACAGCATATTTGAGCGTTTCACGATCTGAAACGACGATTTTGCATGTATCTTTGGAAACATATTCTACCTGTAGTTTCGATGGACCTAGGTTATTTATGCTACAATAAGACAAAATACACTGATTTTTAGTGAATGCAAGGTTTTGGAGGCACTCCGTGGTGCACTCGCCAGCGCAGCTAGAGTGCCGATTTGAACTATAGAAGTTACTGCAAAACACCTTAAAAACACGTAATTCGCTTAGAAAACGCATTTTCAAGTGATTTGGAGACATGTTTTGAGAAACAGTTTTTACATCATAATTGAGCATTTCACGGTCTGAAACGACGATTTTGCATGTAGACTTTGTAAACATATTCTACCTGTAGTTTCAATAGCACTTGGTTATTTAGGGTACAATAAGACAAAATACACTGTTTTTTAGTGAATACAACCTTTTGGGGCACTCCGTGGTGCACTCGCCAGCGCAGCTAGAGTGCCGATTTGAACTATAGAAGTTACTGCAAAACACCTTAAAAACACGTAATTCGCTTAGAAAACGCATTTTCAAGTGATTTGGAGACATATTTTGAGAAACAGCTTTTACATCATATTTGAGCGTTTCACGATATGAAACGACGATTTTGCATGTATCTTTGGAAACATAATCTACCTGTAGTTTTGATGGAACTAGGTTATTTATGCTACAATAAGACAAAATACACTGATTTTTAGTGAATACAAGGTTTTGGAGGCACTCCGTGGTGCACTCGCCAGCGCAGCTAGAGTGCCGATTTGAAGTTACTGCAAAACACCTTAAAAACACGTAATTCGCTTAGAAAACGCATTTTCAAGTGATTTGGAGACATGTTTTGAGAAACAGCTTTTACATCATATTTGAGCGTTTCACGATCTGAAACGACGATTTTGCATGCATCTTTGGAAACACATTCTACCTGTAGTTTTGATGGAACTAGGTTATTTATGCTACAATTATACAAAATACACTGATTTTTAGTGAATACAAGGTTTTGGAGGCACTCCGTGGTGCACTCGCCAGCGCAGCTAGAGTACCGATTTGAAGTTACTGCAAAACACCTTAAAAACACGTAATTCGCTTAGGAAACGCATCTTCAAGTGATTTGGAGACATGTTTTGAGAAACAGTTTTTACAGCATATTTTAGCGTTTCACGATCTGAAACGACGATTTTGCATGTATCTTTGGAAACATATTCTACCTGTAGTTTCAATGGACCTAGGTTATTTATGCTACAATAAGACAAAATACACTGATTTTTAGTGAATGCAAGGTTTTGGAGGCACTCCGTGGTGCACTCGCCAGCGCAGCTAGAGTGCCGATTTGAACTATAGGAGTTACTGTAAAACACCTTAAAAACACGTAATTCGCTTAGAAAACGCATTTTCAAGTGATTTGGAGACATGTTTTGAGAAACAGTTTTTAAATCATATTTGAGCGTTTCACGGTCTGAAACGACGATTTTGTATGTAGACTTTGTAAACATATTCTACCTGTAGTTTCGATGGAACTAGGTTATTTAGGGTACAATAAGACAAAATACACTGATTTTTAGTAAATAAAACCTTTTGAGGGCACTCCGTGGTGCACTCGCCAGCGCAGCCAGAGTGCCGATTTGAACTATAGAAGTTACTGCAAAACACCTTAAAAACACGTAATTCGCTTAGAAAACGCATTTTCAAGTGATTTGGAGACATATTTTGAGAAACAGTTTTTACATCATATTTGAGCGTTTTACGGTCTGAAACGAACGATTTGTGTGCGGCATTTGGACACATATTCCACTGGTACTTTCAATCGAATTTTGTTGATTAGGATACAATAAGACAAAATACACTGTTTTTTAGTGAATACAACCTTTTGGGGCACTCCGTGGTGCACTCGCCAGCGCAGCTAGAGTGCCGATTTGAACTATAGAAGTTACTGCAAAACACCTTAAAAACACGTAATTCGTTTAGAAAACGCATTTTCAAGTGATTTGGAGACATGTTTTGAGAAACAGCTTTTACATCATATTTGAGCGTTTCACGATCTGAAACGACGATTTTGCATGCATCTTTGGAAACATATTCTACCTGTAGTTTTGATGGAACTAGGTTATTTATGCTACAATTAGGCAAAATACACTGATTTTTAGTGAATACAAGGTTTTGGAGGCACTCCGTGGTGCACTCGCCAGCGCAGCTAGAGTACCGATTTGAAGTTACTGCAAAACACCTTAAAAACACGTAATTCGCTTAGGAAACGCATTTTCAAGTGATTTGGAGACATGTTTTGAGAAACAGTTTTTACAGCATATTTGAGCGTTTCACGATCTGAAACGACGATTTTGCATGTATCTTTGGAAACATATTCTACTTGTAGTTTCAATGGACCTAGGTTATTTATGCTACAATAAGACAAAATACACTGATTTTTAGTGAATGCAAGGTTTTGGAGGCACTCCGTGGTGCACTCGCCAGCGCAGCTAGAGTGCCGATTTGAACTATAGGAGTTACTGTAAAATTCCTTAAAAACACGTAATTAGCTTAGAAAACGCATTTTCAAGTGATTTGGAGACATGTTTTGAGAAACAGTTTTTACATCATATTTGAGCGTTTCACGGTCTGAAACGACGATTTTGTATGTAGACTTTGTAAACATATTCTACCTGTAGTTTCGATGAAACTAGGTTATTTAGGGTACAATAAGACAAAATACACTGATTTTTAGTGAATAAAACCTTTTGGGGGCACTCCGTGGTGCACTCGCCAGCGCAGCCAGAGTGCCGATTTGAACTATAGAAGTTACGGCAAAACATTTTAAAAACACGTAATTCGCTTAGAAAACGCATTTTCAAGTGATTTGGAGAGATATTTTGACAAACAGTTTTTACATCATATTTGAGCGTTTTACGGTCTGAAACGAACGATTTATGAGTAGCATTTGGACACATATTCCACTGGTACTTTGGATCGAATTTTGTTGATTAGGATACAATATGACAAAATACAGTGATTTTCTTTAAGTACAACTTTTAGAGATACTCCGTAGTGCACTCGCCAGCGCAGCTATAGTGCCGATTTGAACTATAGAAGTTACTGCAAAACACCTTAAAAACACGTAATTCGCTTAGAAAACGCATTTTCAAGTGTTTTGGAGACATGTTTTGAGAAACAGTTCTTACATCATATTTGAGCGTTTCACGGTCTGAAACGACGATTTTGTATGTAGACTTTGTAAACATATTCTACCTGTAGTTTCGACAGCGCTTGGTTATTTAGGGTACAATAAGACAAAATACACTGTTTTTTAGTGAATACAACCTTTTGGGGCACTCCGTGGTGCACTCGCCAGCGCAGCTAGAGTGCCGATTTGAACTATAGAAGTTACTGCAAAACACCTTAAAAACACGTAATTCGCTTAGAAAACGCAGTTTCAAGTGATTTGGAGACATGTTTTGGGAAACAGCTTTTACATCATATTTGAGCGTTTCACGATCTGAAACGACGATTTTGCATGCATCTTTGGAAACATATTCTACCTGTAGTTTCGACAGCACTTGGTTATTTAGGGTACAATAAGACAAAATACACTGTTTTTTAGTGAATACAACCTTTTGGGGCACTCCGTGGTGCACTCGCCAGCGCAGCTATAGTGCCGATTTGAACTATAGAAGTTACTGCAAAACACCTTAAAAACACGTAATTCGCTTAGAAAACGCATTTACAAGTGATTTGGAGACATGTTTTGAGAAACAGCTTTTACATCATATTTGAGCGTTTCACGATATGAAACGACGATTTTGCATGTATCTTTGGAAACATAATCTACCTGTAGTTTTGATGGAACTAGGTTATTTATGCTACAATAAGACAAAATACACTGATTTTTAGTGAAGACAAGGTTTTGGAGGCACTCCGTGGTGCACTCGCCAGCGCAGCTAGAGTGCCGATTTGAAGTTACTGCAAAACACCTTAAAAACACGTAATTCGCTTAGAAAACGCATTTTCAAGTGATTTGGAGACATGTTTTGAGAAACAGCTTTTACATCATATTTGAGCGTTTCACGATCTGAAACGACGATTTTGCATGCATCTTTGGAAACATATTCTACCTGTAGTTTTGATGGAACTAGGTTATTTATGCTACAATTATACAAAATACACTGATTTTTAGTGAATACAAGGTTTTGGAGGCACTCCGTGGTGCACTCGCCAGCGCAGCTAGAGTACCGATTTGAAGTTACTGCAAAACACCTTAAAAACACGTAATTCGCTTAGGAAACGCATTTTCAAGTGATTTGGAGACATGTTTTGAGAAACAGTTTTTACATCATATTTGAGCGTTTCACGGTCTGAAACGACGATTTTGTATGTAGACTTTGTAAACCTATTCTACCTGTAGTTTCGATGGAACTAGATTATTTAGGGTACAATAAGACAAAGTACACTGATTTTTAGTGAATAAAACCTTTTGGGGTCACTCCGTGGTGCACTCGCCAGCGCAGCCAGAGTGCCGATTTGAACTATAGAAGTTACGGCAAAACACCTTAAAAACACGTAATTCGCTTAGAAAACGCATTTTCAAGTGATTTGGAGACATATTTTGAGAAACAGTTTTTACATCATATTTGAGCGTTTTACGGTCTGAAACGAACGATTTGTGTGTGGCATTTGGACACATATTCCAATGGTACTTTCGATCGAATTTTGTTGATTAGGATACAATATAACAAAATACAGTGATTTTCATTTAGTACAACTTTTAGAGATACTACGTAGTGCACTCGCCAGCGCAGCTATAGTGCCGATTTGAACTATAGAAGTTACTGGAAAACACCTTAAAAATACGTAATTCGCTTAGAAAACGCATTTTCAAGTGATTTGGAGACATGTTTTGAGAAACAGTTTTTACATCATATTTCAGCGTTTTCCGGTCTGAAACGACGATTTTGTATGTAGACTTTGTAAACACATTCTACCTGTAGTTTCGACAGCACTTGGTCATTTAGGGTACAATAAGACAAAATACACTGGTTTTTAGTGAATACAACCTTTTGGGGCACTCCGTGGTGCACTCGCCAGCGCAGCTAGAGTGCCGATTTGAACTATAGAAGTTACTGCAAAACACCTTAAGAACACGTAATTCGCTTAGAAAACGCATTTTCAAGTGATTTGGAGACATGTTTTGAGAAACAGGTTTTACATCATATTTGAGCGTTTCACGATATGAAACGACGCTTTTGCATGTATCTTTGGAAACATAATCTACCTGTAGTTTTGATGGAACTAGGTTATTTATGCTACAATAAGACAAAATACACTGATTTTTAGTGAATACATGGTTTTGGAGGCACTCCGTGGTGCACTCGCCAGCGCAGCTAGAGTGCCGATTTGAAGTTACTGCAAAACACCTTAAAAACACGTAATTCGCTTAGAAAACGCATTTTCAAGTGATTTGGAGACATGTTTTGAGAAACAGGTTTTACAGCATACTTGAGCGTTTCACGATCTGAAATGACGATTTTGCATGTATCTTTGGAAACATATTCTACCTGCAGTTTCGATGGACCTAGGTTATTTATGCTACAATAAGACAAAATGCACTGATTTTTAGTGAATGCAAGGTTTTGGAGGCACTCCGTGGTGCACTCGCCAGCGCAGCTAGAGTGCCGATTTGAACTATAGAAGTTACTGCAAAACATCTTAAAAACACGTAATTCGCTTAGAAAACGCATTTTCAAGTGATTTGGAGACATGTTTTGAGAAACAGTTTTAACATCATATTTGAGCGTTTCACGGTCTGAAACGACGACTTTGTATGTAGACTTTGTAAACATATTCTACCTGTAGTTTCGATGGAACTAGGTTATTTAGGGTACAATAAGACAAAATACACTGATTTTTAGTAAATAAAACTTTTTGGGGGCACTCCGTGGTGCACTCGCCAGCGCAGCCAGAGTGCCGATTTGAACTATAGAAGTTACGGCAAAACACCTTAAAAACACGTAATTCGCTTAGAAAACGCATTTTCAAGTGATTTGGAGACATATTTTGAGAAACAGTTTTTACATTATATTTGAGCGTTTTACGGTCTGAAACGAACGATTTGTGTGTGGCATTTGGACATATATTCCAATGGTAATTTCGATCGAATTTTGTTGATTAGGATACAATATAACAAAATACAGTGATTTTCTTTTAGTACAACTTTTAGAGATACTCCGTAGTGCACTCGCCAGCGCAGCTATAGTGCCGATTTGAACTCTAGAAGTTACTGGAAAACACCTTAAAAATACGTAATTCGCTTAAAAAACGCATTTTCAAGTGATTTGGAGACATGTTTTGAGAAACAGTTTTTACATCATATTTGAGCGTTTCCCGGTCTGAAACGACGACTTTGTATGTAGACTTTGTAAACATATTCTACCTGTAGTTTCAACAGCACTTGGTTATTTAGGGTACAATAAGACAAAATACACTGGTTTTTAGTGAATACAACCTTTTGGGGCACTCCGTGGTGCACTCGCCAGCGCAGCTAGAGTGCCGATTTGAACTATAGAAGTTACTGCAAAACACCTTAAAAACACGTAATTCGCTTAGAAAACGCATTTTCAAGTGATTTGGAGACATGTTTTGAGAAACAGCTTTTACATCATATTTCAGCGTTTCACGATCTGAAACGACGATTTTGCATGTAGACTTTGTAAACATATACTACCTGTAGTTTCGACAGCACTTGGTTATTTAGGGTACAATAAGACAAAATACACTGTTTTTTAGTGAATACAACCTTTTGGGGCACTCCGTGGTGCACTCGCCAGCGCAGCTATAGTGCCGATTTGAACTATAGAAGTTACTGTAAAACACCTTAAAAACACGTAATTCGCTTAGAAAACGCATTTTCAAGTGATTTGGAGACATGTTTTGAGAAACAGTTTTTACATTATACTTGAGTGTTTCACGGTCTGAAACGACGATTTTGTATGTAGACTTTGTAAACATATTCTACCTGTAGTTTCGACAGCACTTGGTTATTTAGGGTACAATAAGACAAAATACACTGTTTTTTAGTGAATACAACCTTTTGGGGCACTCCGTGGCGCACTCGCCAGCGCAGCTAGAGTGCCGATTTGAACTATAGAAGTTACTGCAAAACACCTTAAAAACACATAATTCGCTTAGAAAACGCATTTTCAAGTGATTTGGAGACATGTTTTGAGAAACAGATTTTACATCATATTTGAGCGTTTCACGATCTGAAACGACGATTTTGCATGTATCTTTGGAAACATATTCTACCTGTAGTTTTTATGGAACTAACTTATTTATGCTACAATAAGACAAAATACACTGATTTTTAGTGAATACAAGGTTTTGGAGACACTCCGTAGTGCACTCGCCAGCGCAGCTAGAGTGCCGATTTGAAGTTACTGCAAAACACCTTAAAAACACGTAATTCGCTTAGAAAACGCATTTTCAAGTGATTTGGAGACATGTTTTGAGAAACAGCTTTTACATCATATTTGAGCGTTTCACGATCTGAAACGACGATTTTGCATGCATCTTTGGAAACATATTCTACCTGTAGTTTTGATGGAACTAGGTTATTTATGCTACAATTATACAAAATACACTGATTTTTAGTGAATACAAGGTTTTGGAGGCACTCCGTGGTGCACTCGCCAGCGCAGCTAGAGTACCGATTTGAAGTTACTGCAAAACACCTTAAAAACACGTAATTCGCTTAGGAAACGCATTTTCAAGTGATTTGGAGACATGTTTTGAGAAACAGTTTTTACAGCATATTTGAGCGTTTCACGATCTGAAACGACGATTTTGCATGTATCTTTGGAAACATATTCTACCTGTAGTTTCGATGGACCTAGGTTATTTATGCTACAATAAGACAAAATACACTGATTTTTAGTGAATGCAAGGTTTTGGAGGCACTCCGTGGTGCACTCGCCAGCGCAGCTAGAGTGCCGATTTGAACTATAGAAGTTACTGCAAAACACCTTAAAAACACGTAATTCGCTTAGAAAACGCATTTTCAAGTGATTTGGAGACATGTTTTGAGAAACAGTTTTTACATCATAATTGAGCATTTCACGGTCTGAAACGACGATTTTGCATGTAGACTTTGTAAACATATTCTACCTGTAGTTTCAATAGCACTTGGTTATTTAGGGTACAATAAGACAAAATACACTGTTTTTTAGTGAATACAACCTTTTGGGGCACTCCGTGGTGCACTCGCCAGCGCAGCTAGAGTGCCGATTTGAACTATAGAAGTTACTGCAAAACACCTTAAAAACACGTAATTCGCTTAGAAAACGCATTTTCAAGTGATTTGGAGACATATTTTGAGAAACAGCTTTTACATCATATTTGAGCGTTTCACGATATGAAACGACGATTTTGCATGTATCTTTGGAAACATAATCTACCTGTAGTTTTGATGGAACTAGGTTATTTATGCTACAATAAGACAAAATACACTGATTTTTAGTGAATACAAGGTTTTGGAGGCACTCCGTGGTGCACTCGCCAGCGCAGCTAGAGTGCCGATTTGAAGTTACTGCAAAACACCTTAAAAACACGTAATTCGCTTAGAAAACGCATTTTCAAGTGATTTGGAGACATGTTTTGAGAAACAGCTTTTACATCATATTTGAGCGTTTCACGATCTGAAACGACGATTTTGCATGCATCTTGGAAACACATTCTACCTGTAGTTTTGATGGAACTAGGTTATTTATGCTACAATTATACAAAATACACTGATTTTTAGTGAATACAAGGTTTTGGAGGCACTCCGTGGTGCACTCGCCAGCGCAGCTAGAGTACCGATTTGAAGTTACTGCAAAACACCTTAAAAACACGTAATTCGCTTAGGAAACGCATCTTCAAGTGATTTGGAGACATGTTTTGAGAAACAGTTTTTACAGCATATTTTAGCGTTTCACGATCTGAAACGACGATTTTGCATGTATCTTTGGAAACATATTCTACCTGTAGTTTCAATGGACCTAGGTTATTTATGCTACAATAAGACAAAATACACTGATTTTTAGTGAATGCAAGGTTTTGGAGGCACTCCGTGGTGCACTCGCCAGCGCAGCTAGAGTGCCGATTTGAACTATAGGAGTTACTGTAAAACACCTTAAAAACACGTAATTCGCTTAGAAAACGCATTTTCAAGTGATTTGGAGACATGTTTTGAGAAACAGTTTTTAAATCATATTTGAGCGTTTCACGGTCTGAAACGACGATTTTGTATGTAGACTTTGTAAACATATTCTACCTGTAGTTTCGATGGAACTAGGTTATTTAGGGTACAATAAGACAAAATACACTGATTTTTAGTAAATAAAACCTTTTGAGGGCACTCCGTAATGCACTCGCCAGCGCAGCCAGAGTGCCGATTTGAACTATAGAAGTTACTGCAAAACACCTTAAAAACACGTAATTCGCTTAGAAAACGCATTTTCAAGTGATTTGGAGACATATTTTGAGAAACAGTTTTTACATCATATTTGAGCGTTTTACGGTCTGAAACGAACGATTTGTGTGCGGCATTTGGACACATATTCCACTGGTACTTTCAATCGAATTTTGTTGATTAGGATACAATAAGACAAAATACACTGTTTTTTAGTGAATACAACCTTTTGGGGCACTCCGTGGTGCACTCGCCAGCGCAGCTAGAGTGCCGATTTGAACTATAGAAGTTACTGCAAAACACCTTAAAAACACGTAATTCGTTTAGAAAACGCATTTTCAAGTGATTTGGAGACATGTTTTGAGAAACAGCTTTTACATCATATTTGAGCGTTTCACGATCTGAAACGACGATTTTGCATGCATCTTTGGAAACATATTCTACCTGTAGTTTTGATGGAACTAGGTTATTTATGCTACAATTAGACAAAATACACTGATTTTTAGTGAATACAAGGTTTTGGAGGCACTCCGTGGTGCACTCGCCAGCGCAGCTAGAGTACCGATTTGAAGTTACTGCAAAACACCTTAAAAACACGTAATTCGCTTAGGAAACGCATTTTCAAGTGATTTGGAGACATGTTTTGAGAAACAGTTTTTACAGCATATTTGAGCGTTTCACGATCTGAAACGACGATTTTGCATGTATCTTTGGAAACATATTCTACTTGTAGTTTCAATGGACCTAGGTTATTTATGCTACAATAAGACAAAATACACTGATTTTTAGTGAATGCAAGGTTTTGGAGGCACTCCGTGGTGCACTCGCCAGCGCAGCTAGAGTGCCGATTTGAACTATAGGAGTTACTGTAAAATTCCTTAAAAACACGTAATTAGCTTAGAAAACGCATTTTCAAGTGATTTGGAGACATGTTTTGAGAAACAGTTTTTACATCATATTTGAGCGTTTCACGGTCTGAAACGACGATTTTGTATGTAGACTTTGTAAACATATTCTACCTGTAGTTTCGATGAAACTAGGTTATTTAGGGTACAATAAGACAAAATACACTGATTTTTAGTGAATAAAACCTTTTGGGGGCACTCCGTGGTGCACTCGCCAGCGCAGCCAGAGTGCCGATTTGAACTATAGAAGTTACGGCAAAACATTTTAAAAACACGTAATTCGCTTAGAAAACGCATTTTCAAGTGATTTGGAGAGATATTTTGACAAACAGTTTTTACATCATATTTGAGCGTTTTACGGTCTGAAACGAACGATTTATGAGTAGCATTTGGACACATATTCCACTGGTACTTTGGATCGAATTTTGTTGATTAGGATACAATATGACAAAATACAGTGATTTTCTTTAAGTACAACTTTTAGAGATACTCCGTAGTGCACTCGCCAGCGCAGCTATAGTGCCGATTTGAACTATAGAAGTTACTGCAAAACACCTTAAAAACACGTAATTCGCTTAGAAAACGCATTTTCAAGTGTTTTGGAGACATGTTTTGAGAAACAGTTCTTACATCATATTTGAGCGTTTCACGGTCTGAAACGACGATTTTGTATGTAGACTTTGTAAACATATTCTACCTGTAGTTTCGACAGCGCTTGGTTATTTAGGGTACAATAAGACAAAATACACTGTTTTTTAGTGAATACAACCTTTTGGGGCACTCCGTGGTGCACTCGCCAGCGCAGCTAGAGTGCCGATTTGAACTATAGAAGTTACTTCAAAACACCTTAAAAACACGTAATTCGCTTAGAAAACGCATTTTCAAGTGATTTGGAGACATGTTTTAAAAACAGTTTTTACATCATATTTGAGCGTTTCACGGTCTGAAACAACGATTTTGTATGTAGACTTTGTAAACATATTCTACCTGTAGTTTCGACAGCACTTGGTTATTTAGAGTACAATAAGACAAAATACACTGTTTTTTAGCGAATACAACCTTTTGGGGCACTCCGTGGTGCACTCGCCAGCGCAGCTAGAGTGCCGATTTGAACTATAGAAGTTACTGCAAAACACCTTAAAAACACGTAATTCGCTTAGAAAACGCAGTTTCAAGTGATTTGGAGACATGTTTTGGGAAACAGCTTTTACATCATATTTGAGCGTTTCACGATCTAAAACGACGATTTTGCATGTATCTTTGGAAACATATTCTACCTGTAGTTTTGATGGAACTAGGTTATTTATGCTACAATAAGACAAAATACACTGATTTTTAGTGAATACAAGGTTTTGGAGACACTCCGTGGTGCACTCGCCAGCGCAGCTAGAGTGCCGATATGTAGTTACTGCAAAACACCTTAAAAACACGTAATTCGCTTAGAAAACGCATTTTCAATTGATTAGGAGACATGTTTGGAGAAACAGTTTTTACGGCATATTTGAGCGTTTCACGATCTGAAACGACGATTTTGCATGTATCTTTGGAAACATATTCTACCTGTAGTTTCGACAGCACTTGGTTATTTAGGGTACAATAAGACAAAATACACTGTTTTTTAGTGAATACAACCTTTTGGGGCACTCCGTGGTGCACTCGCCAGCGCAGCTATAGTGCCGATTTGAACTATAGAAGTTACTGCAAAACACCTTAAAAACACGTAATTCGCTTAGAAAACGCATTTACAAGTGATTTGGAGACATGTTTTGAGAAACAGCTTTTACATCATATTTGAGCGTTTCACGATATGAAACGACGATTTTGCATGTATCTTTGGAAACATAATCTACCTGTAGTTTTGATGGAACTAGGTTATTTATGCTACAATAAGACAAAATACACTGATTTTTAGTGAAGACAAGGTTTTGGAGGCACTCCGTGGTGCACTCGCCAGCGCAGCTAGAGTGCCGATTTGAAGTTACTGCAAAACACCTTAAAAACACGTAATTCGCTTAGAAAACGCATTTTCAAGTGATTTGGAGACATGTTTTGAGAAACAGCTTTTACATCATATTTGAGCGTTTCACGATCTGAAACGACGATTTTGCATGCATCTTTGGAAACATATTCTACCTGTAGTTTTGATGGAACTAGGTTATTTATGCTACAATTATACAAAATACACTGATTTTTAGTGAATACAAGGTTTTGGAGGCACTCCGTGGTGCACTCGCCAGCGCAGCTAGAGTACCGATTTGAAGTTACTGCAAAACACCTTAAAAACACGTAATTCGCTTAGGAAACGCATTTTCAAGTGATTTGGAGACATGTTTTGAGAAACAGTTTTTACATCATATTTGAGCGTTTCACGGTCTGAAACGACGATTTTGTATGTAGACTTTGTAAACCTATTCTACCTGTAGTTTCGATGGAACTAGATTATTTAGGGTACAATAAGACAAAGTACACTGATTTTTAGTGAATAAAACCTTTTGGGGTCACTCCGTGGTGCACTCGCCAGCGCAGCCAGAGTGCCGATTTGAACTATAGAAGTTACGGCAAAACACCTTAAAAACACGTAATTCGCTTAGAAAACGCATTTTCAAGTGATTTGGAGACATATTTTGAGAAACAGTTTTTACATCATATTTGAGCGTTTTACGGTCTGAAACGAACGATTTGTGTGTGGCATTTGGACACATATTCCAATGGTACTTTCGATCGAATTTTGTTGATTAGGATACAATATAACAAAATACAGTGATTTTCATTTAGTACAACTTTTAGAGATACTACGTAGTGCACTCGCCAGCGCAGCTATAGTGCCGATTTGAACTATAGAAGTTACTGGAAAACACCTTAAAAATACGTAATTCGCTTAGAAAACGCATTTTCAAGTGATTTGGAGACATGTTTTGAGAAACAGTTTTTACATCATATTTGAGCGTTTCCCGGTCTGAAACGACGACTTTGTATGTAGACTTTGTAAACATATTCTACCTGTAGTTTCAACAGCACTTGGTTATTTAGGGTACAATAAGACAAAATACACTGGTTTTTAGTGAATACAACCTTTTGGGGCACTCCGTGGTGCACTCGCCAGCGCAGCTAGAGTGCCGATTTGAACTATAGAAGTTACTGCAAAACACCTTAAAAACACGTAATTCGCTTAGAAAACGCATTTTCAAGTGATTTGGAGACATGTTTTGAGAAACAGCTTTTACATCATATTTCAGCGTTTCACGATCTGAAACGACGATTTTGCATGTAGACTTTGTAAACATATACTACCTGTAGTTTCGACAGCACTTGGTTATTTAGGGTACAATAAGACAAAATACACTGTTTTTTAGTGAATACAACCTTTTGGGGCACTCCGTGGTGCACTCGCCAGCGCAGCTATAGTGCCGATTTGAACTATAGAAGTTACTGTAAAACACCTTAAAAACACGTAATTCGCTTAGAAAACGCATTTTCAAGTGATTTGGAGACATGTTTTGAGAAACAGTTTTTACATTATACTTGAGTGTTTCACGGTCTGAAACGACGATTTTGTATGTAGACTTTGTAAACATATTCTACCTGTAGTTTCGACAGCACTTGGTTATTTAGGGTACAATAAGACAAAATACACTGTTTTTTAGTGAATACAACCTTTTGGGGCACTCCGTGGCGCACTCGCCAGCGCAGCTAGAGTGCCGATTTGAACTATAGAAGTTACTGCAAAACACCTTAAAAACACATAATTCGCTTAGAAAACGCATTTTCAAGTGATTTGGAGACATGTTTTGAGAAACAGATTTTACATCATATTTGAGCGTTTCACGATCTGAAACGACGATTTTGCATGTATCTTTGGAAACATATTCTACCTGTAGTTTTTATGGAACTAACTTATTTATGCTACAATAAGACAAAATACACTGATTTTTAGTGAATACAAGGTTTTGGAGACACTCCGTAGTGCACTCGCCAGCGCAGCTAGAGTGCCGATTTGAAGTTACTGCAAAACACCTTAAAAACACGTAATTCGCTTAGAAAACGCATTTTCAATTGATATGGAGACATGTTTTGAGAAACAGTTTTTACAGC
Source organism: Harpalus rubripes (assembly GCA_963082715.1). Lineage (NCBI taxonomy): Eukaryota > Metazoa > Arthropoda > Insecta > Coleoptera > Carabidae > Harpalus > Harpalus rubripes. Next base: position 91,533 of record CAUJCB010000233.1, read on the forward strand.
ATATTTGAGCGTTTCACGATCTGAAACGACGATTTTGCATGTATCTTTGGAAACATATTCTACCTGTAGTTTCGATGGACCCAGGTTATTTATGCTACAATAAGACAAAATACACTGATTTTTAGTGAATGCAAGGTTTTGGAGGCACTCCGTGGTGCACTCGCCAGCGCAGCTAGAGTGCCGATTTGAACTATAGGAGTTACTGTAAAACACCTTAAAAACACGTAATTCGCTTAGAAAACGCATTTTCAAGTGATTTGGAGACATGTTTTGAGAAACAGTTTTTACATCATATTTGAGCGTTTCACGGTCTGAAACGACGTATGTAGACTTTGTAAACATATTCTACCTGTAGTTTCGATGGAACTAGGTTATTTAGGGTACAATAAGACAAAATACACTGATTTTTAGTGAGTAAAACCTTTTGGGGGCACGCCGTGGTGCACTCGCTAGCGCAGCCAGAGTGCCGATTTGAACTATAGAAGTTACTGCAAAACACCTTAAAAACACGTAATTCGCTTAGAAAACGCATTTTCAAGTGATTTGGTGACATGTTTTGAGAAACAGCTTTTACATCATATTTGAGCGTTTCACGATCTGAAACGAGGATTTTGCATGTATCTATGGAAACATATTCTTCCGGTAGTTTTGATGGAACTAGGTTATTTATGCTACAATAAGACAAAATACACTGATTTTTAGTGAATACAAGGTTTTGGAGGCACTCCGTGGTGCACTCGCCAGCGCAGCTAGAGTGCCGATTTGAAGTTACTGCAAAACACCATAAAAACACGTAATTCGCTTAGAAAACGCATTTTCAAGTGATTTGGAGACATGTTTTGAGAAACAGTTTTTACAGCATATTTGAACGTTTCATGATCTGAAACGACGATTTTGCATGTATCTTTGGAGACATATTCTACCTGTAGTTTCGATGGACCTAGGTTATTTATGCTACAATAAGACAAAATACACTGATTTTTAGTGAATGCAAGGTTTTGGAGGCACTCCGTGGTGCACTCGCCAGCGCAGCTAGAGTGCCGATTTGAACTATAGGAGTTACTGTAAAACACCTTAAAAACACGTAATTCGCTTAGAAAACGCATTTTCAAGTGATTTGGAGACATGTTTTGAGAAACAGTCTTTACATCATATTTGAGCGTTTCACGGTCTGAAAGGACGATTTTGTATGTAGACTTTGTAAATATATTCTACCTGTAGTTTCGATGGAATTAGGTTATTTAGGGTACAATAAGACAAAATACACTGATTTTTAGTGAGTAAAACCTTTTGGGGGCACTCCGTGGTGCACTCGCCAGCGCTGCCAGAGTGCCGATTTGAACTATAGAAGTTACGGCAAAACACCTTAAAAACACGTAATTCGCTTAGAAAACGAATTTTCAAGTGATTTGGAGACATATTTTGAGAAACAGTTTTTACATCATATTTGAGCGTTTTACGGTCTGAAACGAACGATTTGTGTGTGGCATTTGGACACATATTCCACTGGTACTTTCGATCGAATTTTGTTGATTAGGATACAATATAACAAAATACAGTGATTTTCTTTTAGTACAACTTTTAGAGATACTCCGTAGTGCACTCGCCAGCGCAGCTATAGTGCCGATTTGAACTATAGAAGTTACTGGAAAACACCTTAAAAACACGTAATTCGCTTAGAAAACGCATTTTCAAGTGATTTGGAGACATGTTTTGAGAAACAGTTTTTACATCATATTTGAGCGTTTCCCGGTCTGAAACGACGATTTTTTATGTAGACTTTGTAAACATATTCTACCTGTAGTTTCGACAGCACTTGGTTATTTAGCGTACAATAAGACAAAATACACTGTTTTTTAGGGAATACAACCTTTTGGGGCACTCCGTGGTGCACTCGCCAGCGCAGCTAGAGTGCCGATTTGAACTATAGAAGTTACTGCAAAACACCTTAAAAACACGTAATTCGCTTAGAAAACGCATTTTCAAGTGATTTGGAGACATGTTTTGAGAAACAGCTTTTACATCATATTTCAGCGTTTCACGATCTGAAACGACGATTTTGCATGTAGACTTTGTAAACATATTCTACCTGTAGTTTCGACAGCACTTGGTTATTTAGGGTACAATAAGACAAAATACACTGTTTTTTAGTGAATACAACCTTTTAGGGCACTCCGTGGTGCACTCGCCAGCGCAGCTATAGTGCCGATTTGAACTATAGAAGTTACTGCAAAACACCTTAAAAACACGTAATTCGCTTAGAAAACGCATTTTCAAGTGATTTGGAGACATGTTTTGAGAAACAGTTTTTACATCATACTTGAGCGTTTCACGGTCTGAAACGACGATTTTGTATGTAGACTTTGTAAACATATTCTACCTGTAGTTTCAACAGCACTTGGTTATTTAGGGTACAATAAGACAAAATACACTGTTTTTTAGTGAATACAACCTTTTGGGGCACTCCGTGGCGCACTCGCCAGCGCAGCTAGAGTGCCGATTTAAACTATAGAAGTTACTGCAAAACACCTTAAAAACACATAATTCGCTTAGAAATCGCATTTTCAAGTGATTTGGAGACATGTTTTGAGAAACAGCTTTTACATCATATTTGAGCGTTTCACGATCTGAAACGACGATTTTGCATGTATCTTTGGAAACATATTCTACATGTAGTTTTGATGGAACTAGGTTATTTATGCTACAATAAGACAAAATACACTGATTTTTAGTGAATACAAGGTTTTGGAGACACTCCGTAGTGCACTCGCCAGCGCAGCTAGAGTGCCGATTTGAAGTTACTGCAAAACACCTTAAAAACACGTAATTCGCTTAGAAAACGCATTTTCAAGTGATTTGGAGACATGTTTTGAGAAACAGTTTTTACAGCATATTTGAGCGTTTCACGATCTGAAACGACGATTTTGCATGTATCTTTGGAAACATATTCTACCTGTAGTTTCGATGGACCTAGGTTATTTATGCTACAATAAGACAAAATACACTGATTTTTAGTGAATGCAAGGTTTTGGAGGCACTCCGTGGTGCACTCGCCAGCGCAGCTAGAGTGCCGATTTGAACTATAGGAGTTACTGTAAAACACCTTAAAAACACGTAATTCGCTTAGAAAACGCATTTTCAAGTGATTTGGAGACATGTTTTGAGAAACAGTTTTTACATCATATTTGAGCGTTTCACGGTCTGAAACGACGTATGTAGACTTTGTAAACATATTCTACCTGTAGTTTCGATGGAACTAGGTTATTTAGGGTACAATAAGACAAAATACACTGATTTTTAGTGAGTAAAACTTTTTGGGGGCACGCCGTGGTGCACTCGCTAGCGCAGCCAGAGTGCCGATTTGAACTATAGAAGTTACTGCAAAACACCTTAAAAACACGTAATTCGCTTAGTAAACGCATTTTCAAGTGATTTGGTGACATGTTTTGAGAAACAGCTTTTACATCATATTTGAGCGTTTCACGATCTGAAACGACGATTTTGCATGTATCTATGGAAACATATTCTTCCGGTAGTTTTGATGGAACTAGGTTATTTATGCTACAATAAGACAAAATACACTGATTTTTAGTGAACACAAGGTTTTGGAGGCACTCCGTGGTGCACTCGCCAGCGCAGCTAGAGTGCCGATTTGAAGTTACTGCAAAACACCTTAAAAACACGTAATTCGCTTAGAAAACGCATTTTCAAGTGATTTGGAGACATGTTTTGAGAAACAGTTTTTACAGCATATTTGAACGTTTCATGATCTGAAACGACGATTTTGCATGTATCTTTGGAAACATATTCTACCTGTAGTTTCGATGGACCTAGGTTATTTATGCTACAATAAGACAAAATACACTGATTTTTAGTGAATGCAAGGTTTTGGAGGCACTCCGTGGTGCACTCGCCAGCGCAGCTAGAGTGCCGATTTGAACTATAGGAGTTACTGTAAAACACCTTAAAAACACGTAATTCGCTTAGAAAACGCATTTTCAAGTGATTTGGAGACATGTTTTGAGAAACAGTCTTTACATCATATTTGAGCGTTTGACGGTCTGAAACGACGATTTTGTATGTAGACTTTGTAAATATATTCTACCTGTAGTTTCGATGGAACTAGGTTATTTAGGGTACAATAAGACAAAATACACAGATTATTAGTGAGTAAAACCTTTTGGGGGCACTCCGTGGTGCACTCGCCAGCGCTGCCAGAGTGCCGATTTGAACTATAGAAGTTACGGCAAAACACCTTAAAAACACGTAATTCGCTTAGAAAACGAATTTTCAAGTGATTTGGAGACATATTTTGAGAAACAGTTTTTACATCATATTTGAGCGTTTTACGGTCTGAAACGAACGATTTGTGTGTGGCATTTGGACACATATTCCACTGGTACTTTCGATCGAATTTTGTTGATTAGGATACAATATAACAAAATACAGTGATTTTCTTTTAGTACAACTTTTAGAGATACTCCGTAGTGCACTCGCCAGCGCAGCTATAGTGCCGATTTGAACTATAGAAGTTACTGGAAAATACCTTAAAAACACGTAATTCGCTTAGAAAACGCATTTTCAAGTGATTTGGAGACATGTTTTGAGAAACAGTTTTTACATCATATTTGAGCGTTTCCCGGTCTGAAACGACGATTTTTTATGTAGACTTTGTAAACATATTCTACCTGTAGTTTCGACAGCACTTGGTTATTTAGGGTACAATAAGACAAAATACACTGTTTTTTAGGGAATACAACCTTTTGGGGCACTCCGTGGTGCACTCGCCAGCGCAGCTAGAGTGCCGATTTGAACTATAGAAGTTACTGCAAAACACCTTAAAAACACGTAATTCGCTTAGAAAACGCATTTTCAAGTGATTTGGAGACATGTTTTGAGAAACAGCTTTTACATCATATTTCAGCGTTTCACGATCTGAAACGACGATTTTGCATGTAGACTTTGTAAACATATTCTACCTGTAGTTTCGACAGCACTTGTTTATTTAGGGTACAATAAGACAAAATACACTGTTTTTTAGTGAATACAACCTTTTAGGGCACTCCGTGGTGCACTCGCCAGCGCAGCTATAGTGCCGATTTGAACTATAGAAGTTTCTGCAAAACACCTTAAAAACACGTAATTCGCTTAGAAAACGCATTTTCAAGTGATTTGGAGACATGTTTTGAGAAACAGTTTTTACATCATACTTGAGCGTTTCACGGTCTGAAACGACGATTTTGTATGTAGACTTTGTAAACATATTCTACCTGTAGTTTCGACAGCACTTGGTTATTTAGGGTACAATAAGACAAAATACACTGTTTTTTAGTGAATACAACCTTTTGGGGCACTCCGTGGCGCACTCGCCAGCGCAGCTAGAGTGCCGATTTAAACCATAGAAGTTACTGCAAAACACCTTAAAAACACGTAATTCGCTTAGAAAACGCATTTTCAAGTGATTTGGTGACATGTTTTGAGAAACAGCTTTTACATCATATTTGAGCGTTTCACGATCTGAAACGACGATTTTGCATGTATCTATGGAAACATATTCTTCCGGTAGTTTTGATGGAACTAGGTTATTTATGCTACAATAAGACAAAATACACTGATTTTTAGTTAATACAAGGTTTTGAAGGCACTCCGTGGTGCACTCGCCAGCGCAGCTAGATTGCCGATTTGAAGTTACTGCAAAACACCTTAAAAACACGTAATTCGCTTAGAAAACGCATTTTCAAGTGATTTAGGGACATGTTTTGAGAAACAGTTTTTACAGCATATTTGAACGTTTCACGGTCTGAAACGACGATTTTGCATGTATCTTTGGAAACATATTCTACCTGTAGTTTCGATGGACCTAGGTTATTTATGCTACAATAAGACAAAATACACTGATTTTTAGTGAATACAAGGTTTTGGAGACACTCCGTAGTGCACTCGTTAGCGCAGCTAGAGTGCCGATTTGAAGTTACTGCAAAACACCTTAAAAACACGTAATTCGCTTAGAAAACGCATTTTCAAGTGATTTGGAGACATGTTTTGAGAAACAGTTTTTACAGCATATTTGAACGTTTCACGGTCTGAAACGACGATTTTGTATGTAGACTTTGTAAACATATTCTACCTGTAGTTTCGACAGCACTTGGTTATTTAGGGTACAATAAGACAAAATACACTGTTTTTTAGTGAATACAACCTTTTGGGGCACTCCGTGGTGCACTCGCCAGCGCAGCTAGAGTGCCGATTTGAACTATAGAAGTTACTGCAAAACACCTTAAAAACACGTAATTCGCTTAGAAAACGCATTTTCAAGTGATTTGGAGACATGTTTTGAGAAACAGCTTTTACATCATATTTCAGCGTTTCACGATCTGAAACGACGATTTTGCATGTAGACTTTGTAAACATATTCTACCTGTAGTTTCGACAGCACTTGGTTATTTAGGGTACAATAAGACAAAATACACTGTTTTTTAGTGAATACAACCTTTTAGGGCACTCCGTGGTGCACTCGCCAGCGCAGCTATAGTGCCGATTTAAACTATAGAAGTTACTGCAAAACACCTTAAAAACACGTAATTTGCTTAGAAAACGCATTTTCAAGTGATTTGGAGACATGTTTTGAGAAAGAGTTTTTACATCATACTTGAGCGTTTCACGGTCTGAAACGACGATTTTGTATGTAGACTTTGTAAACATATTCTACCTGTAGTTTCGACAGCACTTGGTTATTTAGGGTACAATAAGACAAAATACACTGTTTTTTAGTGAATACAACCTTTTGGGGCACACCGTGGCGCACTCGACAGCGCAGCTAGAGTGCCGATTTAAACTATAGAAGTTACTGCAAAACACCTTAAAAACACATAATTCGCTTAGAAAACGCATTTTCAAGTGATTTGGAGACATGTTTTGAGGAACAGCTTTTACATCATATTTGAGCGTTTCACGATCTGAAACGACGATTTTGCATGTATCTTTGGAAACATATTCTACATGTAGTTTTGATGGAACTAGGTTATTTATGCTACAATAAGACAAAATACACAGATTTTTAGTGAATACAAGGTTTTGGAGGCACTCCGTGGTGCACTCGCCAGCGCAGCTAGAGTGCCGATTTGAAGTTACTGCAAAACACCTTAAAATCACGTAATTCGCTTAGAAAACGCATTTTCAAGTGATTTGGAGACATGTTTTGAGAATCAGTTTTTACAGCATATTTGAGCGTTTCACGATCTGAAACGACGATTTTGCATGTATCTTTGGAAACATATTCTACCTGTAGTTTCGATGGACCTAGGTTATTTATGCTACAATAAGACAAAATACACTGATTTTTAGTGAATGCAAGGTTTTGGAGGCACTCCGTGGTGCACTCGCCAGCGCAGCTAGAGTGCCGATTTGAACTATAGGAGTTACTGTAAAACACCTTAAAAACACGTAATTCGCTTAGAAAACGCATTTTCAAGTGATTTGGAGACATGTTTTGAGAAACAGTTTTTACATCATATTTGAGCGTTTCACGGTCAGAAACGACGATTTTGTATGTAGACTTTGTAAACATATTCTACCTGTAGTTTCGATGGAACTAGGTTATTTATGGTACAATAAGACAAAATACACTGATTTTTAGTGAGTAAAACCTTTTGGGGGCACGCCGTGGTGCACTCGCCAGCGCAGCCAGAGTGCCGATTTGAACTATAGAAGTTACTGCAAAACACCTTAAAAACACGTAATTCGCTTAGAAAACGCATTTTCAAGTGATTTGGAGACATGTTTTGAGAAACAGTTTTTACAGCATATTTGAGCGTTTCACGATCTGAAACGACGATTTTGCATGTATCTTTGGAAACATATTCTACCTGTAGTTTCGATGGACCTAGGTTATTTATGCTACAATAAGACAAAATACACTGATTTTTAGTGAATGCAAGGTTATGGAGGCACTCCGTGGTGCACTCACCAGCGCAGCTAGAGTGCCGATTTGAACTATAGGATTTACTGTAAAACACCTTAAAAACACGTAATTCGCTTAGAAAACGCATTTTCAAGTGATTTGGAGACATGTTTTGAGAAACAGTTTTTACATCATATTTGAGCGTTTCACGGTCTGAAACGACGATTTTGTATGTAGACTTTGTAAACATATTCTAACTGTAGTTTCGATGGTACTAGGTTATTTAGGGTACAATAAGACAAAATACACTGATTTTTAGTGAATACAACCTTTTAGGGCACTCCGTGGTGCACTCGCCAGCGCAGCTATAGTGCCGATTTGAACTATAGAAGTTTCTGCAAAACACCTTAAAAACACGTAATTCGCTTAGAAAACGCATTTTCAAGTGATTTGGAGACATGTTTTGAGAAACAGTTTTTACATCATACTTGAGCGTTTCACGGTCTGAAACGACGATTTTGTATGTAGACTTTGTAAACATATTCTACCTGTAGTTTCGACAGCACTTGGTTATTTAGGGTACAATAAGACAAAATACACTGTTTTTTAGTGAATACAACCTTTTGGGGCACTCCGTGGCGCACTCGCCAGCGCAGCTAGAGTGCCGATTTAAACCATAGAAGTTACTGCAAAACACCTTAAAAACACGTAATTCGCTTAGAAAACGCATTTTCAAGTGATTTGGTGACATGTTTTGAGAAACAGCTTTTACATCATATTTGAGCGTTTCACGATCTGAAACGACGATTTTGCATGTATCTATGGAAACATATTCTTCCGGTAGTTTTGATGGAACTAGGTTATTTATGCTACAATAAGACAAAATACACTGATTTTTAGTTAATACAAGGTTTTGGAGGCACTCCGTGGTGCACTCGCCAGCGCAGCTAGATTGCCGATTTGAAGTTACTGCAAAACACCTTAAAAACACGTAATTCGCTTAGAAAACGCATTTTTAAGTGATTTAGGGACATGTTTTGAGAAACAGTTTTTACAGCATATTTGAACGTTTCACGGTCTGAAACGACGATTTTGCATGTATCTTTGGAAACATATTCTACCTGTAGTTTCGATGGACCTAGGTTATTTATGCTACAATAAGACAAAATACACTGATTTTTAGTGAATACAAGGTTTTGGAGACACTCCGTAGTGCACTCGTTAGCGCAGCTAGAGTGCCGATTTGAAGTTACTGCAAAACACCTTAAAAACACGTAATTCGCTTAGAAAACGCATTTTCAAGTGATTTGGAGACATGTTTTGAGAAACAGTTTTTACAGCATATTTGAACGTTTCACGGTCTGAAACGACGATTTTGTATGTAGACTTTGTAAACTTATTCTACCTGTAGTTTCGACAGCACTTGGTTATTTAGGGTACAATAAGACAAAATACACTGTTTTTTAGTGAATACAACCTTTTGGGGCACTCCGTGGTGCACTCGCCAGCGCAGCTAGAGTGCCGATTTGAACTATAGAAGTTACTGCAAAACACCTTAAAAACACGTAATTCGCTTAGAAAACGCATTTTCAAGTGATTTGGAGACATGTTTTGAGAAACAGCTTTTACATCATATTTCAGCGTTTCACGATCTGAAACGACGATTTTGCATGTAGACTTTGTAAACATATTCTACCTGTAGTTTCGACAGCACTTGGTTATTTAGGGTACAATAAGACAAAATACACTGTTTTTTAGTGAATACAACCTTTTAGGGCACTCCGTGGTGCACTCGCCAGCGCAGCTATAGTGCCGATTTAAACTATAGAAGTTACTGCAAAACACCTTAAAAACACGTAATTTGCTTAGAAAACGCATTTTCAAGTGATTTGGAGACATGTTTTGAGAAAGAGTTTTTACATCATACTTGAGCGTTTCACGGTCTGAAACGACGATTTTGTATGTAGACTTTGTAAACATATTCTACCTGTAGTTTCGACAGCACTTGGTTATTTAGGGTACAATAAGACAAAATACACTGTTTTTTAGTGAATACAACCTTTTGGGGCACACCGTGGCGCACTCGACAGCGCAGCTAGAGTGCCGATTTAAACTATAGAAGTTACTGCAAAACACCTTAAAAACACATAATTCGCTTAGAAAACGCATTTTCAAGTGATTTGGAGACATGTTTTGAGGAACAGCTTTTACATCATATTTGAGCGTTTCACGATCTGAAACGACGATTTTGCATGTATCTTTGGAAACATATTCTACATGTAGTTTTGATGGAACTAGGTTATTTATGCTACAATAAGACAAAATACACAGATTTTTAGTGAATACAAGGTTTTGGAGGCACTCCGTGGTGCACTCGCCAGCGCAGCTAGAGTGCCGATTTGAAGTTACTGCAAAACACCTTAAAATCACGTAATTCGCTTAGAAAACGCATTTTCAAGTGATTTGGAGACATGTTTTGAGAATCAGTTTTTACAGCATATTTGAGCGTTTCACGATCTGAAACGACGATTTTGCATGTATCTTTGGAAACATATTCTACCTGTAGTTTCGATGGACCTAGGTTATTTATGCTACAATAAGACAAAATACACTGATTTTTAGTGAATGCAAGGTTTTGGAGGCACTCCGTGGTGCACTCGCCAGCGCAGCTAGAGTGCCGATTTGAACTATAGGAGTTACTGTAAAACACCTTAAAAACACGTAATTCGCTTAGAAAACGCATTTTCAAGTGATTTGGAGACATGTTTTGAGAAACAGTTTTTACATCATATTTGAGCGTTTCACGGTCAGAAACGACGATTTTGTATGTAGACTTTGTAAACATATTCTACCTGTAGTTTCGATGGAACTAGGTTATTTATGGTACAATAAGACAAAATACACTGATTTTTAGTGAGTAAAACCTTTTGGGGGCACGCCGTGGTGCACTCGCCAGCGCAGCCAGAGTGCCGATTTGAACTATAGAAGTTACTGCAAAACACCTTAAAAACACGTAATTCGCTTAGAAAACGCATTTTCAAGTGATTTGGAGACATGTTTTGAGAAACAGTTTTTACAGCATATTTGAGCGTTTCACGATCTGAAACGACGATTTTGCATGTATCTTTGGAAACATATTCTACCTGTAGTTTCGATGGACCTAGGTTATTTATGCTACAATAAGACAAAATACACTGATTTTTAGTGAATGCAAGGTTATGGAGGCACTCCGTGGTGCACTCACCAGCGCAGCTAGAGTGCCGATTTGAACTATAGGATTTACTGTAAAACACCTTAAAAACACGTAATTCGCTTAGAAAACGCATTTTCAAGTGATTTGGAGACATGTTTTGAGAAACAGTTTTTACATCATATTTGAGCGTTTCACGGTCTGAAACGACGATTTTGTATGTAGACTTTGTAAACATATTCTAACTGTAGTTTCGATGGTACTAGGTTATTTAGGGTACAATAAGACAAAATACACTGATTTTTAGTGAGTAAAACCTTTTGGGGGCACTCCGTGGTGCACTCGCCAGCGCAGCCAGAGTGCCGATTTGAACTATAGAAGTTACTGCAAAACACTTCAAAAACACGTAATTCGCTTAGAAAATGCATTTTCAAGTGATTTGGAGACATGTTTTGAGAAACAGTTTTTACAGCATATTTGAGCGTTTCACGATCTGAAACGTCGATTTTGCATGTATCTATGGAAACATATTCTTCCGGTAGTTTTGATGGAACTAGGTTATTTATGCTACAATAAGACAAAATACACTGATTTTTAGTGAATACAAGGTTTTGGAGGCACTCCGTGCTGCACTCGCCAGTGCAGCTAGAGTGCCGATTTGAAGTTACTGCAAAACACCTTAAAAACATTTAATTCGCTTAGCAAACGCATTTTCAAGTGATTTGGAGACATGTTTTGGGAAACAGTTTTTACAGCATATTTGAGCGTTTTACGATCTGAAACGACGATTTTTCATGTATCTTTGGAAACATGTTCTACCTGTAGTTTCGATGGACCTAGGTTATTTATGCTACAATAAGACAAAATACACTGATTTTTAGTGAATGCAAGGTTTTGGAGGCACTCCGTGGTGCACTCGCCAGCGCAGCTAGAGTGCCGATTTGAACTATAGGAGTTACTGTAAAACACCTTAAAAACACGTAATTCGCTTAGAAAACGCATTTTCAAGTGATTTGGAGACATGTTTTGAGAAACAGTTTTTACATCATATTTGAGCGTTTCACGGTCTGAAACGACGATTTTGTATGTAGACTTTGTAAACATATTCTACCTGTAGTTTCGATGGAACTAGATTATTTAGGGTACAATAAGACAAAATACTCTGATTTTTAGTGAATAAAACCTTTTGGGGGCACTCCGTGGTGCACTCGCCAGCGCAGCCAGAGTGCCGATTTGAACTATAGAAGTTACTGCAAAACACCTTAAAAACACGTAATTCGCTTAGAAAACGCATTTTCAAGTGATTTGGAGACATGTTTTGAGAAACAGTTTTTACAGCATATTTGAGCGTTTCACGATCTGAAACGACGATTTTGCATGTATCTTTGGAAACATATTCTACCTGTAGTTTCGATGGACCTAGGTTATTTATGCTACAATAAGACAAAATACACTGATTTTTAGTGAATGCAAGGTTATGGAGGCACTCCGTGGTGCACTCGCCAGCGCAGCTAGAGTGCCGATTTGAAGTTACTGCAAAACACCTTAAAAACATGTAATTCGCTTAGAAAACGCATTTTCAAGTGATTTGGAGACATGTTTTGGGAAACAGTTTTTACAGCATATTTGAGCGTTTCACGATCTGAAACGACGATTTTTCATGTATCTTTGAAAACATATTCTACCTGTAGTTTCGATGGACCTAGGTTTTTTATGCTACAATAAGACAAAATACACTGATTTTTAGTGAATGCAAGGTTTTGGAGGCACTCCGTGGTGCACTCGCCAGCGCAGCTAGAGTGCCGATTTGAACTATAGGAGTTACTGTAAAACACCTTAAAAACACGTAATTCGCTTAGAAAACGCATTTTCAAGTGATTTGGAGACATGTTTTGAGAAACAGTTTTTACATCATATTTGAGCGTTTCACGGTCTGAAACGACGATTTTGTATGTAGACTTTGTAAACATATTCTACCTGTAGTTTCGATGGAACTAGATTATTTAGGGTACAATAAGACAAAATACTCTGATTTTTAGTGAGTAAAACCTTTTGGGGGCACTCCGTGGTGCACTCGCCAGCGCAGCCAGAGTGCCGATTTGAACTATAGAAGTCACTGCAAAACACCTTGAAAACACGTAATTCGCTTAGAAAACGCATTTTCAAGTGATTTGGAGACATATTTTGAGAAACAGTTTTTACATCATATTTGAGCGTTTCACGATCTGAAACGACGATTTTTCATGTATCTTTGGAAACATATTCTACCTGTAGTTTCGATGGACCTAGGTTTTTTATGCTACAATAAGACAAAATACACTGATTTTTAGTGAATGCAAGGTTTTGGAGGCACTCCGTGGTGCACTCGCCAGCGCAGCTAGAGTGCCGATTTGAACTATAGGAGTTACTGTAAAACACCTTAAAAACACGTAATTCGCTTAGAAAACGCATTTTCAAGTGATTTGGAGACATGTTTTGAGAAACAGTTTTTACATCATATTTGAGCGTTTCACGGTCTGAAACGACGATTTTGTATGTAGACTTTGTAAACATATTCTACCTGTAGTTTCGATGGAACTAGATTATTTAGGGTACAATAAGACAAAATACTCTGATTTTTAGTGAATAAAACCTTTTGGGAGCACTCCGTGGTGCACTCGCCAGCGCAGCCAGAGTGCCGATTTGAACTATAGAAGTTACTGCAAAACACCTTAAAAACACGTAATTCGCTTAGAAAACGCATTTTCAAGTGATTTGGAGACATGTTTTGAGAAACAGTTTTTACAGCATATTTGAGCGTTTCACGATCTGAAACGACGATTTTGCATGTATCTTTGGAAACATATTCAACCTGTAGTTTCGATGGACCTAGGTTATTTATGCTACAATAAGACAAAATACACTGATTTTTAGTGAATGCAAGGTTATGGAGTCACTCCGTGGTGCACTCGCCAGCGCAGCTAGAGTGCCGATTTGAACTATAGGATTTACTGTAAAACACCTTAAAAACACGTAATTCGCTTAGAAAACGCATTTTCAAGTGATTTGGAGACATGTTTTGAGAAACAATTTTTTCATCATATTTGAGCGTTTCACGGTCTGAAACGACGATTTTGTATGTAGACTTTGTAAACATATTCTAACTGTAGTTTCGATGGAACTAGGTTATTTAGGGTACAATAAGACAAAATACACTGATTTTTAGTGAGTAAAACCTTTTGGGGGCACTCCGTGGTGCACTCGCCAGCGCAGCCAGAGTGCCGATTTGAACTATAGAAGTCACTGCAAAACACCTTGAAAACACGTAATTCGCTTAGAAAACGCATTTTCAAGTGATTTGGAGACATATTTTGAGAAACAGTTTTTACATCATATTTGAGCGTTTTACGGTCTGAAACGACGATTTTGCATGTATCTATGGAAACAAGTACAACTTTTAGAGATACGCCGTAGTGCACTCGCCAGCGCAGCTATAGTGCCGATTTGAACAATAGAAGTTACTGCAAAACACCTTAAAAACACGTAATTCGCTTAGAAAACGCATTTTCAAGTGATTTGGAGACATGTTTTGAGAAACAGTTTTTACATCATATTTGAGCGTTTCACGATCTGAAACGACGATTTTGTATGTAGACTTTGTAAACATATTCTACCTGTAGTTTCGCCAGCACTTGGTTATTTAGGGTACAATAAGACAAAATACACTGTTTCATAGTGAATACAACCTTTTGGGGCACTCCGTGGTGCACTCGCCAGCGCAGCTAGAGTGCCGATTTGAACTATAGAAGTTACTGCAAAACACCTTAAAAACACGTAATTCGCTTCGAAAACGCATTTTCAAGTGATTTGGAGACATGTTTTGAGAAACAGCTTTTACATCATATTTGAGCGTTTCACGATCTGAAACGACGATTTTGCATGTATCTATGGAAACATATTCTACCTGTAGTTTTGATGGAACTAGGTTATTTATGCTACAATAAGACAAAATACACTGATTTTTAGTGAATACAAGGTTTTGGAGGCACTCCGTGGTGCACTCGCCAGCGCAGCTAGAGTGCCGATTTGAAGTTACTGCAAAACACCTTAAAAACACGTAATTCGCTTAGCAAACGCATTTTCAAGTGATTTGGAGACATGTTTTGAGAAACAGTTTTTACAGCATATTTGAGCGTTTCACGATCTGAAACGACGATTTTGCATGTATCTTTGGAAACATATTCTACCTGTAGTTTCAATGGACCTAGGTTATTTATGCTACAATAACACAAAATACACTGATTTTTAGTGAATGCAAGGTTTTGGAGGCACTCCGTGGTGCACTCGCCAGCGCAGCTAGAGTGCCGATTTGAAGTTACTGCAAAACACCTTAAAAACACGTAATTCGCTTAGAAAACGCATTTTCAAGTGATTTGGAGACATGTTTTGAGAAACAGTTTTTACATCATATTTGAGCGTTTCACGGTCTGAAACGACGATTTTGTATGTAGAATTTGTAAACATATTCTACCTGTAGTTTCGATGGAACTAGGTCATTTAGGGTACAATAAGACAAAATACACTGATTTTTAGTGAGCAAAACCTTTTGGGGGCACTCCGTGGTGCACTCGCCAGCGCAGCTAGAGTGCCGAATTGAAGTTACTGCAAAACACCTTAAAAACACGTAATTTGCTTAGAAAACGCATTTTCAAGTGCTTTGGAGACATGTTTTGGGAAACAGTTTTTACAGCATATTTGAGCGTTTCACGATCTGAAACGACGATTTTTCATGTATCTTTGGAAAAATATTCTACCTGTAGTTTCGATGGACCTAGGTTACTTATGCTACAATAAGACAAAATACACTGATTTTTAGTGAATGCAAGGTTTTGGAGGCACTCCGTGGTGCACTCGCCAGCGCAGCTAGAGTGCCGATTTGAACTTTAGGAGTTACTGTAAAACACCTTAAAAACACGTAATTCGCTTAGAAAACGCATTTTCAAGTGATTTGGAGACATGTTTTGAGAAACAGTTTTTACATCATATTTGAGCGTTTCACGGTCTGAAACGACGATTTTGTATGTAGACTTTGTAAACATAATCTACCTGTAGTTTCGATGGAACTAGGTTATTTAGGGTACAATAAGACGAAATACACTGATTTTTAGTGTGTAAAACCTTTTGGGGGCACTCCGTGGTGCACTCGCCAGCGCAGCCAGAGTGCCGATTTGAACTATAGAAGTTACTGCAAACACCTTAAAAACACGTAATTCGCTTAGAAAACGCATTTTCAAGTGATTTGGAGACATGTTTTGAGAAACAGTTTTTACATCATATTTGAGCGTTTCACGATCTGAAACGACGATTTTGTATGTAGACTTTGTAAACATATTCTACCTGTAGTTTCGACAGCACTTGGTTATTTAGGGTACAATAAGACAAAATACACTGTTTTTTAGTAAATACAACCTTTTGGGGCACTCCGTGGTGCACTCGCCAGCGCAGCTAGAGTGCCGATTTGAACTATAGAAGTTACTGCAAAACACCTTAAAAACACGTAATTCGCTTAGAAAAAGCATTTTCAAGTGATTTGGAGACATGTTTTGAGAAACAGCTTTTACATCATATTTGAGCGTTTCACGATCTGAAACGACGATTTTGCATGTATCTATGGAAACATATTCTAACTGTAGTTTTAATGGAACTAGGTTATTTATGCTACAATAAGACAAAATACACTGATGTCTAGTGAATACAAGGTTTTGGAGGCACTCCGTGGTGCACTCGTCAGCGCAGCTAGAGTGCCGATTTAAAGTTACTGCAAAACACCTTAAAAACACGTAATTCGCTTAGAAAACGCATTTTCAAGTGATTTGGAGACAAGTTTTGAGAAACAGTTTTTACAGCATAATTGAGCGTTTCACGATCTGAAACGACGATTTTGCATGTATCTTTGGAAACATATTCTACCTGTTGTTTCGATGGAACTAGGTTATTTATGCTACAATAAGACAAAATACACTGATTTTTAGTGAATACAAAGTTTTGGAGGCACTGCGTGGTGCACTCGCCAGCGCAGCTATAGTGCCGATTTGAACTATAGAAGTTACTGCAAAACACCTTAAAAACACGTAATTCGCTTAGAAAACGCATTTGCAAGTGATTTGAAAACATGTTTTGAGAAACAGTTTTCACATCATATTTGAGCGTTTCACGGTCTGAAACGACGATTTTGTATGTAGACTTTGTAAACATATTCTACCTGTAGTTTCGATGGAACTAGGTTATTTAGGGTACAATAAGACAAAATAAACTGATTTTTAGTGATTAAAACCTTTTGGGGGCACTCCGTGGTGCACTCGCCAGGGCAGCCAGAGTGCCGATTTGAACTATAGAAGTTACTGCAAAACACCTTAAAAACACGTAATTCGCTTAGAAAACCCATTTTCAAATGATTTGGAGACATGTTTTGAGAAACAGTTTTTACATCATATTTGAGCGTTTCACGGTCTGAAACGACGACTTTGTATGTAGACTTTGTAAACATATTCTACCTGTAGTTTCGATGGAACTAGGTTATTTAGGGTACAATAAGACAAAATACACTGATTTTTAGTGATTAAAACCTTTTGGGGGCACTCCGTGGTGCACTCGCCAGCGCAGCCAGAGTGCCGATTTGAACTATAGAAGTTACTGCAAAACACCTTAAAAACACGCAATTCGCCTAGAAAACGCATTTTCAAATGATTTGGAGACATGTTTTGAGAAACAGTTTTTACATCATATTTGAGCGTTTCACGGTCTGAAACGACGATTATGTATGTAGACTTTGTAAACATATTCTACCTGTAGTTTCGATAGCACTTGGTTATTTAGGGTACAATAAGACAAAATACACTGTTTTTTAGTGAATACAACCTTTTGGGGCACTCGCCAGCGCAGCTAGAGTGCCGATTTGAACTATAGGAGTTACTGTAAAACACCTTAAAAACACGTAATTCGCTTAGAAAACGCATTTGCAAGTGATTTGAAAACATGTTTTGAGAAACAGTTTTCACATCATATTTGAGCGTTTCACGGTCTGAAACGACGATTTTGTATGTAGACTTTGTAAACATATTCTACCTGTAGTTTCGATGGAACTAGGTTTTTTAGGGTACAATAAGACAAAATACACTGATTTTTAGTGATTAAAACCTTTTGGGGGCACTCCGTGGTGCACTCGCCAGCGCAGCCAGAGTGCCGATTTGAACTATAGAAGTTACTGCAAAACACCTTAAAAACGCGTAATTCGCTTAGAAAACGCATTTTCAAATGATTTGGAGACATGTTTTGAGAAACAGTTTTTACATCATATTTGAGCGTTTCACGGTCTGAAACGACGATTATGTATGTAGACTTTGTAAACATATTCTACCTGTAGTTTCGATGAAACTAGGTTATTTAGGGTACAATAAGACAAAATACACTGTTTTTTAGTGAATACAAGGTTTTGGAGGCACTCCGTGGTGCACTCGCCAGCGCAGCTAGAGTGCCGATTTGAACTATAGCATTTACTGCAAAACACCTTAAAAACACGTAATTCGCTTAGAAAACGCATTTTTAAGTGATTTGGGGACATGTTTTGAGAAACAGTTTTTACATCATATTTGAGCGTTTCACGGTCTGAAACAACGATTTTGTATGTAGACTTTGTAAACATATTCTACCTGTAGTTTCGATAGCACTTGGATATTTAGGGTACAATAAGACAAAATTCACTGTTTTTTAGTGAATACAACCTATTGGGAGCACTCCGTGGTGCACTCGCCAGCGCAGCTAGAGTGCCGATTTGAAGTTACTGCAAAACACCTTAAAACACGTAATTCGCTTAGAAAACGCATTTTCAAGTGAGTTGGAGACTTGTTTTGAGAAACAGTTTTTACAGCATATTTGGGCGTTTCACGATCTGAAACGACGATTTTGCATGTATCTTTGGAAACATATTCTACCTGTAGTTTCGATGGAACTAGGTTATTTATGCTAGAATAAGACAAAATACACTGATTTTTAGTGAATACAAGGTTTTGGAGGCACTCCGTGGTGCACTCTCCAGCGCAGCTAGAGTGCCGATTTGAACTATAGGAGTTACTGTAAAACACCTTAAAAACACGTAATTCGCTTAGAAAACGCATTTTAAAGTGATTTGGAGACATGTTTTGTGAAACAGTTTTTACATCATATTTGAGCGTTTCACGGTCTGAAACGACGATTTTGTATGTAGACTTTGTCAACATATTCTACCTGTAGTTTCGATGGAACTAGGTTATTTAGGGTGCAATAAAACAAAATACACTGTTTTTTAGTGAATACAACCTTTTGGGGGCACTCCGTGGTGCACTCGCCAACGCAGCCAGAGTGCCGATTTGAACTATAGAAGTTACTGCAAAACACCTTAAAAACACGTAATTCGCTTAGAAAACGCATTTTCAAGTGATTTGGAGACATGATTTGAGGAACAGTTTTTACATCATATTTGAGCGTTTCACGGTCTGAAACGACGATTTTGTATGTAGACTTTGTAAACATATTCTACCTGTAGTTTCGATGGAACTAGGTTATTTAGGGTGCAATAAGACAAAATACACTGTCTTTTAGTGAATACAACCTTTTGGGGGCACTCCGTGGTGCACTCGCCAGCGCAGCTAGAGTGCCGATATGAACTATAGAAGTTACTGCAAAACACCTTAAAAACACGTAATTCGCTTAGAAAACGCATTTTTAAGTGATTTGAAGACATGTTTTGAGAAACAGTTTTTACATCATATTTGAGCGTTTCACGATCTGAAACAACGATTTTGTATGTAGACTTTGTAAACATATTCTACCTGTAGTTTCGATAGCACTTGGTTATTTAGGGTACAATAAGACAAAATACACTGTTTTTTAGTGAATACAACCTTTTGGGGCACTCCGTGGTGCACTCGCCAGCGCAGCTAGAGTGCCGATTTGAACTATAGAAGTTACTGCAAAACACCTTAAAAACACGTAATTCGCTTAGAAAACGCATTTTCAAGTTATTTGGAGACATGTTTTCAGAAACAGCTTTTACATCATATTTGAGCGTTTCACGATCTGAAACGACGATTTTGCATGTATATTTGGAAACATATTCTACCTGTAGTTGTTATGGAACTAACTTATTTATGCTACAATAAGACAAAATACACTGATTTTTAGTGAATACAAGGGTTTGGAGGCACTCCGTGGTGCACTCGCCAGCGCAGCTAGAGTGCCGATTTGAAGTTACTGCAAAACACCTTAAAACACGTAATTCGCTTAGAAAACGCATTTTCAAGTGAGTTGGAGACATGTTTTGAGAAACAGTTTTTACAGCATATTTGGGCGTTTCACGATCTGAAACGACGATTTTGCATGTATCTTTGGAAACATATTCTACCTGTAGTTTCGATGGAACTAGGTTATTTATGCTAGAATAAGACAAAATACACTGATTTTTAGTGAATACAAGGTTTTGGAGGCACTCCGCGGTGCACTCTCCAGCGCAGCTAGAGTGCCGATTTGAACTATAGGAGTTACTGTAAAACACCTTAAAAACACGTAATTCGCTTAGAAAACGCATTTTTAAGTGATTTGGAGACATGATTTGAGAAACAGTTTTTACGTCATATTTGAGCGTTTCACGGTCTGAAACGACGACTTTGCATGTATCTTTGGAAACATATTCTACCTGTAGTTTCGATGGAACTAGGTTATTTATGCTACAATAAGACAAAATACACTGATGTCTAGTGAATACATGGTTTTGGAGGCTCTCCGTGGTGCACTCGCCAGGGCAGCTAGAGTGCCGATTTGAAGTTACTGCAAAACACCTTAAAAACACGTAATTCGCTTAGAAAACGCATTTTCAAGTGATTTGGAGACATGTTTTGAGAAACAGTTTTTACAGCATATTTGAGCGTTTCACGATCTGAAACGACGACTTTGCATGTATCTTTGGAAACATATTCTACCTGTAGTTTCGATGGAACTAGGTTATTTATGCTAGAATAAGACAAAATACACTGATTTTTAGTGAATACAAAGTTTTGGAGGCACTGCGTGGTGCACTCGCCAGCGCAGCTATAGTGCCGATTTGAACTATAGAAGTTACTGCAAAACACCTTAAAAACACGTAATTCGCTTAGAAAACGCATTTTCAAGTGATTTGGAGACATGGTTTGAGAAACAGTTTTTACATCATATTTGAGCGTTTCACGATCAGAAACGACGATTTTGTATGTAGACTTTGTAAACATATTCTACCTGTAGTTTCGACAGCACTTTGTTTTTTAGGGTACAATAAGACAAAATACACTGTTTTCTAGTGAATAAAAACTTTTGGGGCACTCCGTGGTGCACTCGCCAGCGCAGCTAGAGTGCCGATTTGAACTATAGGAGTTACTGTAAAACACCTTAAAAACACGTAATTCGCTTAGAAAACGCATTTTCAAGTGATTTGGAGACATGTTTTGAGAAACAGTTTTTACATCATATTTGAGCGTTTCACGGTCTGAAACGACGATTTTGTATGTAGACTTTGTAAACATATTCTACCTGTAGTTTCGATGGAACTAGGTTATTTAGGGTACAATAAGACGAAATACACTGATTTTTAGTGAGTAAAACCTTTTGCGGGCACTCCGTGGTGCACTCGCCAGCGCAGCCAGAGTGCTGATTTGAACTATAGAAGTTACTGCAAAACACCTTAAAAACACGTAATTCGCTTAGAAAACGCATTTTCAAGTGATTTGGAGTCATATTTTGAGAAACAGTTTTTACATCATATTTGAGCGTTTTACGGTCTGAAACGAACGATTTGTGTGTGGCATTTGGACACATATTCCACTGGTACTTTCGATCGAATTTTGTTGATTAGTATACAATATGACAAAATACAGTGATTTTCTTTAAGTACAACTTTTAGAGATACTCCGTAGTGCACTCGCCAGCGCAGCTATAGTGCCGATTTGAACAATAGAAGTTACTGCAAAACACCTTAAAAACAAGAAATTTGCTTAGAAAACGCATTTTCAAGTGATTTGGAGACATGTTTTGAGAAACAGTTTTTACATCATAATTGAGCGTTTCACGGTCTGAAACGACGATTTTGTATGTTGACTTTGTAAACATATTCTACCTGTAGTTTCGATGGAACTAGGTTATTTAAGGTGCAATAAGACAAAATACATTTTTTTTAGTGAATACAACCTTTTGGGGGCACTCCGTGGAGCACTCGCCAGCGCAGCCAGAGTGCCGATTTGAACTAGAGAAGTTACTGCAAAACGCCTTAAAAACACGTAATGCGCTTAGAATACGCATTTTCACGTGCTTTGGAGACATGTTTTGAGAAACAGTTTTACATCATATTTGAGCGTTTCACGGTCTGAAACGACGATTTTGTATGTAGATTTTGTAAACATATTCTACCTGTAGTTTCGCTAGCGCTTGGTTATTTAGGGTACAATAAGACAAAATACACTGATTTTTAGTGAATACAAGGTTTTGGAGGCACTCCGTTGTGCACTCGCCAGCGCAGCTAGAGTGCCGATTTGAACTATTGGAGTTACTGCAAAACACCTTAAAAACACGTAATTCGCTTAGAAAACGCATTTTCAAGTGATTTGGAGACATGTTTTGAGAAACAGATTTTACATCATATTTGAGCGTTTCACGATCTGAAACGACGATTTTCATGTATCTTTGGAAAAATATTCTACCTGTAGTTTTGATGGAACTAGGTTATTTATGCTACAATAAGACAAAATACACTGATTTTTAGTGAGTACAAGGTTTTGGAGGCACTCCGTGGTGCACTCGCCAGCATAGCTAGAGTGCCGATTTGAAGTTACTGCAAAACACCTTAAAAACACGTAATTCGCTTAGAAAACGCATTTTCAAGTGATTTGGAGACATGTTTTAAGAAACAGTTTTACAGCACATTTGAGCGCTTCACGATCTGAAACGACGATTTTGCATGTATCTTTGGAAACATATTCTACCTGTAGTTTCGATGGAACTAGGTTATTTATGCTACAATAAGACAAAATACACTAATTTTTAATGAATACAACCTTTTGGGGCACTCCGTGGTGCACTCGCCAGCGCAGCTAAAGTGCCGATTTGAACTATAGAAGTTACTGCAAAACACCTTAAGAACACGTAATTCGCTTAGAAAACGCATTTTCAAGTGATTTGGAGACATGTTTTGAGAAACAGTCTTTACATCATATTTGAGCGTTTTACGGTCTGAAACGAACGATTTGTGTGTGGCATTTAGACACATATTCCACTAGTACTTTCGATCGAATTTTGTTGATTAGGATACAATATGACAAAATACAGTGATTTTTAGTGAATACTACCTTTTGTGGCACTCCGTGGTGCGCTCGCCAGCGCAGCTACAGTGCCGATTTGAACTATAGAAGTTACTGCAAAACACGTTAAAAAAACTTAATTCGCTTAGAAAACGCATTTTCAAGTGATTTGGAGACATGTTTTGAGAAACAGTTTTTACATCATATTTGAGCGTTTCACGGTCTGAAACGACGATTTTGCATGAATCTTTGGAAATATATTCTACCTGTAGTTTCGATGGAACTAGGTTATTTATGCTACAATACGACAAAATACACTGATTTTTAGTGAATACAAGGTTTTGGAGGCACTCCGTGGTGCACTCGCCAGCGCAGCTAGAGTGCCGATTTGAACTATAGGAGTTACTGTAAAAGACCTTAAAAACACGTAATTCGCTTAGAAAGCGCATTATTTATAAGTGATTTGGAGACATGTTTTGAGAAACAGTTTTTACATCATATTTGAGCGTTTCACGGTCTGAAACGACGATTTTGTATGTAGACTTTGTAAACATATTCTACCTGTAGTTTCGATGGAACTAGGTTATTTAGGGTACAATAAGACAAAATACACTGATTTTTAGTGAATAAAACCTTTTGGGGGCACTCCGTGGTGCACTCGCCAGCGCAGCTAAAGTGCCGATTTGAACTATAGAAGTTACTGCAAAACACCTTAAGAACACGTAATTCGCTTAGAAAACGCATTTTCAAGTGATTTGGAGACATGTTTTGAGAAACAGTCTTTACATCATATTTGAGCGTTTTACGGTCTGAAACGAACGATTTGTGTGTGGCATTTAGACACATATTCCAATAGTACTTTCGATCGAATTTTGTTGATTAGGATACAATATGACAAAATACAGTGATTTTTAGTGAATACTACCTTTTGTGGCACTCCGTGGTGCGCTCGCCAGCGCAGCTACAGTGCCGATTTGAACTATAGAAGTTACTGCAAAACACGTTAAAAAAACTTAATTCGCTTAGAAAACGCATTTTCAAGTGATTTGGAGACATGTTTTGAGAAACAGTTTTTACATCATATTTGAGCGTTTCACGGTCTGAAACGACGATTTTGCATGAATCTTTGGAAATATATTCTACCTGTAGTTTCGATGGAACTAGGTTATTTATGCTACAATACGACAAAATACACTGATTTTTAGTGAATACAAGGTTTTGGAGGCACTCCGTGGTGCACTCGCCAGCGCAGCTAGAGTGCCGATTTGAACTATAGGAGTTACTGTAAAAGACCTTAAAAACACGTAATTCGCTTAGAAAGCGCATTTATAAGTGATTTGGAGACATGTTTTGAGAAACAGTTTTTACATCATATTTGAGCGTTTCACGGTCTGAAACGACGATTTTGTATGTAGACTTTGTAAACATATTCTACCTGTAGTTTCGATGGAACTAGGTTATTTAGGGTACAATAAGACAAAATACACTGATTTTTAGTGAATAAAACCTTTTGGGGGCACTCCGTGGTGCACTCGCCAGCGCAGCCAGAGTGCCGATTTGAACTATAGGAGTTACTGTAAAACACCTTAAAAACACGTAATTCGCTTAGAAAACGCATTTTCAAGTGATTTGGAGTCATATTTTGAGCAACAGTTTTTACATCATATTTGAGCGTTTTACGGTCTGAAACGAACTATTTGTGTGTGGCATTTGAACACATATTCCACTGGTACTTTCGATCGAATTTTGTTGATTAGGATACAATATGACAAAATACAGTGATTTTTAGTGAATACAACCTTTTGGGGCACTCCGTGGTGCACCCGCCAGCGCAGCTACAGAGCCGATTTGAACTATAGAAGTTACAGCAAAACACCTTAAAAACACGTAATTCGCTTAGAAAACGCATTTTCAAGTGATTTGGAGACATGTTTTGAGAAACAGTTTTTACATCATATTTGAGCGTTTCACGGTCTGAAACGACGATTTTGTATGTAGACTTTGTCAACATATTCTACCTGTAGTTTCGATGGAACTAGGTTATTTATGCTACAATAAGACAAAATACGCTGTTTTTTCGTGAATACAAGGTTTTGGAGGCACTCCGTGGTGCACTCGCCAGCGCAGCTAGAGTGCCGATTTGAACTATAGAAGTTACTGCAAAACACCTTAAAAACACGTAATTCGCTTAGAAAACGCATTTTCAAGTGATTTGGAGACATGTTTTGAGTAACAGTTTTTACATCATATTTGAGCGTTTTACGGTCTGAAACGACGATTTTGTATGTAGACTTTGTAAACATATTCTACCTGTAGTTTCGATAGCGCTTAAATATTTAGGGTACAATAAGACAAAATACATTGTTTTTTAGTGAATACAACCTTTAAGGGCACTTCGTGGTGCACTCCCCAGCGCAGCTAGAGTGCTGATTTGAACTATAGAGGTTACTGCAAAACACCTTAAAAACACGTAATTCGCTTAGAAAACGCATTTTCAAGTGATTTGGAGACATGTTTTGAGAAACAGTCTTTACATCATATTTGAGCGTTTTACGGTCTGAAACGAACTATTTGTGCGTGGCATTTGGACACATATTCCACTGGTACTTTCGATCGAATTTTGTTGATTAGGATACAATATGACAAAATACAGTAATTTTTAGTGAATACAACCTTTTGGGGCACTCCGTGGTGCGCTCGCCAGCGCAGCTACAGTGCCGATTTGAACTATAGAAGTTACTGCAAAACACCTTAAAAACACTTAATTCGCTTAGAAAACGCATTTTCAAGTGATTTGGAGACATGTTTTGAGATACAGTTTTTACATCATATTTGAGCGTTTCACGGTCTGAAACGACGATTTTGCATGAATCTTTGGAAATATATTCTACCTGTAGTTTCGATGGAACTAGGTTATTTATGCTACAATAAGACAAAATACACTGTTTTTTCGTGAATACAAGGTTTTGAAGGCACTCCGTGGTGCACTCGCCAGCGCAGCCAGAGTGCCGATTTGAACTATAGAAGTTACTGCAAAACACCTTAAAAACACGTAATTCGCTTAGAAAACGCATTTTCATGTGATTTGGAGTCATATTTTGAGAAACAGTTTTTACATCATATTTGAGCGTTTTACGGTCTGAAACGAACGATTTGTGTGTCGCATTTGGACACATATTCCACTGGTACTATCGATCGAATTTTGTTGATTAGGATACAATATGACAAAATAGAGTTATTTTTTAGTGAATACAACCTTTTGGAGCACTCCGTGGGGCACTCGCCAGCGCAGCTACAGTGCCGATTTGAACTATAGAAGTTACTGCAAAACACCTTAAAAACACGTAATTCGCTTAGAAAACGCATTTTCAAGTGATTTGGAGACATGTTTTGAGAAACAGTTTTTACATCATATTTGAGCGTTTCACGGTCTGAAACGACGATTTTGCATGAATCTTTTGAAATTTATTCTACCTGCAGTTTCGATGGAACTAGGTTATTTATGCTACAATAAGAGAAATACACTGTTTTTTAGTGAATACAAGGTTTTGGAGGCACTCCGTCGTGCACTCGCCAGCGCAGCTAGAGTGCCGATTTGAACTATAGAAGTTACTGCATAACACCTTAAAAACACGTAATTCGCTTAGACAACGCATTTTCAAGTGATTTGGAGACATGTTTTGAGAAACAGTTTTTACATCATATTTGAGCGTTTTACGGTCTGAAACAACGATTTTGAATGTAGACTTTGTAAACATCTTCTACCTGTAGTTTCGATGGAACTAGGTTATTTATGCTACAATAAGACAAAATACACTGATTTTTAGTGAATACAGGATTTTGGAGGCACTCCGTGGTGCACTCGCCAGCGCAGCTTTAGTGCCGATTTGAACTATAGAAGTTACTGCAAAACACCTTAAAAACACGTAATTCGCTTAGAAAACGCATTTTCAAGTGATTTGGTGACATGTTTTGAGAAACAGTTTTTACATCATATTTGAGCGTTTCACGGTCTGAAACGACGATTTTGTATGTAGACTTTGTAAACATATTCTACCTGTAGTTTCGATGGAACTAGGATATTTATGGTACAATAAGACAAAATACACTGTTTTTTAGTGAATACAACCTTTTGGGGGCACTCCGTAGTGTATTTGCCAGCGCAGCCAGAGTGCCGATTTGAACTATAGAAGTTACTGCAAAACACCTTAAAAACACGTAATTCGCTTAGAAAACGCATTTTCAAGTGATTTGGAGACATGTTTTGAGAAACAGTTTTTTCATCATATTTGAGTGTTTCACGGTCTGAAACGACGATTTTGCATGAATCTTTGGAAACATATTCTACCTGTAGTTTCGATAGAACTAGTTTATTTATGCTACAATAAGACAAAATACACTGATTTTTAGTGAATACAAGGTTTTGGAGGCACTCCGTGGTGCACTCGCCAGCGCAGCTAGAGTGCCGATTTGAACTATAGAAGTTACAGCAAAACACCTTAAAAACACGCAATTTGTTTAGAAAACGCATTTTCAAGTGATTTGGAGACATTTTTTGAGAAATAGTTTTTAAATCATATTTGAGCGTTTCACGGTCTGAAACGACGATTTTGTATGTAGACTTTGTAAACATATTCTACCTGTAGTTTCGATAGCACTTGGTTATTTAGGGTACAATAAGACAAAATACACTGTTTTTTGTGAGGGGCTGTCCTTAAATTACGTAACTCTTCAAGGGGGGGGGGGTCAAGAGTAGCGTTACAAAGCGTTACGAGGGGGTGAGGGAGGGTTAATGTGTGAGTTACGTAACGATAAAATATGAAAAATATTGCTAAACTTGCTTTAATAGTTTTGAAACATTCAAATTTCGCGGTGCTAATTCGTAAATGCAGGCAGTCGTTTGTTTTCAATAACAGTCAACATAATATGTCGGGCACAGTTAAAGTTTGGCCCAGTGGTCTTTCATTCGTGCAATGCAATTCATATTAAAACATTAATTCAAGTAGTGTTGATAAGGAAAAACTTTTCTATAGTTTGTTAAAAGCATATGGAAATGCATATGCTTATATTTCTGTGCTGTTTTTTTTTATCTTTACGTACATTAATTTAATTATTTTGTTTCAAATTTTAACTGAATATTAAAGAGGCCATATACTTTTATATCCAGTAAAGAAATTGGGGTGACAAGACGTAGGGCAAGTGTAGTACATTAATTTTCATCTTTATGTATATTAATTTAAATAGTTGCTGTTCTGTTATTTTTCATCTTTATATACATTAATTTAAATCGTTTCTGTTTCAATTTTTAACTGAATATTAAGGAGGCCATATACTTTTATATCCAGTAAAGAAATTGGGATGACAAGCCGTAGGGCAAAAGTAGTACATTATTTTTCATCTTTATGTATATTAATTTAAATAGTTGCTGTTCTGTTATTTTTCATCTTTATATACATTAATTTAAATAGTTTCTGTTTAAAATTTTAACTAAATATTGAGGAGGCCAAATACCTTTATATCCAGTAAAGAAATTGGGGTCACAAGCCGTAGGGCAAGAGTAGTACATTACTTTTAATCTTTATGTATATTAATTTAAATAGTTGCTGTTCTGTTCTGTTATTTTTCATCTTTATATACATTAATTTAAATAGTTTCTCTTTCAAATTTTAACTGAATATTAAGGAGGCCATATACTTTTATATCCAGTAAAGAAATTTAGGTGACAAGCCGTAGGGCAAGAGTAGTACATTATTTTTCATCATTATGTATATTAATTTAAATAGTTGCTGTACTGTTCTGTTATTTTTCATCTTTATATACATTAATTTAAATAGTTTCTGTTTCAAATTTTAACTGAATATTAAGGAGGCTATACACTTTTATATCCATCAAAGAAATTGGGGTGACAAGCCGTAAGGCAAGAGTAGTACATTATTTTTCATCTTTATGTACATTAATTTATATAGGTGCTGTTCTGTTCTGTTATTTTTCATCTTTATATACATTAATTTAAATAGTTTCTATTTTAAATTTTAACTGAATATTAAAGAGGCCATATACTTTTATATCCAGTAAAGAAATTTAGGTGACAAGCCGTAGGGCAAGAGTAGTACATTATTTTTCATCTTTATGTATTTTAATTTAAATAGTTGCTGTTCTGTTCTGTTATTTTTCATCTTTATATACATTAATTTAAATAGTTTCTGTTTAAAATTTAACTGATTATTAAGGAGGCCATATACTTTTATATCCAATGAAGAAATTGGGGTGACAAGCCGTAGAGCAAGAGTAGTACATTATTTTTCATCTTTACGTACATTAATTTAAATAGCTTCTGTTCTGTTCTGTTATTTTTCATCTTTATGTACATTAATTTAAATAGTTTCTGTTTCAAATTTTAACTGAATATTAAGGAGGCCATATACTTTTATACCCAGTAAAAAAATTGGGGTGACAAGCCGTAGGGCAAGAGTAGTACATTATTTTTCATCTTTATGTATATTAATTTAAATAGTTGCTGTTCTGTTCTGTTATTTTTCATCTTTATGTACATTAATTTAAATAGTTTCTGTTTCAAATTTTAACTGAATATTAAGGAGGCCATATACTTTTATATCCAGTAAAGATATTGGGGTGACAAGCCGTAGGGCAAGATTAGTACATTATTTTTCACATTTATGTATATTAATTTAAATAGTTGCTGTTCTGTTATTTTTCATCTTTATATACATTAATTTACATAGTTTCTGTTTCAAATATAAACTGAATATTAAAGAGGCCATATACTTTTATATCCAGTAAAGAAATTTAGGTGACAAGCCGTAGGGCAAGAGTAGTACATTATTTTTCATCTTTATGTATATTAATTTAAATAGTTGCTGTTCTGTTCTGTTATTTTTCATCTTTATATACATTAATTTAAATAGTTTCTGTTTCATATTTTAACTGAATATTAAGGAGGCCATATACATTTATATCCAGTAAAGAAATTGGGGTGACAAGCCGTAGGGCAAGAGTAATACATTATTTTTCATCTTTATGTACATTAATTTAAATAGTTTCTGTTCTGTTCTGTTATTTTTCATCTTTATGTATATTATCAAAGAAATTGGGGTGACAAGCCGTAGGGCAAGAGTAGTACATTATTTTTCATCTTTATGTATATTAATTTAATAAGTTGTTGTTCTGTTCTGTTATTTTTCATCTTTATATACATTAATTTAAATAGTTTCTGTTTCAAATTTTAACTAAATATTAAGGAGGCTATACACTTTTATATCCAGTAAAGAAATTGGGGTGACAAGCCGTAGGGCAAGAGTAGTACAATATTTTTCATCTTTATGTACATTAATTTAAATAGGTGCTGTTCTGTTTTGTTATTTTTCATCTTTATATACATTAATTTAAATAGTTTCTGTTTTAAATTTGAACTGAAGATTAAAGAGGCCATACACTTTTATATCCAGTAAAGAAAATTAGGTGACAAGCCGTAGGGCAAGAGTAGTACATTATTTTTCATCTTTATGTATATTAATTTAAATAGTTGCTGTTCTGTTCTGTTATTTTTCATCTTTATATACATTAATTTAAATAGTTTCTGTTTCAAATTTTAACTGAATATTAAGGAGGCCATATACTTTTATATCCAATGAAGAAATTGGGGTGACAAGACGAAAAGCAAGAGTAGTACATTATTTTTCATCTTTATGTACATTAATTTAAATAGTTTCTGTTCTGTTCTGTCATTTTTCATCTTTATATACATTATTTAAATAGTTTCTGTTTCAAATTTTAACTGAATATTAAGGAGGCCATATACTTTTATATCCAGTAAAGGAATTGGGGTGACAAGCCGTAGGGCAAGAGTAGTACATTATTTTTCATCTTTATGTACATTAATTTAAATAGTTTCTGTTCTGTTCTGTTATTTTTCATCTTTATGTACATTAATTTAAACAGCTTCTGTTTCAAATTTTAACTGAATATTAAGGAGGCTACACACTTTTATATCCAGTAAAGAAATTGGGGTGACAAGCAGTAGGACAAGAGTAGTACATTATTTTTCATCTTTATGTATATTAATTTAATAAGTTGCTGTTCTGTTCTGTTATTTTTCATCTTTATATACATTAATTTAAATAGTTTCTGTTTCAAATTTTAACTGAATTTTAAAGAGGCTATACACTTTTATATCCAGTAAAGAAATTGGGGTGACAAGCCGTAGGGCAAGAGTAGTACATTATTTTTCATCTTTATGTATATTAATTTAATAAGTTGCTGTTCTGTTCTGTTATTTTTCATCTTTATATACATTATTTTAAATAGTTTCTGTTTCTAATTTTAACTGAATATTGAAGAGGCTATACACTTTTATATACAGTAAAGAAATTGGGGTGACAAGCCGTAGGGCAAGAGTAGTACATTATTTTTCATCTTTATGTATATTAATTTAAATAGTTTCTGTTCTGTTCTGTTATTTTTCATCTTTATGTACAATAATTTAGATAGTTTCTGTTTCAAATTTTAACTGAATATTAAGGAGGCCATATACTTTTATATCCAGTAAAGAAATTGGGGTGACAAGCCGTAGGGCAAGAGTAGTACATTATTTTTCATCTTTATGTACATTAATTTAAATAGTTTCTGTTCTGTTCTGTTATTTTTCATCTTTACGTACATTAATTTAGATAGTTTTTGTTTCAAATTTTAACTGAATATTAAGGAGGACATATACTGTTATATCCAGTAAAGAAATTTGGGTGACAAGCCGTAGGGCAAGAGTAGTACATTATTTTTTATCTTTATGTATATTAATTTAAATAGTTGCTGTTCTGTTCTGTTATTTTTCATCTTTATATACATTAATTTAAATAGTTTCTGTTTCAAATTTTAACTGAATATTAAGGAGGCTATACACTTTTATATCCAGTAAAGAAATTGGGGTGACAAGCCGTAGGGCAAGAGTAGTACAATATTTTTCATCTTTATGTACATTAATTTAAATAGGTGCTGTTCTGTTCTGTTATTTTTCATCTTTATGTACATTAATTTAAATAGTTTCTGTTTCTAATTTTAACTGAATATTAAGGAGGCTATACACTTTTATATCCAGTAAAGAAATTGGGGTGACAAGCCGTAGGGCAAGAGTAGTACATTATTTTTCATCTTTATGTATATTAATTTAAATAGTTTCTGTTCTGTTATTTTTCATCTTTATGTACAATAATTTAGATAGTTTCTGTTTCAAATTTTAACTGAATATTAAGGAGGCCATATACTTTTATATCCAGTAAAGAAATTGGGGTGACAAGCCGTAGGGCAAGAGTAGTACATTATTTTTCATCTTTATGTATATTAATTTAAATAGTTGCTGTTGCAAGCCGTAGGGCAAGAGTAGTACATTATTTTTCATCTTTATGTATATTAATTTAAATAGTTGCTGTCCTGTTCTGTTACTTTTCATCTTTATATACATTAATTTAAATAGTTTCTGTTTCAAATTTTAACTGCATATTAAGGAGGCCATATACTTTTATATCCAGTAAAGAAATTGGGGTGACAAGCCGTAGGGCAAGAGTAGTACAATATTTTTCATCTTTATGTACATTAATTTAAATAGGTGCTGTTCTGTTCTGGTATTTTTCATCTTTATGTACATTAATTTAAATAGTTTCTGTTTCTAATTTTAACTGAATATTAAGGAGGCTATACACTTTTATATCCAGTAAAGGAATTGGGGTGACAAGCCGTAGGGCAAGAGTAGTACATTATTTTTCATCTTTATGTATATTAATTTAAATAGTTTCTGTTCTGTTCTGTTATTTTTCATCTTTATGTACAATAATTTAGATAGTTTCTGTTTCAAATTTTAACTGAATATTAAGGAGGCCATATACTTTTATATCCAGTAAAGAAATTGGGGTGACAAGCCGTAGGGCAAGAGTAGTACATTATTTTTCATCTTTATGTATATTAATTTAAATAGTTGCTGTTACAAGCCGTAGGGCATGAGTAGTACATTATTTTTCATTTTTATGTATATTAATTTAAATAGTTGCTGTCCTGTTCTGTTACTTTTCATCTTTATATACATTAATTTAAATAGTTTCTGTTTCAAATTTTAACTGCATATTAAGGAGGCCATATACTTTTATATCCAATGAAGAAATTGGGGTGACAAGCCGTAGAGCAAGAGTAGTACATTATTTTTCATCTTTATGTACATTAATTTAAATAGTTTCTGTT
This sequence comes from Harpalus rubripes, assembly GCA_963082715.1. Lineage (NCBI taxonomy): Eukaryota > Metazoa > Arthropoda > Insecta > Coleoptera > Carabidae > Harpalus > Harpalus rubripes. The sequence continues at coordinate 125,203 of CAUJCB010000233.1, forward strand.
CTGTTCTGTTATTTTTCATCTTTATGTACATTAATTTAAATAGTTTCTGTTTCTAATTTTAACTGAATATTAAGGAGGCCATATACTTTTATATCCAGTAATGAAATTGGGGTGACAAGCCGTAGGGCAAGTGTAGTACATTATTTTTCATCTTTATGTATATTAATTTAAATAGTTGCTGTTCTGTTCTGTTATTTTTCATCTTTATGTACATTAATTTAAATAGTTTCTGTTTCAAATTTTAACTGAATATTAAGGAGGCCATATACTTTTATATCCAGTAAAGAAATTGGGGTGACAAGCCGTAGGGCAAGAGTAGTACATTATTTTTCATCTTAATGTATATTAATTTAAATAGTTGCTGTTCTGTTATTTTTCATCTTTATATACATTAATTTAAATAGTTTCTGTTTCAAATTTTAACTGAATATTAAGGAGGCCATATACTTTTATATCTAGTAAAGAAATTGGGGTGAGAAGCCGTAGGGCAAGAGTAGTACATTATTTTTCATCTTAATGTATATTAATTTAAATAGTTGCTGTTCTGTTCTGATATTTTTCATCTTTATATACATTAATTTAAATAGTTTCTGTTTAAAATTTTAACTGAATATTAAGGAGGCCATATAATTTTATATCCAGTAAAGAAATTGGTGTGACAAGCCGTAGGGCAAGAGTAGTACATTATTTTTCATCTTTATGTATATTAATTTAAATAGTTGCTGTTCCGTTATTTTTCATCTTTATATACATTAATTTAAATAGTTTCTGTTTCAAATTTTAACTGAATATTAAAGAGGCCATATACTTTTATATCCAGTAAATAAATTTAGGTGACAAGCCATAGGGCAAGAGTAGTACATTATTTTTCATATTTATGTATATTAATTTAAATATTTGCTGATCTGTTCTGTTATTTTTCATCTTTATATACATTAATTTAAATAGTTTTTGTTTCAAATTTTAACGGAATATTAAGGAGGCCATATACTTTTATATCCAATGAAGAAATTGGGGTGGCAAGCCGTAGAGCAAGAGTAGTACATTATTTTTCAACTTTATGTACATTAATTTAAATAGTTTCTGTTCTGTTCTGTTTTTTTTCATCTTTATGTACATTAATTTAAATAGTTTCTGTTTCAAAATTTAACTGAATATTAAGGAGGCCATATACTTTTATATACAGTAAAGAAATTGGGGTGACAAGCCGTAGGGCAAGAGTAGTACATTATTTTTCATCTTTATGTATATTAATTTAAATAGGTGCTGTTCTGTTCTGTTATTTTTCATCTTTATATACATTAATTTAAATAGTTTCTGTTTTAAATTTTAACTGAATATTAAAGAGGCCATACACTTTTATATCCAGTAAAGAAATTTAGGTAACAAGCCGTAGGGCAAGAGTAGTACATTATTTTTCATATTTATGTATATTAATTTAAATAGTTGCTGTTCTGTTCTGTTACTTTTCATCTTTATATACATTAATTTAAATAATTTCTGTTTCAAATTTTAACTGCATATTAAGGAGGCCATATACTTTTATATCCAGTAAAGAAATTGTGGTGACAAGCCGTAGGGCAAGAGTAGTACATTATTTTTCATCTTTATGTATATTAATTTAAATAGTTGCTGTTCTGTTCTGTTATTTTTCATCTTTATATACATTAAATTAAATAGTTTCTGTTTCAAAATTTAACTGAATATTAAGGAGGCCATATACTTTTATATCCAGTAAAGTAATTGGGGTGACATGCCGTAGGGCAAGAGTACTACATTATTTTTCATCTTTATGTACATTAATTTAAATAGTTTCTGTTCTGTTCTGTTATTTTTCATCTTTATATACATTAATTTAAATAGTTTCTCTTTCAAATTTTAACTGAATATTAAGGAAGCCATATACTTTTATATTCAGTAAAGAAATTGGGGTGACAAGCCGTAGGGCAAGAGTAGTACATTATTTTTCATCTTTATGTATATTAATTTAAATAGTTGCTGTTCTGTTCTTTTATTTTTCAACTTTATGTACATTAATTTAAATAGTTTCTGTTTCAAATTTTAACTGAATATTAAGGAGGCCATATACTTTTATATCCAGTAAAGAAATTGGGGTGACAACCCGTAGGGCAAGAGTAGTACATTATTTTTCATCTTTATGTATATTAATTTAAATAGTTGCTGTTCTGTTATTTTTCATCTTTATATACATTAATTTAAATAGTTTCTGTTTCAAATTTTAACTGAATATTAAGGAGGCCATATACTTTTATATCCAGTAAAGAAATTGGGGTGACAAGCAGTAGGGCAAGAGTAGTACATTATTTTTCATTTTTATGTATATTATTTTAAATAGTTGCTGTTCTGTTCTGTTATTTTTCATCTTTATATACATTAATTTAAATAGTTTCTGTTTCAAATTTTAACTAAATATTAAGGAGGTCATATACTTTTATATCCAGTAAAGAAATTGGGGTGACAAGCCGTAGGGCAAGAGTAGTACATTAATTTTCATCTTTATGTATATTAATTTAAATAGTTGCTGTTCTGTTCTGTTATTTTTCATCTTTATATACATTAAATTAAATAGTTTCTGTTTCAAATTTTAACTGAATATTAAGGAGGCCGTATACTTTTATATCCAGTAAAGAAATTGGGGTGACAAGCCGTAGGGCAAGAGTAGTACATTATTTTTCATTTTTATGTATATTAATTTAAATAGTTGCTGTTCTGTTCTGTTATTTTTCATCTTTATATACATTAATTTAAATAGTTTCTGTTTCAAATTTTAACTGAATATTAAGGAGGCCATATACTTTTATATCCAGTAAAGAAATTGGGGTGACAAGCCGTAGGGCAAGAGTAGTACTTTATTTTTCATTTGAATGTATATTAATTTAAATAGTTGCTGTTCTGTTCTGTTATTTTTCATCTTTATAAACATTAATTTAAATAGTTTCTGTTCCAAATTTTAACTGAATATTAAGGAGGCCATATACTTTTATATCCAGTAAAGAAATTGGGGTGACAAGCCGTAGGGCAAGAGTAGTACATTATTTTTCATTTTTATGTATATTAATTTAAATAGTTGCTGTTCTGTTCTGTTATTTTTCATCTTTATATACATTAATTTAAATAGTTTCTGTTTCAAATTTTAACTGAATATTAAGGAGGCCATATACTTTTATATCCAGTAAAGAAATTGGGGTGACAAGCCGTAGGGCAAGAGTAGTACTTTATTTTTCATTTGAATGTATATTAATTTAAATAGTTGCTGTTCTGTTCTGTTATTTTTCATCTTTATAAACATTAATTTAAATAGTTTCTGTTCCAAATTTTAACTGAATATTAAGGAGGCCATATACTTTTATATCCAGTAAAGAAATTGGGGTGACAAGCCGTAGGGCAAGAGTAGTACATTATTTTTCATCTTTATGTTTATTAATTTAAATAGTTGCTGTTCTGTTCTGTTATTTTTCATCTTTATATACATTAAATTAAATAGTTTCTGTTTCAACTTTTAACTGAATATTAAGGAGGCCATATACTTTTATATCCAGTAAAGAAATTGTGGTGACAAGCCGTAGGGCAAGAGTAGTACATTATTTTTCATCTTTATGTATATTAATTTAAATAGTTGCTGTTCTGTTCTGTTATTTTTCATCTTTATATACATTAAATTAAATAGTTTCTGTTTCAAATTTTAACTGAATATTAAGGAGGCCATATACTTTTATATCCAGTAAAGTAATTGGGGTGACATGCCGTAGGGCAAGAGTACTACATTATTTTTCATCTTTATGTACATTAATTTAAATAGTTTCTGTTCTGTTCTGTTATTTTTCATCTTTATATACATTAATTTAAATAGTTTCTCTTTCAAATTTTAACTGAATATTAAGGAGGCCATATACTTTAATATCCAGTAAAGAAATTGGGGTGACAACCCGTAGGGCAAGAGTAGTACATTATTTTTCATCTTTATGTATATTAATTTAAATAGTTGCTGTTCTGTTCTGTTATTTTTCATCTTTATATACATTAAATTACATAGTTTCTGTTTCAAATTAATACTGAATATTAAGGAGGCCATATACTTTTATATCCAGTAAAGAAATTGGGGTGACATGTCGTAGGGCAAGAGAACTACATTTTTTTTCAACTTTATGTACATTAATTTAAATAGTTTCTGTTCTGTTCTGTTATTTTTCATCTTTATATACATTAATTTAAATAGTTTCTGTTTCAAATTTTAACTGAATATTAAGGAAGCCATATACTTTTATATTCAGTAAAGAAATTGGGGTGACAAGCCGTAGGGCAAGAGTAGTACATTATTTTTCATCTTTATGTATATTAATTTATATAGTTGCTGTTCTGTTCTTTTATTTTTCAACTTTATGTACAATAATTTAGATAGTTTCTGTTTCAAATTTTAACTGAATATTAAGGAGGCCATATACTTTTATATCCAGTAAAGAAATTGGGGTGACAAGCCGTAGGGCAAGAGTAGTACATTATTTTTCATCTTTATGTATATTAATTTAAATAGTTGCTGTTACAAGCCGTAGGGCATGAGTAGTACATTATTTTTCATTTTTATGTATATTAATTTAAATAGTTGCTGTCCTGTTCTGTTACTTTTCATCTTTATATACATTAATTTAAATAGTTTCTGTTTCAAATTTTAACTGCATATTAAGGAGGCCATATACTTTTATATCCAATGAAGAAATTGGGGTGACAAGCCGTAGAGCAAGAGTAGTACATTATTTTTCATCTTTATGTACATTAATTTAAATAGTTTCTGTTCTGTTCTGTTATTTTTCATCTTTATGTACATTAATTTAAATAGTTTCTGTTTCTAATTTTAACTGAATATTAAGGAGGCCATATACTTTTATATCCAGTAATGAAATTGGGGTGACAAGCCGTAGGGCAAGTGTAGTACATTATTTTTCATCTTTATGTATATTAATTTAAATAGTTGCTGTTCTGTTCTGTTATTTTTCATCTTTATGTACATTAATTTAAATAGTTTCTGTTTCAAATTTTAACTGAATATTAAGGAGGCCATATACTTTTATATCCAGTAAAGAAATTGGGGTGACAAGCCGTAGGGCAAGAGTAGTACATTATTTTTCATCTTAATGTATATTAATTTAAATAGTTGCTGTTCTGTTATTTTTCATCTTTATATACATTAATTTAAATAGTTTCTGTTTCAAATTTTAACTGAATATTAAGGAGGCCATATACTTTTATATCTAGTAAAGAAATTGGGGTGAGAAGCCGTAGGGCAAGAGTAGTACATTATTTTTCATCTTTATGTATATTAATTTAAATAGTTGCTGTTCTGTTCTGATATTTTTCATCTTTATATACATTAATTTAAATAGTTTCTGTTTAAAATTTTAACTGAATATTAAGGAGGCCATATAATTTTATATCCAGTAAAGAAATTGGTGTGACAAGCCGTAGGGCAAGAGTAGTACATTATTTTTCATCTTTATGTATATTAATTTAAATAGTTGCTGTTCCGTTATTTTTCATCTTTATATACATTAATTTAAATAGTTTCTGTTTCAAATTTTAACTGAATATTAAAGAGGCCATATACTTTTATATCCAGTAAATAAATTTAGGTGACAAGCCATAGGGCAAGAGTAGTACATTATTTTTCATATTTATGTATATTAATTTAAATATTTGCTGATCTGTTCTGTTATTTTTCATCTTTATATACATTAATTTAAATAGTTTTTGTTTCAAATTTTAACGGAATATTAAGGAGGCCATATACTTTTATATCCAATGAAGAAATTGGGGTGGCAAGCCGTAGAGCAAGAGTAGTACATTATTTTTCAACTTTATGTACATTAATTTAAATAGTTTCTGTTCTGTTCTGTTTTTTTTCATCTTTATGTACATTAATTTAAATAGTTTCTGTTTCAAAATTTAACTGAATATTAAGGAGGCCATATACTTTTATATACAGTAAAGAAATTGGGGTGACAAGCCGTAGGGCAAGAGTAGTACATTATTTTTCATCTTTATGTATATTAATTTAAATAGGTGCTGTTCTGTTCTGTTATTTTTCATCTTTATATACATTAATTTAAATAGTTTCTGTTTTAAATTTTAACTGAATATTAAAGAGGCCATACACTTTTATATCCAGTAAAGAAATTTAGGTAACAAGCCGTAGGGCAAGAGTAGTACATTATTTTTCATATTTATGTATATTAATTTAAATAGTTGCTGTTCTGTTCTGTTACTTTTCATCTTTATATACATTAATTTAAATAATTTCTGTTTCAAATTTTAACTGCATATTAAGGAGGCCATATACTTTTATATCCAGTAAAGAAATTGTGGTGACAAGCCGTAGGGCAAGAGTAGTACATTATTTTTCATCTTTATGTATATTAATTTAAATAGTTGCTGTTCTGTTCTGTTATTTTTCATCTTTATATACATTAAATTAAATAGTTTCTGTTTCAAAATTTAACTGAATATTAAGGAGGCCATATACTTTTATATCCAGTAAAGTAATTGGGGTGACATGCCGTAGGGCAAGAGTACTACATTATTTTTCATCTTTATGTACATTAATTTAAATAGTTTCTGTTCTGTTCTGTTATTTTTCATCTTTATATACATTAATTTAAATAGTTTCTCTTTCAAATTTTAACTGAATATTAAGGAAGCCATATACTTTTATATTCAGTAAAGAAATTGGGGTGACAAGCCGTAGGGCAAGAGTAGTACATTATTTTTCATCTTTATGTATATTAATTTAAATAGTTGCTGTTCTGTTCTTTTATTTTTCAACTTTATGTACATTAATTTAAATAGTTTCTGTTTCAAATTTTAACTGAATATTAAGGAGGCCATATACTTTTATATCCAGTAAAGAAATTGGGGTGACAACCCGTAGGGCAAGAGTAGTACATTATTTTTCATCTTTATGTATATTAATTTAAATAGTTGCTGTTCTGTTATTTTTCATCTTTATATACATTAATTTAAATAGTTTCTGTTTCAAATTTTAACTGAATATTAAGGAGGCCATATACTTTTATATCCAGTAAAGAAATTGGGGTGACAAGCAGTAGGGCAAGAGTAGTACATTATTTTTCATTTTTATGTATATTATTTTAAATAGTTGCTGTTCTGTTCTGTTATTTTTCATCTTTATATACATTAATTTAAATAGTTTCTGTTTCAAATTTTAACTAAATATTAAGGAGGTCATATACTTTTATATCCAGTAAAGAAATTGGGGTGACAAGCCGTAGGGCAAGAGTAGTACATTAATTTTCATCTTTATGTATATTAATTTAAATAGTTGCTGTTCTGTTCTGTTATTTTTCATCTTTATATACATTAAATTAAATAGTTTCTGTTTCAAATTTTAACTGAATATTAAGGAGGCCGTATACTTTTATATCCAGTAAAGAAATTGGGGTGACAAGCCGTAGGGCAAGAGTAGTACATTATTTTTCATTTTTATGTATATTAATTTAAATAGTTGCTGTTCTGTTCTGTTATTTTTCATCTTTATATACATTAATTTAAATAGTTTCTGTTTCAAATTTTAACTGAATATTAAGGAGGCCATATACTTTTATATCCAGTAAAGAAATTGGGGTGACAAGCCGTAGGGCAAGAGTAGTACTTTATTTTTCATTTGAATGTATATTAATTTAAATAGTTGCTGTTCTGTTCTGTTATTTTTCATCTTTATAAACATTAATTTAAATAGTTTCTGTTCCAAATTTTAACTGAATATTAAGGAGGCCATATACTTTTATATCCAGTAAAGAAATTGGGGTGACAAGCCGTAGGGCAAGAGTAGTACATTATTTTTCATTTTTATGTATATTAATTTAAATAGTTGCTGTTCTGTTCTGTTATTTTTCATCTTTATATACATTAATTTAAATAGTTTCTGTTTCAAATTTTAACTGAATATTAAGGAGGCCATATACTTTTATATCCAGTAAAGAAATTGGGGTGACAAGCCGTAGGGCAAGAGTAGTACTTTATTTTTCATTTGAATGTATATTAATTTAAATAGTTGCTGTTCTGTTCTGTTATTTTTCATCTTTATAAACATTAATTTAAATAGTTTCTGTTCCAAATTTTAACTGAATATTAAGGAGGCCATATACTTTTATATCCAGTAAAGAAATTGGGGTGACAAGCCGTAGGGCAAGAGTAGTACATTATTTTTCATCTTTATGTTTATTAATTTAAATAGTTGCTGTTCTGTTCTGTTATTTTTCATCTTTATATACATTAAATTAAATAGTTTCTGTTTCAACTTTTAACTGAATATTAAGGAGGCCATATACTTTTATATCCAGTAAAGAAATTGTGGTGACAAGCCGTAGGGCAAGAGTAGTACATTATTTTTCATCTTTATGTATATTAATTTAAATAGTTGCTGTTCTGTTCTGTTATTTTTCATCTTTATATACATTAAATTAAATAGTTTCTGTTTCAAATTTTAACTGAATATTAAGGAGGCCATATACTTTTATATCCAGTAAAGTAATTGGGGTGACATGCCGTAGGGCAAGAGTACTACATTATTTTTCATCTTTATGTACATTAATTTAAATAGTTTCTGTTCTGTTCTGTTATTTTTCATCTTTATATACATTAATTTAAATAGTTTCTCTTTCAAATTTTAACTGAATATTAAGGAGGCCATATACTTTAATATCCAGTAAAGAAATTGGGGTGACAACCCGTAGGGCAAGAGTAGTACATTATTTTTCATCTTTATGTATATTAATTTAAATAGTTGCTGTTCTGTTCTTTTATTTTTCAACTTTATGTACATTAATTTAAATAGTTTCTGTTTCAAATTTTAACTGAATATTAAGGAGGCCATATACTTTTATATCCAGTAAAGAAATTGGGGTGACAACCCGTAGGGCAAGAGTAGTACATTATTTTTCATCTTTATGTATATTAATTTAAATAGTTGCTGTTCTGTTATTTTTCATCTTTATATACATTAATTTAAATAGTTTCTGTTTCAAATTTTAACTGAATATTAAGGAGGCCATATACTTTTATATCCAGTAAAGAAATTGGGGTGACAAGCAGTAGGGCAAGAGTAGTACATTATTTTTCATTTTTATGTATATTATTTTAAATAGTTGCTGTTCTGTTCTGTTATTTTTCATCTTTATATACATTAATTTAAATAGTTTCTGTTTCAAATTTTAACTAAATATTAAGGAGGTCATATACTTTTATATCCAGTAAAGAAATTGGGGTGACAAGCCGTAGGGCAAGAGTAGTACATTAATTTTCATCTTTATGTATATTAATTTAAATAGTTGCTGTTCTGTTCTGTTATTTTTCATCTTTATATACATTAAATTAAATAGTTTCTGTTTCAAATTTTAACTGAATATTAAGGAGGCCGTATACTTTTATATCCAGTAAAGAAATTGGGGTGACAAGCCGTAGGGCAAGAGTAGTACATTATTTTTCATTTTTATGTATATTAATTTAAATAGTTGCTGTTCTGTTCTGTTATTTTTCATCTTTATATACATTAATTTAAATAGTTTCTGTTTCAAATTTTAACTGAATATTAAGGAGGCCATATACTTTTATATCCAGTAAAGAAATTGGGGTGACAAGCCGTAGGGCAAGAGTAGTACTTTATTTTTCATTTGAATGTATATTAATTTAAATAGTTGCTGTTCTGTTCTGTTATTTTTCATCTTTATAAACATTAATTTAAATAGTTTCTGTTCCAAATTTTAACTGAATATTAAGGAGGCCATATACTTTTATATCCAGTAAAGAAATTGGGGTGACAAGCCGTAGGGCAAGAGTAGTACATTATTTTTCATTTTTATGTATATTAATTTAAATAGTTGCTGTTCTGTTCTGTTATTTTTCATCTTTATATACATTAATTTAAATAGTTTCTGTTTCAAATTTTAACTGAATATTAAGGAGGCCATATACTTTTATATCCAGTAAAGAAATTGGGGTGACAAGCCGTAGGGCAAGAGTAGTACTTTATTTTTCATTTGAATGTATATTAATTTAAATAGTTGCTGTTCTGTTCTGTTATTTTTCATCTTTATAAACATTAATTTAAATAGTTTCTGTTCCAAATTTTAACTGAATATTAAGGAGGCCATATACTTTTATATCCAGTAAAGAAATTGGGGTGACAAGCCGTAGGGCAAGAGTAGTACATTATTTTTCATCTTTATGTTTATTAATTTAAATAGTTGCTGTTCTGTTCTGTTATTTTTCATCTTTATATACATTAAATTAAATAGTTTCTGTTTCAACTTTTAACTGAATATTAAGGAGGCCATATACTTTTATATCCAGTAAAGAAATTGTGGTGACAAGCCGTAGGGCAAGAGTAGTACATTATTTTTCATCTTTATGTATATTAATTTAAATAGTTGCTGTTCTGTTCTGTTATTTTTCATCTTTATATACATTAAATTAAATAGTTTCTGTTTCAAATTTTAACTGAATATTAAGGAGGCCATATACTTTTATATCCAGTAAAGTAATTGGGGTGACATGCCGTAGGGCAAGAGTACTACATTATTTTTCATCTTTATGTACATTAATTTAAATAGTTTCTGTTCTGTTCTGTTATTTTTCATCTTTATATACATTAATTTAAATAGTTTCTCTTTCAAATTTTAACTGAATATTAAGGAGGCCATATACTTTAATATCCAGTAAAGAAATTGGGGTGACAACCCGTAGGGCAAGAGTAGTACATTATTTTTCATCTTTATGTATATTAATTTAAATAGTTGCTGTTCTGTTCTGTTATTTTTCATCTTTATATACATTAAATTACATAGTTTCTGTTTCAAATTAATACTGAATATTAAGGAGGCCATATACTTTTATATCCAGTAAAGAAATTGGGGTGACATGTCGTAGGGCAAGAGAACTACATTTTTTTTCAACTTTATGTACATTAATTTAAATAGTTTCTGTTCTGTTCTGTTATTTTTCATCTTTATATACATTAATTTAAATAGTTTCTGTTTCAAATTTTAACTGAATATTAAGGAAGCCATATACTTTTATATTCAGTAAAGAAATTGGGGTGACAAGCCGTAGGGCAAGAGTAGTACATTATTTTTCATCTTTATGTATATTAATTTATATAGTTGCTGTTCTGTTCTTTTATTTTTCAACTTTATGTACATTAATTTAAATAGTTTCTGTTTCAAATTTTAACTGAATATTAAGGAGGCCATATACTTTTATATCCAGTAAAGAAATTGAGGTGACAACCCGTAGGGCAAGAGTAGTACATTATTTTTCATCTTTATGTATATTAATTTAAATAGTTGCTGTTCTGTTATTTTTCATCTTTATATACATTAATTTAAATAGTTTCTGTTTCAAATTTTAACTGAATATTAAGGAGGCCATATACTTTTATATCCAGTAAAGAAATTGGGGTGACAAGCAGTAGGGCAAGAGTAGTACATTATTTTTCATTTTTATGTATATTATTTTAAATAGTTGCTGTTCTGTTCTGTTATATTTCATCTTTATATACATTAATTTAAATAGTTTCTGTTTCAAATTTTAACTAAATATTAAGGAGGTCATATACTTTTATATCCAGTAAAGAAATTGGGGTGACAAGCCGTAGGGCAAGAGTAGTACATTAATTTTCATCTTTATGTATATTAATTTAAATAGTTGCTGTTCTGTTCTGTTATTTTTCATCTTTATATACATTAAATTAAATAGTTTCTGTTTCAAATTTTAACTGAATATTAAGGAGGCCGTATACTTTTATATCCAGTAAAGAAATTGGGGTGACAAGCCGTAGGGCAAGAGTAGTACATTATTTTTCATTTTTATGTATATTAATTTAAATAGTTGCTGTTCTGTTCTGTTATTTTTCATCTTTATATACATTAATTTAAATAGTTTCTGTTTCAAATTTTAACTGAATATTAAGGAGGCCATATACTTTTATATCCAGTAAAGAAATTGGGGTGACAAGCCGTAGGGCAAGAGTAGTACTTTATTTTTCATTTGAATGTATATTAATTTAAATAGTTGCTGTTCTGTTCTGTTATTTTTCATCTTTATAAACATTAATTTAAATAGTTTCTGTTCCAAATTTTAACTGAATATTAAGGAGGCCATATACTTTTATATCCAGTAAAGAAATTGGGGTGACAAGCCGTAGGGCAAGAGTAGTACATTATTTTTCATCTTTATGTTTATTAATTTAAATAGTTGCTGTTCTGTTCTGTTATTTTTCATCTTTATATACATTATATTAAATAGTTTCTGTTTCAACTTTTAACTGAATATTAAGGAGGCCATATACTTTTATATCCAGTAAAGAAATTGGGGTGACATGCCGTAGGGCAAGAGTACTACATTATTTTTCATCTTTATGTACATTAATTTAAATAGTTTCTGTTCTGTTCTGTTATTTTTCATCTTTATATACATTAATTTAAATAGTTTCTGTTTCAAATTTTAACTGAATATTAAGGAGACCATATACTTTTATATCCAGTAAAGAAATTGGGGTAACAAGCCGTAGGGCAAGAGTAGTACATTATTTTTCATTTTTATGTATATTAATTTAAATAGTTGCTGTTCTGTTCTGTTATTTTTCATCTTTATATACATTAAATTAAATAGTTTCTGTTTCAACTTTTAACTGAATATTAAGGAGGCCATATACTTTTATATCCAGTAAAGAAATTGGGGTGACATGCCGTAGGGCAAGAGTACTACATTATTTTTCATCTTTATGTACATTAATTTAAATAGTTTCTGTTCTGTTCTGTTATTTTTCATCTTTATATACATTAATTTAAATAGTTTCTGTTTCAAATTTTAACTGAATATTAAGGAGGCCATATACTTTTATATCCAGTAAAGAAATTGGGGTAACAAGCCGTAGGGCAAGAGTAGTACATTATTTTTCATTTTTATGTATATTAATTTAAATAGTTGCTGTTCTGTTCTGTTATTTTTCATCTTTATATACATTAATTTAAATAGTTTCTGTTTCAAATTTTAACTGAATTTAAGGAGGCCATATACCTTTATATCCAGTAAAGAAATTGGGGTGACAAGCCGTAGGGCAAGAGTAGTACATTATTTTTCATTTGTATGTATATTAATTTAAATAGTTGCTGTTCTGTTCTGTTATTTTTCATCTTTATATTATACATTAATTTAAATAGTTTCTGTTTCAAATTTTAACTGAATATTAAGGAGGCCATATACTTTTATATTCAGTAAAGAAATTGGGGTGACAAGCCGTAGGGAAAGAGTAGTACATTATTTTTCATCTTTATGTATATTAATTTAAATGATTGCTGTTCTGTTCTTTTATTTTTCAACTTTATGTACATTAATTTAAATAGTTTCCGTTTCAAATTTTAACTGAATATTAAGGAGGCCATATACTTTTATATCCAGTAAAGAAATTGGGGTGACAACCCGTAGGGCAAGAGTAGTACATTATTTTTTATCTTTATGTATATTAATTTAAATAGTTGCTGTTCTGTTATTTTTCATCTTTATATACATTAATTTAAATAGTTTCTGTTTCAAATTTTAACTGAATATTGAGGAGGCCATATACTTTTATATCCAGTAAAGAAATTGGGGTGACAAGCCGTAGGGCAAGAGTAGTACATTATCTTTCATTTTTATGTATATTAATTTAAATAGTTGCTGTTCTGTTCTGTTATTTTTCATCTTTATATACATTAATTTAAATAGTTTCTGTTTCAAATTTTAACTGAATATTAAGGAGTCCATATACTTTTATATCCAGTAAAGAAATTGGGGTGACAAGCCGTAGGGCAAGAGTAGTACATTATTTTTCATTTTTATGTATATTAATTTAAATAGTTGCTGTTCTGTTCTGTTATTTTTCATCTTTATATACATTAATTTAAATAGTTTCTGTTTCAAATTTTAACTAAATATTAAGGAGGCCATATACTTTTATATCCAGTAAAGAAATTGGGGTGACAAGCCGTAGGACAAGAGTAGTACATTATTTTTTATTTTTATGTATAATAATTTAAATAGTTGCTGTTCTGTTCTGTTATTTTTCACCTTTATATACATTAAATTAAATAGTTTCTGTTACAAATTTTAACTGATTATTAAGGAGGCCATATACTTTTATATCCAGTAAAGAAATTGGGGTGACAAGCCGTAGGGCAAGAGTAGTACATTATTTTTCATCTTTATGTATATTAATTTAAATAGTTGCTGTTCTGTTCTGTTATTTTTCATCTTTATATACATTAAATTAAATAGTTTCTGTTTCAAATTTTAAATGAATATTAAGAAGGCTATATACTTTCATACCCAGTAAAGAAATTGGGGTGACAAGCCGTAGGGCAAGAGTAGTACATTATTTTTCATCCTTATGTATATTAATTTAAATAGTTTTTGTTCTGTTTTGTTATTTTTTAACTTTATGTACATTAATTTAAATAGTTTCTGTTTCATATTTTAACTGAATATTAAGCAGGCCATATACTTTTATATACATTAAAGAAATTGGGGTGACAAGCCGTAGGGCAAGAGTAGTACATTATTTTTCATCTTTATGTATATTAATTTAAATAGTTGCTGTTCTGTTCTGTTATTTTTCATCTTTATATACATTAATTTAAATAGTTTATGTTTCAAATTTTAACTGAATATTAAGGAGTCCATATACTTTTATATCCAGTAATGAAATTGGGGTGACAAGCCGTAGGGCAAGAGTAGTACATTAATTTTCATCTTTATGTATAATAATTTAAATAGTTGCTGTTCTGTTCTGTTATTTTTCATCTTTATATACATTAAATTAAATAGTTTCTGTTTCAAATTTTAACTGAATATTAAGGAGGCCGTATACTTTTATATCCAGTAAAGAAATTGGGGTGACAAGCCGTAGGGCAAGAGTAGTACATTATTTTTCATTTTTATGTATATTAATTTAAATAGTTGCTGTTCTGTTCTGTTATTTTTCATCTTTATATACATTAATTTAAATAGTTTCTGTTTCAAATTTTAACTGAATATTAAGGAGGCCATATACTTTTATATCCAGTAAAGAAATTGGGGTGACAAGCCGTAGGGCAAGAGTAGTACTTTATTTTTCTTTTGAATGTATATTATTTTAAATAGTTGCTGTTCTGTTCTGTTATTTTTTATCTTTATAAACATTAATTTAAATAGTTTCTGTTTCAAATTTTAACTGAATATTAAGGAGGCCATATACTTTTATATCCAGTAAAGAAATTGGGGTGACAACCCGTAGGGCAAGAGTAGTACATTATTTTTCATCTTTATGTATATTAATTTAAATAGTTGCTGTTCTGTTATTTTTCATCTTTATATACATTAATTTAAATAGTTTCTGTTTCAAATTTTAACTGAATATTAAGGAGGCCATATACTTTTATATCCAGTAAAGAAATTGGGGTGACAAGCAGTAGGGCAAGAGTAGTACATTATTTTTCATTTTTATGTATATTATTTTAAATAGTTGCTGTTCTGTTCTGTTATTTTTCATCTTTATATACATTAATTTAAATAGTTTCTGTTTCAAATTTTAACTAAATATTAAGGAGGTCATATACTTTTATATCCAGTAAAGAAATTGGGGTGACAAGCCGTAGGGCAAGAGTAGTACATTAATTTTCATCTTTATGTATATTAATTTAAATAGTTGCTGTTCTGTTCTGTTATTTTTCATCTTTATATACATTAAATTAAATAGTTTCTGTTTCAAATTTTAACTGAATATTAAGGAGGCCGTATACTTTTATATCCAGTAAAGAAATTGGGGTGACAAGCCGTAGGGCAAGAGTAGTACATTATTTTTCATTTTTATGTATATTAATTTAAATAGTTGCTGTTCTGTTCTGTTATTTTTCATCTTTATATACATTAATTTTAATAGTTTCTGTTTCAAATTTTAACTGAATATTAAGGAGGCCATATACTTTTATATCCAGTAAAGAAATTGGGGTGACAAGCCGTAGGGCAAGAGTAGTACTTTGTTTTTCATTTGAATGTATATTAATTTAAATAGTTGCTGTTCTGTTCTGTTATTTTTCATCTTTATAAACATTAATTTAAATAGTTTCTGTTCCAAATTTTAACTGAATATTAAGGAGGCCATATACTTTTATATCCAGTAAAGAAATTGGGGTGACAAGCCGTAGGGCAAGAGTAGTACATTATTTTTCATCTTTATGTTTATTAATTTAAATAGTTGCTGTTCTGTTCTGTTATTTTTCATCTTTATATACATTAAATTAAATAGTTTCTGTTTCAACTTTTAACTGAATATTAAGGAGGCCATATACTTTTATATCCAGTAAAGAAATTGGGGTGACATGCCGTAGGGCAAGAGTACTACATTATTTTTCATCTTTATGTACATTAATTTAAATAGTTTCTGTTCTGTTCTGTTATTTTTCATCTTTATATACATTAATTTAAATAGTTTCTGTTTCAAATTTTAACTGAATATTAAGGAGGCCATATACTTTTATATCCAGTAAAGAAATTGGGGTAACAAGCCGTAGGGCAAGAGAAGTACATTATTTTTCATTTTTATGTATATTAATTTAAATAGTTGCTGTTCTGTTCTGTTATTTTTCATCTTTATATACATTAATTTAAATAGTTTCTGTTTCAAATTTTAACTGAATTTAAGGAGGCCATATACCTTTATATCCAGTAAAGAAATTGGGGTGACAAGCCGTAGGGCAAGAGTAGTACATTATTTTTCATTTGTATGTATATTAATTTAAATAGTTGCTGTTCTGTTCTGTTATTTTTCATCTTTATATTATACATTAATTTAAATAGTTTCTGTTTCAAATTTTAACTGAATATTAAGGAGGCCATATACTTTTATATTCAGTAAAGAAATTGGGGTGACAAGCCGTAGGGAAAGAGTAGTACATTATTTTTCATCTTTATGTATATTAATTTAAATAATTGCTGTTCTGTTCTTTTATTTTTCAACTTTATGTACAGTAATTTAAATAGTTTCCGTTTCAAATTTTAACTGAATATTAAGGAGGCCATATACTTTTATATCCAGTAAAGAAATTGGGGTGACAACCCGTAGGGCAAGAGTAGTACATTATTTTTTATCTTTATGTATATTAATTTAAATAGTTGCTGTTCTGTTATTTTTCATCTTTATATACATTAATTTAAATAGTTTCTGTTTCAAATTTTAACTGAATATTAAGGAGGCCATATACTTTTATATCCAGTAAAGAAATTGGGGTGACAAGCCGTAGGGCAAGAGTAGTACATTATCTTTCATTTTTATGTATATTAATTTAAATAGTTGCTGTTCTGTTCTGTTATTTTTCATCTTTATATACATTAATTTAAATAGTTTCTGTTTCAAATTTTAACTGAATATTAAGGAGTCCATATACTTTTATATCCAGTAAAGAAATTGGGGTGACAAGCCGTAGGGCAAGAGTAGTACATTATTTTTCATTTTTATGTATATTAATTTAAATAGTTGCTGTTCTGTTCTGTTATTTTTCATCTTTATATACATTAATTTAAATAGTTTCTGTTTCAAATTTTAACTGAATATTAAGGAGGCCATATACTTTTATATCCAGTAAAGAAATTGGGGTGACAAGCCGTAGGACAAGAGTAGTACATTATTTTTTATTTTTATGTATAATAATTTAAATAGTTGCTGTTCTGTTCTGTTATTTTTCACCTTTATATACATTAAATTAAATAGTTTCTGTTACAAATTTTAACTGATTATTAAGGAGGCCATATACTTTTATATCCAGTAAAGAAATTGGGGTGACAAGCCGTAGGGCAAGAGTAGTACATTATTTTTCATCTTTATGTATATTAATTTAAATAGTTGCTGTTCTGTTCTGTTATTTTTCATCTTTATATACATTAAATTAAATAGTTTCTGTTTCAAATTTTAAATGAATATTAAGAAGGCTATATACTTTTATACCCAGTAAAGAAATTGGGGTGACAAGCCGTAGGGCAAGAGTAGTACATTATTTTTCATCCTTATGTATATTAATTTAAATAGTTTTTGTTCTGTTTTGTTATTTTTTAACTTTATGTACATTAATTTAAATAGTTTCTGTTTCATATTTTAACTGAATATTAAGCAGGCCATATACTTTTATATCCATTAAAGAAATTGGGGTGACAAGCCGTAGGGCAAGAGTAGTACATTATTTTTCATCTTTATGTATATTAATTTAAATAGTTGCTGTTCTGTTCTGTTATTTTTCATCTTTATATACATTAATTTAAATAGTTTATGTTTCAAATTTTAACTGAATATTAAGGAGTCCATATACTTTTATATCCAGTAAAGAAATTGGGGTGACAAGCCGTAGGGCAAGAGTAGTACATTAATTTTCATCTTTATGTATATTAATTTAAATAGTTGCTGTTCTGTTCTGTTATTTTTCATCTTTATATACATTAAATTAAATAGTTTCTGTTTCAAATTTTAACTGAATATTAAGGAGGCCGTATACTTTTATATCCAGTAAAGAAATTGGGGTGACAAGCCGTAGGGCAAGAGTAGTACATTATTTTTCATTTTTATGTATATTAATGTAAATAGTTGCTGTTCTGTTCTGTTATTTTTCATCTTTATATACATTAATTTAAATAGTTTCTGTTTCAAATTTTAACTGAATATTAAGGAGGCCATATACTTTTATATCCAGTAAAGAAATTGGGGTGACAAGCCGTAGGGCAAGAGTAGTACTTTATTTTTCTTTTGAATGTATATTAATTTAAATAGTTGCTGTTCTGTTCTGTTATTTATCATCTTTATAAACATTAATTTAAATAGTTTCTGTTTCAAATTTTAACTGAATATTAAGGAGGCCATATACTTTTTTATCCAGTAAAGAAATTGGGGTGACAAGCCGTAGGGCAAGAGTAGTACATTATTTTTCATCTTTATGTTTATTAATTTAAATAGTTGCTGTTCTGTTCTGTTATTTTTCATCTTTATATACATTAAATTAAATAGTTTCTGTTTCAAATTTTAACTGAATATTAAGGAGGCCATACACTTTTATATCCAGTAAAGAAATTGGGGTGACATGCCGTAGGGCAAGAGTACTACATTATTTTTCATCTTTATGTACATTAATTTAAATAGTTTCTGTTCTGTTCTGTTATTTTTCATCTTTATGTACATTAATTTAAATAGTTTCTGTTCTGTTCTGTTATTTTTCATCTTTATATACATTAATTTAAATAGTTTCTGTTTCAAATTTTAACTGAATGTTAAGGAGGCCATATACTTTTATATCCGGTAAAGAAATTGGGGTAACAAGCCGTAGGGCAAGAGTAGTACATTATTTTTCATTTTTATGTATATTAATTTAAATAGTTGCTGTTCTGTTCTGTTATTTTTCATCTTTATATACATTAAATTAAATAGTTTCTGTTTCAAATTTTAACTGAATATAAAAGAGGCCGTATACTTTTATATCCAGTAAAGAAATTGGGGTGACAAGCCGTAGGGCAAGAGTAGTACATTATTTTTCATTTTTATGTATATTAACTTAAATAGTTGCTGTTCTGTTCTGTTATTTTTTATCTTTATATACATTAATTTAAATAGTTTCTGTTTCAAATTTTAACTGAATATTAAGGAGGCCATATACTTTTATATCCAGTAAAGAAATTGGGGTGACAAGCCGTAGGGCAAGAGTAGTACTTTATTTTTCATTTGAATGTATATTAATTTAAATAGTTGCTGTTCTGTTCTGTTATTTTTCATCTTTATAAACATTAATTTAAATAGTTTCTGTTTCAAATTTTAACTGAATATTAAGGAGGCCATATACTTTTATATCCAGTAAAGAAATTGGGGTGACAAGCCGTAGGGCAAGAGTAGTACATTATTTTTCATCTTTATGTATATTAATTTAAATAGTTGCTGTTCTGTTCTGTTATTTTTCATCTTTATATATATATTAAATTAAATAGTTTCTGTTTCAAATTTTAAATGAATATTAAGAAGACTATATACTTTTATACCCAGTAAAGAAATTGGGGTGACAAGCCGTAGGGCAAGAGTAGTACATTATTTTTCATCCTTATGTATATTAATTTAAATAGTTTTTGTTCTGTTCTGTTATTTTTTAACTTTATGTACATTAATTTAAATAGTTTCTGTTTCATATTTTAACTGAATATTAAGCAGGCCATATACTTTTATATCCAGTAAAGAAATTGGGGTGACAAGCCGTAGGGCAAGAGTAGTACATTATTTTTCATCTTTTTGTATATTACTTTAAATAGTTGCTGTTCTGTTCTGTTATTTTTCATCTTTATATACATTAATTTAAATAGTTTCTGTTTCAAATTTTAAATGAATATTTAGGAGCCCATATACTTTTATATCCAGTAAAAAAATTGGGGTGACAAGCCGTAGGGCAAGAGTAGTACATTATTTTTCATCTTCATGTATATTAATTTAAATAGTTGCTGTACTGTTCTGTTATTTTTCAACTTTATATACATTAATTTAAATAGTTTCTGTTTCAAATTTAAACTGAATATTAAGGAGGCCATATACTTTTATATCCAGTAAAGAAATTGGGGTGACAAGCCGTAGGGCAAGAGTAGTACATTATTTTTCATCTTTATGTTTATTAATTTAAATAGTTGCTGTTCTGTTCTGTTATTTTTCATCTTTATATACATTAAATTAAATAGTTTCTGTTTCAAATTTTAACTGAATATTAAGGAGGCCATATACTTTTATATCCAGTAAAAAAATTGGGGTGACATGCCGTAGGGCAAGAGTACTACATTATTTTTCATCTTTATGTACATTAATTTAAATAGTTTCTGTTCTGTTCTGTTATTTTTCATCTTTATATACATTAATTTAAATAGTTTCTGTTTCAAATTTTAACTGAATATTAAGGAGGCCATATACTTTTATATCCAGTAAAGAAATTGGGGTGACAAGCCGTAGGGCAAGAGTAGTTCATTATTTTTCATTTTTATGTATATTAATTTAAATAGTTGCTGTTCTTTTCTGTTATTTTTCATCTTTATATACATTAATTGAAATAGTTTCTGTTTCAAATTTTAACTGAATTTAAGGAGGCCATATACCTTTATATCCAGTAAAGAAATTGGGGTGACAAGCCGTAGGGCAAGAGTAGTACATTATTTTTCATTTGTATGTATATTAATTTAAATAGTTGCTGTTCTGTTCTGTTATTTTTCATCTTTATATTATACATTAATTTAAATAGTTTCTGTTTCAATTTTTAACTGAATATTAAGGAGGCCATATACTTTTATATTCAGTAAAAAAATTGGGGTGACAAGCCGTAGGGAAAGAGTAGTACATTATTTTTCATCTTTATGTATATTAATTTAAAGAGTTGCTGTTCTGTTCTTTTATTTTTCAACTTTATGTACATTAATTTAAATAGTTTCTGTTTCAAATTTTAACTGAATATTAAGGAGGCCATATACTTTTATATCCAGTAAAGAAATTGGGGTGACAACCCGTAGGGCAAGAGTAGTACATTATTTTTTATCTTTATGTATATTAATTTAAATAGTTGCTGTTCTGTTATTTTTTATCTTTATATACATTAATTTAAATAGTTTCTGTTTCATATTTTAACTGAATATTAAGCAGGCCATATAATTTTATATCCAGTAAAGAAATTGGGGTGACAAGCCGTAGGGCAAGAGTAGTACATTATTTTTCATCTTTTTGTATATTAATTTAAATAGTTGCTGTTCTGTTCTGTTATTTTTCATCTTTATATACATTAATTTAAATAGTTTTTGTTTCAAATTTTAAATGAATATTTAGGAGCCCATATACTTTTATATCCAGTAAAAAAATTGGGGTGACAAGCCGTAGGGCAAGAGTAGTACATTATTTTTCATCTTTATGTACATTAATTTAAATAGTTTCTGTTTCAAATTTTAACTGGATATTAAGGAGGCCATATACTTTTATATTCAGTAAAGAAATTGGGGTGACAAGCCGTAGGGCAAGAGTAGTACATTATTTTTCATCTTTATGTATATTAATTTAAATAGTTGCTGTTCTGTTCTCTTATTTTTCATCTTTATGTACATTAATTTAAATAGTTTCTGTTTCAAATTTTAACTGAATATTAAGGAGGCCATATACTTTTATATCCAGTAAAGAAATTGGGGTGGCAAGCCGTAGGGCAAGAGTAGTACATTATTTTTCATCTTCATGTATATTAATTTAAATAGTTGCTGTACTGTTCTTTTATTTTTCATCTTTATATACATTAATTTAAATAGTTTCTGTTTCAAATTTAAACTGAATATTAAGGAGGCCATTTACTTTTATATCCAGTAAAAAAAATGGGGTGTGTCAAGTACTGCGTCACGTAATATATGGGGGGGGGGGTTCATGTTTGCGTTACGGGTGCGTTACAAAGGCGGTAGGGGGTATTAAAAATTTCCTAATTTTGCGTTACGTAATTTAAGGACAGCCCCTGAATACAACCTTTTGGGGGCACTCCGTGGTGCACTCGCCAGCGCAGCTAAAGTGCCGATTTGAACTATAGAAGTTACTGCAAACCACCTTAAAAACACGTAATTCACTTAGAAAACGCATTTTCATGTGATTTGGAGACATGTTTTGAGAAACAGTTTTTACATCATATTTGAGCGTTTCACGGTCTGAAACGACGATTTTGCATGAATTTTTAGAAACATAATCTACCTGTAGTTTCGATGGAACTAGGTTATTTATGCTACAATAAGACAAAATACACTGATTTTTAGTGAATACAACCTTTTGGGGGCACTCCGTGGAGCACTTGCCAGCGCAGCTAGAGTGCCGATTTGAACTATAGAAGTTACTGCAAAACACCTTAAAAACACGTAATTCGCTTAGAAAACGCATTTTCAAGTGATTTTTAGACATGTTTTGAGAAACAGTTTTTACAGCATATTTGAGCGTTTCACGATCTGAAACGACGATTTTGCATGTATCTTTGGAAACATATTCCACCTGTAGTTTCGATGGAACTAGGTTATTTAGGGTACAATAAGACAAAATACACCGTTTTTTAGTGAATACAACCTTTTGGGGGCACTCCGTGGTGCACTCGCCAGCGCAGCCAGAGTGCCGGTTTGAAATTTGAAATTTTAACAGAATATTAAGGAGGTCATATACTTTTATAACCAGTAAAGAAATTGGGGTGGCAAGCCGTAGGGCAAGAGTAGTACATTATTTTTCATCTTCATGTATATTAATTTAAATAGTTGCTGTACTGTTCTGTTATTTTTCATCTTTATATGCTATAATTTAATTAGTTTCTGTTTCAAATTTAAACTGAATATTAAGGAGGCCATATACTTTTATATCCAGTAAAGAAATTGGGGTGACAAGCCGTAGGGCAAGAGTAGTACATTATTTTTCATCTTTACGTATATTAATTTAAATAGCTGCTGTTCTGTTATTTTTAATCTTTATGTACATTAATTTAAATAGTTTCAGTTTCAAATTTAAACTGAATATTAAGGAGGCCATGTACTTTTATATACAGTAAAGAAATTGGGGTGACAAGCCGTAGGGCAAGAGTAGTACATTATATTTCATCTTTATGTATATTAATTTAAATAGTTGCTGTTCTGTTCTGTTATTTTTCATCTTTATATACATTAATTTAAATAGTTTCTGTTTCAAATTTTAACTTAACATTAAGGAGGCCATATACTTTTATATCCAGTTAAGAAATTGGGGTAACAAGCCGTAGAGCAAGAGTATTACATTAATTTTTATCTTTATGTATATAAATTTAAATAGTTGCTGTTCTGTTCTGTTATTTTTCATATTTATATACATTAATTTAAATAGTTTCTGTTTCAAATTTTAACTCAATATTAAGGAGGCCATATACTTTTATATCCAGTAAAGAAATTGGGGTGACAAGCCGTAGGGCAAGAGTAGTACATTATTTTTCATCTTTATGTACATTAATTTAAATAGTTTCTGTTCTGTTCTGTTGTTTTTCATCTTTATATACATTAACTTAAATAGTTTCTGTTTCAAATTTTAACTGAATATTAAGCAGACCATATACTTTTATATCCAGTAAAGAAATTAGGGTGAGAAGCCGTAGGGCAAGAGTAGTACATTATTTTTCATCTTTATGTACATTAATTTAAATAGTTTCTGCTCTGTTATTTTTCATCTTTATGTACATTAATTTAAATAGTTTCTGTTTCAAATTTTACTTGAATATTAAGGAGGCCATATACTTTTATATCCAGTAAAGAAATTGGGGTGACAAGCCGTAGGGCAAGAGTAGTACATTATTTTTCATCTTTATGTATATTAATTTAATTAGTTGCTGTTCTGTTCTGTTGTTTTTCATCTTTATATACATTAAATTAAATAGTTTCTGTTTCAAATTTTAACTGAATATTAAGGAGGCCATATACTTTTATATCCAGTAAAGAAATTGGGGTGACAAGCCGTAGGGCTAGAGTAGTACATTATTTTTCATTTTTATGTATATTAATTTAAATAGTTGCTGTTGTGTTCTGTTATTTTTCATCTTTATATACAATAATTTAAATAGTTTCTGTTTCAAATTTTAACTGAATATTAAGGAGGCCATATACTTTTATATCCAGTAAAGAAATTGGGGTGACAAGCCGTAGGGCAAGAGAAGTACATTATTTTTCATCTTTATGTACAATAATTTTATTAGATTCTGTTCTGTTCTGTTATTTTTTATCTTTAGAAACGTTAATTTAAATAGTATCTGTTTCAAATTTTAACTGAATGTTAAGGATGCCATATACTTTTATATCCAGTAAAGAAATTGAAGTGACAAGCCGTAGGGCAAGAGTAGTACATTATTTTTTACCTTTATGTATATAAATTAAAATAGTTGCTCTTCTGTTTTGTTATTTTTCATATTTATATACAATAATTTAAATAGTTTTTGTTTCAAATTTTAACCGAATATTAAGGAGGCCATTTACTTTTATATCCAGTAAAAAAATGGAGGGTGTCAAGTACTGCGTCACTTAATATATGGGGGGGGGTTCATGTTTGCGTTACGGGTGCGTTACAAAGGTGGTAGGGGGTATTAAAAATTTCCTAATTTTGCGTTACGTAATTTAAGGACAGCCCCTGAATACAACCTTTTGGGGGCATTCCGTGGTGCACTCGACAGCGTAGTTAGAGTGCCGATTTGAACTATAGAATTTACTGCAAACCACCTTAAAAACACGTAATTCACATAGAAAACGCATTTTCATGTGATTTGGAGACATGTTTTGAGAAACAGTTTTTACATCATATTTGAGCGTTTCACGGTCTGAAACGACGATTTTGCATGAATCTTGAGAAACATAATCTACCTGTATTTTCGATGGAACTAGGATATTTATGCTACAATAAGACAAAATACACTGATTTTTAGTGAATACAACCTTTTGGGGGCACTCCGTGGGGCACTCGCCAGCGCAGCTAGAGTGCCGATTTGAACTATAGAAGTTACTGCAAAACACCTTAAAAACACGTAATTCGCTTAGAAAACGCATTTTCAAGTGATTTGGAGACATGTTTTGAGAAACAGGTTTTACAGCATATTTGAGCGTTTCACGATCTGAAACGACGATTTTGCATGTATCTTTGGTAACATATTCCACCTGTAGTTTCGATGGAACTAGGTTATTTAGGGTACAATAAGACAAAATACACCGTTTTTTAGTGAATACAACCTTTTGGGGGCACGTAGGGCAAGAGTACTACATTATTTTTCATCTTTATGTACATTAATTTAAATAGTTTCTGTTCTGTTCTGTTATTTTTCATCTTTATATACATTAATTTAAATAGTTTCAGTTTCAAATTTTAACTGAATATTAAGGAAGCCATATACTTTTATATCCAGTAAAGAAATTGAGGTGACAAGCCGTAGAGCAAGAGTAGTACATTATTTTTCATTTTTATGTATATTAATTTAAATAGTTGCTGTTCTGTTCTGTTATTTTTCATCTTTATATACATTAATT
Source organism: Harpalus rubripes (assembly GCA_963082715.1). Classification (NCBI taxonomy): domain Eukaryota; kingdom Metazoa; phylum Arthropoda; class Insecta; order Coleoptera; family Carabidae; genus Harpalus; species Harpalus rubripes. The sequence continues at coordinate 151,330 of CAUJCB010000233.1, forward strand.
TAAATAGTTTCTGTTTCAAATTTTAACTGAATTTAAGGTGGCCATATACTTTTATATCCAGTAAAGAAATTGGGGTGACAAGCCGTAGGGCAAGAGTAGTACATTATTTTTCATCTTTATGTATATTAATTTAAATAGTTGCTGTTCTGTTCTGTTATTTTTCATCTTTATATACATTAAATTACATAGTTTCTGTTTCAAATTTAAACTGAATATTAAGGAGGCCATATACTTTTATATCCAGTAAAGAAATTGGGGTGACATGCCGTAGGGCAAGAGTATTACATTATTTTTCATCTTTATGTACATTAATTTAAATAGTTTCTGTTCTGTTCTGTTATTTTTCATCTTTATATACATTAATTTAAATAGTTTCTGTTTCAAATTTTAACTAAATATTAAGGAAGCCATATACTTTTATATTCAGTAAAGAAATTGGGGTGACAAGCCGTAGGGCAAGAGTAGTATATTATTTTTCATCTTTATGTATAATAATTTAAATAGTTGCTGTTCTGTTCTGTTATTTTTCATCTTTATATACATTAATTTAAATAGTTTCTGTTTCAAATTTTAACTGAATATTAAGGAGGCCATATACTTTTATATCCAGTAAAGAAATTGGGGTGAGAGGCCGTAGGGCAAGAGTAGTACATTATTTTTCATCTTTATGTACATTAATTTAAATAGTTTCTGCTCTGTTATTTTTCATCTTTATGTACATTAATTTAAATAGTTTCTGTTTCAAATTTTACTTGAATATTAAGGAGGCCATATACTTTTATATCCAGTAAAGAAATTTTGGTGACAAGCCGTAGGGCAAGAGTAGTACATTATTATTCATTTTTATGTATATTAATTTAAATAGTTGCTGTACTGTTCTGTTATTTTTCATCTCTATATACATTAATTTAAATAGTTTTTGTTTCAAATTTTAACTGAATATTAAGGAGGCCATATACTTTTATATCCAGTAAAGAAATTGGGGTGACAACCCGTAGGGCGAGAGTAGTACATTATTTTTCATCTTTATGTATATTAATTTAAATAGTTGCTGTTCTGTTCTGTTGTTTTTCATCTTTATATACATTAAATTAAATAGTTTCTGTTTCAAATTTTAACTGAATATTAAGGAGGCCATATACTTTTATATCCAGTAAAGAAATTGGGGTGACAAGCCGTAGGGCAAGAGTAGTACATTATTTTTTATCTTTATGTACAATAATTTTAATAGATTCTGTTCTGTTCTGTTATTTTTTATCTTTAGAAACGTTAATTTAAATAGTTTCTGTTTCAAATTTTAACTAAATATTAAGGAAGCCATATACTTTTATATTCAGTAAAGAAATTGGGGTGACAAGCCGTAGGGCAAGAGTAGTATATTATTTTTCATCTTTATGTATAATAATTTAAATAGTTGCTGTTCTGTTCTGTTATTTTTCATCTTTATATACATTAATTTAAATAGTTTCTGTTTCAAATTTTAACTGAATATTAAGGAGGCCATATACTTTTATATCCAGTAAACAATTGTGGTGACAAGCCGTAGGGCAAGAGTCGTACATTATTTTTCATCTTTATGTATATTAATTTAAATAGTTGCTGTTCTGTTCTGTTATTTTTCATCTTTATATACATTAAATTAAATAGTTTCTGTTTCAAATTAAAATAGTTGCTCTTCTGTTCTGTTATTTTTCATATTTATATACAATAATTTAAATAGTTTCTGTTTCAAAATTTAACTGAATATTAAGGAGGCCATTTACTTTTATATCCAGTAAAAAAATAGGGGGTGTCAAGTACTGCGTCACTTAATATATGGGGGGGGGGTTCATGTTTGCGTTACGGGTGCGTTACAAAGGTGGTAGGGGGTATAAAAAATTTCCTAATTTTGCGTTACGTAATTTAAGGACAGCCCCTGAATACAACCTTTTGGGGGCACTCCGTAGTGCACTCGCCAGCGTAGCTAGAGTGCCCATTTGAACTGCAAACCACCTTAAAAACACGTAATTCACTTAGAAAACGCATTTTCATGTGATTTGGAGACATGTTTTGAGAAACAGTTTTTAGATCATATTTGAGCGTTTCACGGTCTGAAACGACGATTTTGCATGAATCTTTAGAAACATAATCTAACTGTAGTTTCGATGGAACTAGGTTATTTATGCTACAATAAGACAAAATACACTGATTTTTAGTGAATACAACCTTTTGCGGGCACTCCGTGGGGCACTCGCCAGCGCAGCTAGAGTGCCGATTTGAACTATAGAAGTTACTGCAAAACACCTTAAAAACACGTAATTCGCTTAGAAAACGCATTTTCAAGTGATTTGGAGACATGTTTTGAGAAACAGTTTTTACAGCATATTTGAGCGTTTCACGATCTGAAACGACGATTTTGCATGTATCTTTGGAAACATATTCCACCTGTAGTTTCGATGGAACTAGGTTATTTAGGGTACAATAAGACAAAATACACCGTTTTTTAGTGAATAAAACCTTTTGGGGGCACTCCGTGGTGCACTCGCCAGCGCAGCCAGAGTGCAGGTTTGAAATTTGAAATTTTAACAGAATATTAAGGAGGCCATATACTTTTATATCCAGTAAAGAAATTGGGGTGGCAAGCCGTAGGGCAAGAGTAGTACATTATTTTTCATCTTCATGTATATTAATTTAAATAGTTGCTGTACTGTTCTGTTATTTTTCATCTTTATATACTATAATTCAAATAGTTTCAGTTTCAAATTTAAACTGAATATTAAGGAGGCCATATACTTTTATATCCAGTAAAGAAATTGGGGTGACAAGCCGTAGGGCAAGAGTAGTACATTATTTTTCATCTTTACGTATATTAATTTAAATAGTTGCTGTTCTGTTCTGTTATTTTTCATTTTTATATACATTAAATTAAATAGTTTCTGTTTCAAATTTTAACTGAATATTAAGGAGGCCATATACTTTTATATCCAGTAAACAATTGTGGTGACAAGCCGTAGGGCAAGAGTCGTACATTATTTTTCATCTTTATGTATATTAATTTAAATAGTTGCTGTTCTGTTCTGTTATTTTTCATCTTTATATACATTAAATTAAATAGTTTCTGTTTCAAATTTTAACTGAATATTAAGGAGGCCATATACTTTTATATCCAGTAAAGAAATTGGGGTGACAACCCGTAGGGCGAGAGTAGTACATTATTTTTCATCTTTATGTATATTAATTTAAATAGTTGCTGTTCTGTTCTGTTGTTTTTCATCTTTATATACATTAAATTAAATAGTTTCTGTTTCAAATTTTAACTGAATATTAAGGAGGCCATATACTTTTATATCCAGTAAAGAAATTGGGGTGACAAGCCGTAGGGCAAGAGTAGTACATTATTTTTCATCTTTATGTACAATAATTTTAATAGATTCTGTTCTGTTCTGTTATTTTTTATCTTTAGAAACGTTAATTTAAATAGTTTCTGTTTCAAATTTTAACTAAATATTAAGGAAGCCATATACTTTTATATTCAGTAAAGAAATTGGGGTGACAAGCCGTAGGGCAAGAGTAGTATATTATTTTTCATCTTTATGTATAATAATTTAATTAGTTGCTGTTCTGTTCTGTTATTTTTCATCTTTATATACATTAATTTAAATAGTTTCTGTTTCAAATTTTAACTGAATATTAAGGAGGCCATATACTTTTATATCCAGTAAAGAAATTGGGGTGAGAGGCCGTAGGGCAAGAGTAGTACATTATTTTTCATCTTTATGTACATTAATTTAAATAGTTTCTGCTCTGTTATTTTTCATCTTTATGTACATTAATTTAAATAGTTTCTGTTTCAAATTTTACTTGAATATTAAGGAGGCCATATACTTTTATATCCAGTAAAGAAATTTTGGTGACAAGCCGTAGGGCAAGAGTAGTACATTATTATTCATTTTTATGTATATTAATTTAAATAGTTGCTGTACTGTTCTGTTATTTTTCATCTCTATATACATTAATTTAAATAGTTTTTGTTTCAAATTTTAACTGAATATTAAGGAGGCCATATACTTTTATATCCAGTAAAGAAATTGGGGTGACAAGCCGTAGGGCAAGAGTAGTACATTATTTTTCATCTTTATGTTTATTAATTTAAATAGTTGCTGTTCTGTTCTGTTATTTTTCATCTTTATATACATTAAATTAAATAGTTTCTGTTTCAAATTTTAACTGAATATTAAGGAGGCCATATACTTTTATATCCAGTAAAAAAATTGGGGTGACATGCCGTAGGGCAAGAGTACTACATTATTTTTCATCTTTATGTACATTAATTTAAATAGTTTCTGTTCTGTTCTGTTATTTTTCATCTTTATATACATTAATTTAAATAGTTTCTGTTTCAAATTTTAACTGAATATTAAGGAGGCCATATACTTTTATATCCAGTAAAGAAATTGGGGTGACAAGCCGTAGGGCAAGAGTAGTTCATTATTTTTCATTTTTATGTATATTAATTTAAATAGTTGCTGTTCTTTTCTGTTATTTTTCATCTTTATATACATTAATTGAAATAGTTTCTGTTTCAAATTTTAACTGAATTTAAGGAGGCCATATACCTTTATATCCAGTAAAGAAATTGGGGTGACAAGCCGTAGGGCAAGAGTAGTACATTATTTTTCATTTGTATGTATATTAATTTAAATAGTTGCTGTTCTGTTCTGTTATTTTTCATCTTTATATTATACATTAATTTAAATAGTTTCTGTTTCAATTTTTAACTGAATATTAAGGAGGCCATATACTTTTATATTCAGTAAAAAAATTGGGGTGACAAGCCGTAGGGAAAGAGTAGTACATTATTTTTCATCTTTATGTATATTAATTTAAAGAGTTGCTGTTCTGTTCTTTTATTTTTCAACTTTATGTACATTAATTTAAATAGTTTCTGTTTCAAATTTTAACTGAATATTAAGGAGGCCATATACTTTTATATCCAGTAAAGAAATTGGGGTGACAACCCGTAGGGCAAGAGTAGTACATTATTTTTTATCTTTATGTATATTAATTTAAATAGTTGCTGTTCTGTTATTTTTTATCTTTATATACATTAATTTAAATAGTTTCTGTTTCATATTTTAACTGAATATTAAGCAGGCCATATAATTTTATATCCAGTAAAGAAATTGGGGTGACAAGCCGTAGGGCAAGAGTAGTACATTATTTTTCATCTTTTTGTATATTAATTTAAATAGTTGCTGTTCTGTTCTGTTATTTTTCATCTTTATATACATTAATTTAAATAGTTTTTGTTTCAAATTTTAAATGAATATTTAGGAGCCCATATACTTTTATATCCAGTAAAAAAATTGGGGTGACAAGCCGTAGGGCAAGAGTAGTACATTATTTTTCATCTTTATGTACATTAATTTAAATAGTTTCTGTTTCAAATTTTAACTGGATATTAAGGAGGCCATATACTTTTATATTCAGTAAAGAAATTGGGGTGACAAGCCGTAGGGCAAGAGTAGTACATTATTTTTCATCTTTATGTATATTAATTTAAATAGTTGCTGTTCTGTTCTCTTATTTTTCATCTTTATGTACATTAATTTAAATAGTTTCTGTTTCAAATTTTAACTGAATATTAAGGAGGCCATATACTTTTATATCCAGTAAAGAAATTGGGGTGGCAAGCCGTAGGGCAAGAGTAGTACATTATTTTTCATCTTCATGTATATTAATTTAAATAGTTGCTGTACCGTTCTTTTATTTTTCATCTTTATATACATTAATTTAAATAGTTTCTGTTTCAAATTTAAACTGAATATTAAGGAGGCCATTTACTTTTATATCCAGTAAAAAAAATGGGGTGTGTCAAGTACTGCGTCACGTAATATATGGGGGGGGGGGGTTCATGTTTGCGTTACGGGTGCGTTACAAAGGCGGTAGGGGGTATTAAAAATTTCCTAATTTTGCGTTACGTAATTTAAGGACAGCCCCTGAATACAACCTTTTGGGGGCACTCCGTGGTGCACTCGCCAGCGCAGCTAAAGTGCCGATTTGAACTATAGAAGTTACTGCAAACCACCTTAAAAACACGTAATTCACTTAGAAAACGCATTTTCATGTGATTTGGAGACATGTTTTGAGAAACAGTTTTTACATCATATTTGAGCGTTTCACGGTCTGAAACGACGATTTTGCATGAATTTTTAGAAACATAATCTACCTGTAGTTTCGATGGAACTAGGTTATTTATGCTACAATAAGACAAAATACACTGATTTTTAGTGAATACAACCTTTTGGGGGCACTCCGTGGAGCACTTGCCAGCGCAGCTAGAGTGCCGATTTGAACTATAGAAGTTACTGCAAAACACCTTAAAAACACGTAATTCGCTTAGAAAACGCATTTTCAAGTGATTTTTAGACATGTTTTGAGAAACAGTTTTTACAGCATATTTGAGCGTTTCACGATCTGAAACGACGATTTTGCATGTATCTTTGGAAACATATTCCACCTGTAGTTTCGATGGAACTAGGTTATTTAGGGTACAATAAGACAAAATACACCGTTTTTTAGTGAATACAACCTTTTGGGGGCACTCCGTGGTGCACTCGCCAGCGCAGCCAGAGTGCCGGTTTGAAATTTGAAATTTTAACAGAATATTAAGGAGGTCATATACTTTTATAACCAGTAAAGAAATTGGGGTGGCAAGCCGTAGGGCAAGAGTAGTACATTATTTTTCATCTTCATGTATATTAATTTAAATAGTTGCTGTACTGTTCTGTTATTTTTCATCTTTATATGCTATAATTTAATTAGTTTCTGTTTCAAATTTAAACTGAATATTAAGGAGGCCATATACTTTTATATCCAGTAAAGAAATTGGGGTGACAAGCCGTAGGGCAAGAGTAGTACATTATTTTTCATCTTTACGTATATTAATTTAAATAGCTGCTGTTCTGTTATTTTTAATCTTTATGTACATTAATTTAAATAGTTTCAGTTTCAAATTTAAACTGAATATTAAGGAGGCCATGTACTTTTATATACAGTAAAGAAATTGGGGTGACAAGCCGTAGGGCAAGAGTAGTACATTATATTTCATCTTTATGTATATTAATTTAAATAGTTGCTGTTCTGTTCTGTTATTTTTCATCTTTATATACATTAATTTAAATAGTTTCTGTTTCAAATTTTAACTTAACATTAAGGAGGCCATATACTTTTATATCCAGTTAAGAAATTGGGGTAACAAGCCGTAGAGCAAGAGTATTACATTAATTTTTATCTTTATGTATATAAATTTAAATAGTTGCTGTTCTGTTCTGTTATTTTTCATATTTATATACATTAATTTAAATAGTTTCTGTTTCAAATTTTAACTCAATATTAAGGAGGCCATATACTTTTATATCCAGTAAAGAAATTGGGGTGACAAGCCGTAGGGCAAGAGTAGTACATTATTTTTCATCTTTATGTACATTAATTTAAATAGTTTCTGTTCTGTTCTGTTGTTTTTCATCTTTATATACATTAACTTAAATAGTTTCTGTTTCAAATTTTAACTGAATATTAAGCAGACCATATACTTTTATATCCAGTAAAGAAATTAGGGTGAGAAGCCGTAGGGCAAGAGTAGTACATTATTTTTCATCTTTATGTACATTAATTTAAATAGTTTCTGCTCTGTTATTTTTCATCTTTATGTACATTAATTTAAATAGTTTCTGTTTCAAATTTTACTTGAATATTAAGGAGGCCATATACTTTTATATCCAGTAAAGAAATTGGGGTGACAAGCCGTAGGGCAAGAGTAGTACATTATTTTTCATCTTTATGTATATTAATTTAATTAGTTGCTGTTCTGTTCTGTTGTTTTTCATCTTTATATACATTAAATTAAATAGTTTCTGTTTCAAATTTTAACTGAATATTAAGGAGGCCATATACTTTTATATCCAGTAAAGAAATTGGGGTGACAAGCCGTAGGGCTAGAGTAGTACATTATTTTTCATTTTTATGTATATTAATTTAAATAGTTGCTGTTGTGTTCTGTTATTTTTCATCTTTATATACAATAATTTAAATAGTTTCTGTTTCAAATTTTAACTGAATATTAAGGAGGCCATATACTTTTATATCCAGTAAAGAAATTGGGGTGACAAGCCGTAGGGCAAGAGAAGTACATTATTTTTCATCTTTATGTACAATAATTTTATTAGATTCTGTTCTGTTCTGTTATTTTTTATCTTTAGAAACGTTAATTTAAATAGTATCTGTTTCAAATTTTAACTGAATGTTAAGGATGCCATATACTTTTATATCCAGTAAAGAAATTGAAGTGACAAGCCGTAGGGCAAGAGTAGTACATTATTTTTTACCTTTATGTATATAAATTAAAATAGTTGCTCTTCTGTTTTGTTATTTTTCATATTTATATACAATAATTTAAATAGTTTTTGTTTCAAATTTTAACCGAATATTAAGGAGGCCATTTACTTTTATATCCAGTAAAAAAATGGGGGGTGTCAAGTACTGCGTCACTTAATATATGGGAGGGGTTCATGTTTGCGTTACGGGTGCGTTACAAAGGTGGTAGGGGGTATTAAAAATTTCCTAATTTTGCGTTACGTAATTTAAGGACAGCCCCTGAATACAACCTTTTGGGGGCATTCCGTGGTGCACTCGACAGCGTAGTTAGAGTGCCGATTTGAACTATAGAATTTACTGCAAACCACCTTAAAAACACGTAATTCACATAGAAAACGCATTTTCATGTGATTTGGAGACATGTTTTGAGAAACAGTTTTTACATCATATTTGAGCGTTTCACGGTCTGAAACGACGATTTTGCATGAATCTTGAGAAACATAATCTACCTGTATTTTCGATGGAACTAGGATATTTATGCTACAATAAGACAAAATACACTGATTTTTAGTGAATACAACCTTTTGGGGGCACTCCGTGGGGCACTCGCCAGCGCAGCTAGAGTGCCGATTTGAACTATAGAAGTTACTGCAAAACACCTTAAAAACACGTAATTCGCTTAGAAAACGCATTTTCAAGTGATTTGGAGACATGTTTTGAGAAACAGGTTTTACAGCATATTTGAGCGTTTCACGATCTGAAACGACGATTTTGCATGTATCTTTGGTAACATATTCCACCTGTAGTTTCGATGGAACTAGGTTATTTAGGGTACAATAAGACAAAATACACCGTTTTTTAGTGAATACAACCTTTTGGGGGCACGTAGGGCAAGAGTACTACATTATTTTTCATCTTTATGTACATTAATTTAAATAGTTTCTGTTCTGTTCTGTTATTTTTCATCTTTATATACATTAATTTAAATAGTTTCAGTTTCAAATTTTAACTGAATATTAAGGAAGCCATATACTTTTATATCCAGTAAAGAAATTGAGGTGACAAGCCGTAGAGCAAGAGTAGTACATTATTTTTCATTTTTATGTATATTAATTTAAATAGTTGCTGTTCTGTTCTGTTATTTTTCATCTTTATATACATTAATTTAAATAGTTTCTGTTTCAAATTTTAACTGAATTTAAGGTGGCCATATACTTTTATATCCAGTAAAGAAATTGGGGTGACAAGCCGTAGGGCAAGAGTAGTACATTATTTTTCATCTTTATGTATATTAATTTAAATAGTTGCTGTTCTGTTCTGTTATTTTTCATCTTTATATACATTAAATTACATAGTTTCTGTTTCAAATTTAAACTGAATATTAAGGAGGCCATATACTTTTATATCCAGTAAAGAAATTGGGGTGACATGCCGTAGGGCAAGAGTATTACATTATTTTTCATCTTTATGTACATTAATTTAAATAGTTTCTGTTCTGTTCTGTTATTTTTCATCTTTATATACATTAATTTAAATAGTTTCTGTTTCAAATTTTAACTAAATATTAAGGAAGCCATATACTTTTATATTCAGTAAAGAAATTGGGGTGACAAGCCGTAGGGCAAGAGTAGTATATTATTTTTCATCTTTATGTATAATAATTTAAATAGTTGCTGTTCTGTTCTGTTATTTTTCATCTTTATATACATTAATTTAAATAGTTTCTGTTTCAAATTTTAACTGAATATTAAGGAGGCCATATACTTTTATATCCAGTAAAGAAATTGGGGTGAGAGGCCGTAGGGCAAGAGTAGTACATTATTTTTTATCTTTATGTACATTAATTTAAATAGTTTCTGCTCTGTTATTTTTCATCTTTATGTACATTAATTTAAATAGTTTCTGTTTCAAATTTTACTTGAATATTAAGGAGGCCATATACTTTTATATCCAGTAAAGAAATTTTGGTGACAAGCCGTAGGGCAAGAGTAGTACATTATTATTCATTTTTATGTATATTAATTTAAATAGTTGCTGTACTGTTCTGTTATTTTTCATCTCTATATACATTAATTTAAATAGTTTTTGTTTCAAATTTTAACTGAATATTAAGGAGGCCATATACTTTTATATCCAGTAAAGAAATTGGGGTGACAACCCGTAGGGCGAGAGTAGTACATTATTTTTCATCTTTATGTATATTAATTTAAATAGTTGCTGTTCTGTTCTGTTGTTTTTCATCTTTATATACATTAAATTAAATAGTTTCTGTTTCAAATTTTAACTGAATATTAAGGAGGCCATATACTTTTATATCCAGTAAAGAAATTGGGGTGACAAGCCGTAGGGCAAGAGTAGTACATTATTTTTCATCTTTATGTACAATAATTTTAATAGATTCTGTTCTGTTCTGTTATTTTTTATCTTTAGAAACGTTAATTTAAATAGTTTCTGTTTCAAATTTTAACTAAATATTAAGGAAGCCATATACTTTTATATTCAGTAAAGAAATTGGGGTGACAAGCCGTAGGGCAAGAGTAGTATATTATTTTTCATCTTTATGTATAATAATTTAAATAGTTGCTGTTCTGTTCTGTTATTTTTCATCTTTATATACATTAATTTAAATAGTTTCTGTTTCAAATTTTAACTGAATATTAAGGAGGCCATATACTTTTATATCCAGTAAACAATTGTGGTGACAAGCCGTAGGGCAAGAGTCGTACATTATTTTTCATCTTTATGTATATTAATTTAAATAGTTGCTGTTCTGTTCTGTTATTTTTCATCTTTATATACATTAAATTAAATAGTTTCTGTTTCAAATTAAAATAGTTGCTCTTCTGTTCTGTTATTTTTCATATTTATATACAATAATTTAAATAGTTTCTGTTTCAAAATTTAACTGAATATTAAGGAGGCCATTTACTTTTATATCCAGTAAAAAAATAGGGGGTGTCAAGTACTGCGTCACTTAATATATGGGGGGGGGTTCATGTTTGCGTTACGGGTGCGTTACAAAGGTGGTAGGGGGTATAAAAAATTTCCTAATTTTGCGTTACGTAATTTAAGGACAGCCCCTGAATACAACCTTTTAGGGGCACTCCGTAGTGCACTCGCCAGCGTAGCTAGAGTGCCCATTTGAACTGCAAACCACCTTAAAAACACGTAATTCACTTAGAAAACGCATTTTCATGTGATTTGGAGACATGTTTTGAGAAACAGTTTTTAGATCATATTTGAGCGTTTCACGGTCTGAAACGACGATTTTGCATGAATCTTTAGAAACATAATCTAACTGTAGTTTCGATGGAACTAGGTTATTTATGCTACAATAAGACAAAATACACTGATTTTTAGTGAATACAACCTTTTGCGGGCACTCCGTGGGGCACTCGCCAGCGCAGCTAGAGTGCCGATTTGAACTATAGAAGTTACTGCAAAACACCTTAAAAACACGTAATTCGCTTAGAAAACGCATTTTCAAGTGATTTGGAGACATGTTTTGAGAAACAGTTTTTACAGCATATTTGAGCGTTTCACGATCTGAAACGACGATTTTGCATGTATCTTTGGAAACATATTCCACCTGTAGTTTCGATGGAACTAGGTTATTTAGGGTACAATAAGACAAAATACACCGTTTTTTAGTGAATAAAACCTTTTGGGGGCACTCCGTGGTGCACTCGCCAGCGCAGCCAGAGTGCAGGTTTGAAATTTGAAATTTTAACAGAATATTAAGGAGGCCATATACTTTTATATCCAGTAAAGAAATTGGGGTGGCAAGCCGTAGGGCAAGAGTAGTACATTATTTTTCATCTTCATGTATATTAATTTAAATAGTTGCTGTACTGTTCTGTTATTTTTCATCTTTATATACTATAATTCAAATAGTTTCAGTTTCAAATTTAAACTGAATATTAAGGAGGCCATATACTTTTATATCCAGTAAAGAAATTGGGGTGACAAGCCGTAGGGCAAGAGTAGTACATTATTTTTCATCTTTACGTATATTAATTTAAATAGTTGCTGTTCTGTTCTGTTATTTTTCATTTTTATATACATTAAATTAAATAGTTTCTGTTTCAAATTTTAACTGAATATTAAGGAGGCCATATACTTTTATATCCAGTAAACAATTGTGGTGACAAGCCGTAGGGCAAGAGTCGTACATTATTTTTCATCTTTATGTATATTAATTTAAATAGTTGCTGTTCTGTTCTGTTATTTTTCATCTTTATATACATTAAATTAAATAGTTTCTGTTTCAAATTTTAACTGAATATTAAGGAGGCCATATACTTTTATATCCAGTAAAGAAATTGGGGTGACAACCCGTAGGGCGAGAGTAGTACATTATTTTTCATCTTTATGTATATTAATTTAAATAGTTGCTGTTCTGTTCTGTTGTTTTTCATCTTTATATACATTAAATTAAATAGTTTCTGTTTCAAATTTTAACTGAATATTAAGGAGGCCATATACTTTTATATCCAGTAAAGAAATTGGGGTGACAAGCCGTAGGGCAAGAGTAGTACATTATTTTTCATCTTTATGTACAATAATTTTAATAGATTCTGTTCTGTTCTGTTATTTTTTATCTTTAGAAACGTTAATTTAAATAGTTTCTGTTTCAAATTTTAACTAAATATTAAGGAAGCCATATACTTTTATATTCAGTAAAGAAATTGGGGTGACAAGCCGTAGGGCAAGAGTAGTATATTATTTTTCATCTTTATGTATAATAATTTAATTAGTTGCTGTTCTGTTCTGTTATTTTTCATCTTTATATACATTAATTTAAATAGTTTCTGTTTCAAATTTTAACTGAATATTAAGGAGGCCATATACTTTTATATCCAGTAAAGAAATTGGGGTGAGAGGCCGTAGGGCAAGAGTAGTACATTATTTTTCATCTTTATGTACATTAATTTAAATAGTTTCTGCTCTGTTATTTTTCATCTTTATGTACATTAATTTAAATAGTTTCTGTTTCAAATTTTACTTGAATATTAAGGAGGCCATATACTTTTATATCCAGTAAAGAAATTTTGGTGACAAGCCGTAGGGCAAGAGTAGTACATTATTATTCATTTTTATGTATATTAATTTAAATAGTTGCTGTACTGTTCTGTTATTTTTCATCTCTATATACATTAATTTAAATAGTTTTTGTTTCAAATTTTAACTGAATATTAAGGAGGCCATATACTTTTATATCCAGTAAAGAAATTGGGGTGACAACCCGTAGGGCGAGAGTAGTACATTATTTTTCATCTTTATGTATATTAATTTAAATAGTTGCTGTTCTGTTCTGTTGTTTTTCATCTTTATATACATTAAATTAAATAGTTTCTGTTTCAAATTTTAACTGAATATTAAGGAGGCCATATACTTTTATATCCAGTAAAGAAATTGGGGTGACAAGCCGTAGGGCAAGAGTAGTACATTATTTTTCATCTTTATGTACAATAATTTTAATAGATTCTGTTCTGTTCTGTTATTTTTTATCTTTAGAAACGTTAATTTAAATAGTATCTGTGTCAAATTTTAACTGAATGTTAAGGAGGCCATATACTTTTATATCCAGTAAAGAAATTGAAGTGACAAGCCGTAGGGCAAGAGTAGTACATTATTTTTCATCTTTATGTATATAAATTAAAATAGTTGCTCTTCTGTTCTGTTATTTTTCATATTTATATACAATAATTTAAATAGTTTCTGTTTCAAAATTTAACTGAATATTAAGGAGGCCATTTACTTTTATATCCAGTAAAAAAATAGGGGGTGTCAAGTACTGCGTCACTTAATATATGGGGGGGGTTCATGTTTGCGTTACGGGTGCGTTACAAAGGTGGTAGGGGGTATTAAAAATTTCCTAATTTTGCGTTACGTAATTTAAGGACAGCCCCTGAATACAACCTTTTGGGGGCACTCCGTAGTGCACTCGCCAGCGTAGCTAGAGTGCCCATTTGAACTGCAAACCACCTTAAAAACACGTAATTCACTTAGAAAACGCATTTTCATGTGATTTGGAGACATGTTTTGAGAAACAGTTTTTACATCATATTTGAGCGTTTCACGGTCTGAAACGACGATTTTGCATGAATCTTTAGAAACATAATCTAACTGTAGTTTCGATGGAACTAGGTTATTTATGCTACAATAAGACAAAATACACTGATTTTTAGTGAATACAACCTTTTGCGGGCACTCCGTGGGGCACTCGCCAGCGCAGCTAGAGTGCCGATTTGAACTATAGAAGTTACTGCAAAACACCTTAAAAACACGTAATTCGCTTAGAAAACGCATTTTCAAGTGATTTGGAGACATGTTTTGAGAAACAGTTTTTACAGCATATTTGAGCGTTTCACGATCTGAAACGACGATTTTGCATGTATCTTTGGAAACATATTCCACCTGTAGTTTCGATGGAACTAGGTTATTTAGGGTACAATAAGACAAAATACACCGTTTTTTAGTGAATACAACCTTTTGGGGGCACTCCGTGGTGCACTCGCCAGCGCAGCCAGAGTGCCGATTTGAACTATAGAAGTTACTGCAAAACACCTTAAAAACACGGAATTCGCTTAGAAAACGCATTTTCAAATGATTTGGAGACATGTTTTGAGAAACAGTTTTTACATCATATTTGAGCGTTTCACGGTCTGAAACGACGATTTTGTATGTGGACTTTGTAAACATAATCTACCTGTAGTTTCAATGGAACTAGGTTATTTAGGGAACAATAAGACAAAAATAAACTGTTTTTTAGTGAATAAAACCTTTTGGGGGCACTCCGTGGTGCACTCGCCAGCGCAGCCAGAGTGCAGTTTTGAAATTTGAAATTTTAACAGAATATTAAGGAGGCCATATACTTTTATATCCAGTAAAGAAATTGGGGTGGCAAGCCGTAGGGCAAGAGTAGTACATTATTTTTCATCTTCATGTATATTAATTTAAATAGTTGCTGTACTGTTCTGTTATTTTTCATCTTTATATACTATAATTCAAATAGTTTCAGTTTCAAATTTAAACTGAATATTAAGGAGGCCATATACTTTTATATCCAGTAAAGAAATTGGGGTGACAAGCCGTAGGGCAAGAGTAGTACATTATTTTTCATCTTTACGTATATTAATTTAAATAGTTGCTGTTCTGTTCTGTTATTTTTTATTTTTATATACATTAAATTAAATAGTTTCTGTTTCAAATGTTAACTGAATATTAAGGAGGCCATATACTTTTATATCCAGTAAACAATTGTGGTGACAAGCCGTAGGGCAAGAGTCGTACATTATTTTTCATCTTTATGTATATTAATTTAAATAGTTGCTGTTCTGTTCTGTTATTTTTCATCTTTATATACATTAAATTAAATAGTTTCTGTTTCAAATTTTAACTGAATATTAAGGAGGCCATATACTTTTATATCCAGTAAAGAAATTGGGGTGACATGCCGTAGGGCAAGAGTACTACATTATTTTTCATCTTTATGTACATTAATTTAAATAGTTTCTGTTCTGTTCTGTTATTTTTCATCTTTATATACATTAATTTAAATAGTTTCTGTTTCAAATTTTAACTGAATATTAAGAAGGCCATATACTTTTATATCCAGTAAAGAAATTGGGGTGACAAGCCGTAGGGCAAGAGTAGTACATTATTTTTCATCTTTATGTATATTAATTTAAATAGTTGCTGTTCTGTTCTGTTATTTTTCATCTTTATATACATTTAATTACATAGTTTCTGTTTCAAATATAAACTGAATATTAAGGAGGCCATATACTTTTATATCCAGTAAAGAAATTGGAGTGACATGCCGTAGGGCAAGAGTACTACATTATTTTTCATCTTTATGTACATTAATTTAAATAGTTTCTGTTCTGTTCTGTTATTTTTCATCTTTATATACATTAATTTAAATAGTTTCTGTTTCAAATTTTAACTGAATATTAAGGAAGCCATATACTTTTATATTCAGTAAAGAAATTGGGGTGACAAGCCGTAGGGCAAGAGTAGTATATTATTTTTCATCTTTATGTATATTAATTTAAATAGTTGCTGTTCTGTTCTGTTATTTTTCATCTTTATATACATTAATTTAAATAGTTTCTGTTTCAAATTTTAACTCAATATTAAGGAGGCCATATACTTTTATATCCAGTAAAGAAATTGGGGTGACAAGCCGTAGGGCAAGAGTAGTACATTATTTTTCATCTTTATGTATATTAATTTAAATAGTTGCTGTTCTGTTCTGTTATTTTTCATCTATATATACATTAAATTAAATAGTTTCTGTTTCAAATTTTATCTGAATATTAAGGAGGCCATATACTTTTATATGTAGTAAAGAAATTGGGGTGACATGCCGTAGGGCAAGAGTACTACATTATTTTTCATCTTTATGTACATTAATTTAAATAGTTTCTGTACTGTTCTGTTATTTTTCATCTTTATATACATTAATTTAAATAGTTTCTGTTTCAAATTTTAACTGAATATTAAGGAGGCCATATACTATTATATCCAGTAAAGAAATTGGGGTGACAAGCCGTAGGGCAAGAGTAGAACATTATTTTTCATTTTTATGTATATTAATTTAAATAGTTGCTGTTCTGTTCTGTTATTTTTCATCTTTATATACATTAATTTAAATTGTTTCTGTTTCAAATTTTAACTGAATTTAAGGAGGCCATATACTTTTATATCCAGTAAAGAAATTGGGGTGACAAGCCGTAGGGCAAGAGTAGTACATTATTTTTCATCTTTATGTATATTAATTTAAATAGTTGCTGTTCTGTTCTGTTATTTTTCATCTTTATATACATTAATTTAAATAGTTTTTGTTTCAAATTTAAACTGAATATTAAGGAGGCCATATACTTTTATATCCAGTAAAGAAATTGGGGTGACATGCCGTAGGGCAAGAGTACTACATTATTTTTCAACTTTATGTACATTAATTTAAATAGTTTCTGTTCTGTTCTGTTATTTTTCATCTTTATATACATTAATTTAAATAGTTTTAATTTCAAATTTTAAGTGAATATTAAGGAAGCCATATACTTTTATATCCAGTAAAGAAATTGGGGTGACAAGCCGTAGGGCAAGAGTAGTACATTATTTTTCATTTTTATGTATATTAATTTAAATAGTTGCTGTTCTGTTCTGTTATTTTTCATCTTTATATACATTAATTTAAATAGTTTCTGTTTCAAATTTTAACTGAATTTAAGGTGGCCATATACTTCTATATCCAGTAAAGAAATTGGGGTGACAAGCCGTAGGGCAAGAGTAGTACATTATTTTTCATCTTTATGTATATTAATTTAAATAGTTGCTGTTCTGTTCTGTTATTTTTCATCTTTATATACATTAAATTACATAGTTTCTGTTTCAAATTTTAACTGAATATTAAGGAAGTCATATACTTTTATATTCAGTAAAGAAATTGGGGTGACAAGCCGTAGGGCAAGAGT
Source organism: Harpalus rubripes (assembly GCA_963082715.1). Lineage (NCBI taxonomy): Eukaryota > Metazoa > Arthropoda > Insecta > Coleoptera > Carabidae > Harpalus > Harpalus rubripes. The sequence continues at coordinate 169,170 of CAUJCB010000233.1, forward strand.
AGTACATTATTTTTCATCTTTATGTATATTAATTTAAATAGTTGCTGTTCTGTTATTTTTCATCTTTATATTCATTAATTTAAATTGTTTCTGTTTCAAATTTTTACGGAATATTAAGGAGACCATATACTTTTATATCCAGTAAAGAAATTGGGGTGACAAGCCGTAGGGCAAGAGAAGTACATTATTTTTCATTTTTATGTATATTAATTTAAATAGTTGCTGTTCTGTTCTTTTATTTTTCAACTTTATGTACATCAATTTAAATAGTTTCTGTTTCATATTTTAACTGAATATTAAGGAGGCCATATACTTTTATATCTAGTAAAGAAATTGGGGTGACAACCCGTAGGGCAAGAGTAGTACATTATTTTTCATCTTTATGTATATTAATTTGAATAGTTGCTGTTCTGTTATTTTTCATCTTTATATTCATTAATTTAAATTGTTTCTGTTTCAAATTTTTACGGAATATTAAGGAGACCATATACTTTTATATCCAGTAAAGAAATTGGGGTGACAAGCCGTAGGGCAAGAGAAGTACATTATTTTTCATTTTTATGTATATTAATTTAAATAGTTGCTGTTCTGTTCTGTTATTTTTCATCTTTATATACATTAATTTAAATAGTTTCTGTTTCAAATTTTAACTGAATATTAAGGAGGCCATATACTTTTATATCCAGTAAAGAAATTTGTGTGACAAGCCGTAGGGCAAGAGTAGTACATTATTTTTCATCTTTATGTATATTAATTTAAATAGTTGCTGTTCTGTTATTTTTCCTCTTTATATACATTAATTTAAATAGTTTCTGTTTTAAATTTTAACTGAATATTAAGCAAGCCATGTACTTTTATACCCAGTAAAGAAATTGGGGTGACAAGCCGTAGGGCAAGAGTAGTATATTATTTTTCATCTTTATGTATATTAATTTAAATAGTTGCTGTTCTGTTCTGTTATTTTTCATCTTTATATACATTAATTTAAATTGTTTCTGTTTCAAATTTTAACTGAATATTAAGGAGGCCATATACTTTTATATTCAGTAAAGAAATTGGGGTGACAAGCCGTAGTGCAAGAGTAGTACATTATTTTTCATTTTTATGTATATTAATTTAAATAGTTGCTGTTCTGTTCTGTTATTTTTCATCTTTATATACATTAATTTAAATAGTTTCTGTTTTAAATTTTAACTGAATATTAAGCAGGCCATGTACTTTTATACCCAGTAAAGAAATTGGGGTGACAAGCCGTAGGGCAAGAGTAGTACATTATTTTTCATCTTTATGTATATTAATTTAAATAGTTGCTGTTCTGTTCTGTTATTTTTCATCTTTATATACATTAATTTAAATAGTTTCTGTTTCAAATTTTAACTGAATATTAAGAAGGCCATATACTTTTATATGCAATAAAGAAATTGGGGTGACAAGCCGTAGAGCAACAGTAGTACATTACTTTTCATCTTTATGTACATTAATTTAAATAGGTGCTGTTCTGTTCTGTTATTTTTTATCTTTATATACATTAATTTAAATATTTTCTGTTTTAAATTTTAACTGAATATTAAGGAGGCCAAATACTTTTATATCCAGTAAAGACATTTGGGTGACAAGCCGTAGAGCAAGAGTAGTACATTATTTTTCATCTTTATGTTTATTAATGTAAATAGTTGCTGTTCTGTTCTGATATTTTTTATCTTTATATACATTAATTTAAATAGTTTCTGTTTCAAATTTTAACTGAATATTAAGGAGGCCATATACTTTTATATCCAATAAAGAAATTGGGGTGACAAGCCGTAGAGCAAGAGTAGTACATTATTTTTCATCTTTATGTACATTAATTTAAATAGTTTCTGTTTCATATTTTAACTGAATATTAAGGAGGCCATATACTTTTATATCCAGTAAAGAAATTGGGGTGACAAGCCGTAGAGCAAGAGTAGTACATTATTTTTCATCTTTATGTACATTAATTTAAATAGTTTCTGTTCTGTTCTATTATTTTTCATCTTTATGTACATTAATTTAAATAGTTTCTGTTTCAAATTTTAACTGAATATTGAGGAGGCCATATGCTTTTATATCCAGTAAAGAAATTGGGGTACAAGCCGTAGGGCAAGAGTAGTACATTATTTTTTATCTTTATGTATATTAATGTAAATAGTTGCTGTTCTGTTCTGTTATTTTTCATCTTTATATACATTAATTTAAATAGTTTCTGTTTTAAATTCTAACTGATTATTAAGGAGGCCATATAATTTTATATCCAATAAAAAAATTGGGGTGACAAGCCGTAGAGCAAGAGTAGTACATTATTTTTCATCTTTATGTACATTAATTTAAATAGTTTCTGTTCTGTTCTATTATTTTTCATCTTTATGTACATTAATTTAAATAGTTTCTGTTTCAAATTTTAACTGAATATTGAGGAGGCCATATGCTTTTATATCCAGTAAAGAAATTGGGGTGACAAGCCGTAGGGCAAGAGTAGTACATTATTTTTCATCTTTATGTATATTAATTTAAAAAGTTGCTGTTCTGTTCTGTTGTTTTTCATCTTTATATACATTAATTTAAATAGTTTCTGTTTCAAATTTTAACTGAATAATAAAGGCCATATATTTTCACATCCAGTAAAGAAATTGGGGTGACAAGCCGTAGGGCAAGAGTAGAACATTATTTTTCATCTTTATGTATATTAATTTAAATAGTTGCTGTTCTGTTCTGTTATTTTTCATCTTTATATACATTAATTTAAATAGTTTCTGTTTCAAATTTTAACTGAATATTAAGGAGGCCATATACTTTTATATCCAATAAAGAAATTGGGGTGACAAGCCGTAGAGCAAGAGTAGTACATTATTTTTCATCTTTATGTACATTAATTTAAATAGTTTCTGTTTCAAATTTTAACTGAATATTAAGGAGGCCATATACTTTTATATCCAGTAAAGAAATTGGGGTGATAAGCCGTAGGGCAAGAGTAGTACATTATTTTTCATCTTTATGTATATTAATTTAAATAGTTTCTGTTCTGTTATTTTTCATCTTTATATACATTAATTTAAATAGTTTCTGTTTCAAATTTTAACTTAATATTAAGGAGGCCATATACTTTTATATTCAGTAAAGAAATTGGGGTGACAAGCCGTGGGGCAAGAGGAGTACATTATTTTTCGTCTTTATGTACATTAATTTAAATAGTTGCTGTTCAGATATTTTTCATTTTTATATACATTAATTTATATAGTATCTATTTCAAATTTTTACTGAATATTTAGGAGGCCATATACTTTTATATCCAATAAAGAAATTGGGGTGACAAGCCGTAGGGCAAGAATAGTACATTATTTTTCATCTTTATGTACATTAATTTAAATAGTTTCTGTTCTGTTATTTTTCATCTTTATATACATTAATTTAAATAGTTTCTGTTTCAAATTTTAACTGAATATTAAGGACGCCATATACTTTTATATCCAGTAAAGAAATTGGGGTGACAAGCCGTGGGGCAAGAGGAGTACATTATTTTTCGTCTTTATGTACATTAATTTAAATAGTTGCTGTTCAGTTATTTTTCATTTTTATATACATTAATTTATATAGTATCTATTTCAAATTTTTACTGAATATTTAGGAGGCCATATACTTTTATATCCAGTAAAGAAATTGGGGTGATAAGCCGTAGGGCAAGAGTAGTACATTATTTTTCATCTTTATGTATATTAATTTAAATAGTTTCTGTTCTGTTATTTTTCATCTTTATATACATTAATTTAAATAGTTTCTGTTTCAAATTTTAACTGAATATTAAGGACGCCATATACTTTTATATCCAGTAAAGAAATTGGGGTGACAAGCCGTAGGGCATGAGTAGTACGTTATTTTTCATCTTTATGTATATTAATTTAAATAGTTGCTGTTCTGTTCTGTTATTTTTATTCTTTATGTACATTAATTTAAATAGTTTCTGTTTGAAATTTTAAATGAATATTAAGGAGGCCATATTCTTTTATATCCAGTAAAGAAATGGAGGTGGCAAGCCGTAGGGCAAGAGTAGTACATTATTTTTCATCTTCATGTATATTAATTTAAATAGTTGCTGTACTGTTCTGTTATTTTTCATCTTTATATACATTAATTTAAATAGTTTCTGTCTCAAATTTAAAATGAATATTAAGGAGGACATGTACTTTTATATCCAGTAAATAAATTGGGATGACAAGCCGTAGGGCAAGAGTAGTACATTATTTTTCATCTTTATGTATATTAATTTAATAAGTTGCTGTTCTGTTCTGTTATTTTTCAACTTTATATACATTAATTTAAATAGTTTCTGTTTTAAATTTAAACTGAATATTAAGGAGGTCATATACTTTTATATCCAGTAAAGAAATTGGGCTGACAAGACGTAGGGCAAGAGTAGTACATTATTTTTCATCTTTATGTATATTAATTTAAATAGTTGCTGTTCTGTTAAGTTATTTTTCATCTTTATATACATTAACTTAAATAGTTTCGGTTAAAAATTTCAACTGAATATTAAGGAGGCCATATACTTTTATATCCAGTAAAGATATTGGGGCGACAAGCGGTAGGGCAGAAGTAGTACATTATTTTTCATCTTTATGTACATTAATTTAAATAGTTTCTGTTCTGTTCTGTTATTTTTCATCTTTATAAAAGTTAATTTAAATAGTTTCTGTTTCAAATTTTAACTGAATATTAAGGAGGCCATATACTTTTGTATCCAGTAAAGAAATTGAAGTGACAAGCCATAGGGCAAGAATAGTACATTATTTTTCATCTTTATGTATATAAATTTAAATAGTTGCTGTTCTGTTCTGTTATTTTTCATCTTTATATAAATTAATTTAAATAGTTTCTGTTTTAAATTTTAACTCACTATTAAGGAGGCCATATACTTTTATATCCAGTAAAGAAATTGGGGTGACAAGCCGTAGGGCAAGAGTAGTACATTATTTTTCATCTTTATGTATATTAATTTAAATAGTTGCTGTTCTGTTATTTTTCATCTTTATATACATTAATTTAAATAGTTTCTGTTTCAAATTTTTACTGAATATTAAGGAGGCCATATACTTTTATATGCAGTAAAGAAATTAGGGTGACAAGCCGTAGGGCAAGAATAGTACATTATTTTTCATCTTTATGTACATTAATTTAAATAGTTTCTGTTCTGTTCTGTTATTTTTATTCTTTATGTACATTAATTTAAATAGTTTCTGTTTGAAATTTTAACTGAATATTAAGGAGGCCATATACTTTTATATCCAGTAAAGAAATTGGGGTGGCAAGCCGTAGGGCAAGAGTAGTACATTATTTTTCAACTTCATGTATATTAATTTAAATAGTTGCTGTACTGTTCTGTTATTTTTCATCTTTATATACATTAATTTAAATAGTTTCTGTTTCAAATTGAAACTGAATATTAAGGAGGCCATATACTTTTATATCCAGTAATGAAATTTTGGTGACAAGCCGTAGGGCAAGAGTAGTACATTATTTTTCATCTTTATGTATATTAATTTAAATAGATGCTGTTCTGTTCTGTTATTTTTCATCTTTATATACATTAATTTAAATAGTTTTTGTTTCAAATTTTAACTGAATATTAAGGAGGACATATACTTTTATATTCAGTAAAGAAATTGGGGTGACAAGCCGTAGGAAAAGAGTAGTACATTATTTTTCATCTTTATGTATATTAATTTAAATAGTTGCTGTTCTGTTCTTTTATTTTTCAACTTTATGTACATTAATTTAAATAGTTTCTGTTTCAAATTTTAACTGAATATTAAGGAGGCCATATACTTTTATATCCAGTAAAGAAATTGGGGTGACAACCCGTAGGGCAAGAGTAGTACATTATTTTTTATCATTATGTATATTAATTTAAATAGTTGCTGTTCTGTTATTTTTATCTTTATATACATTAATTTAAATAGTTTCTGTTTCATATTTTAACTGAATATTAAGCAGGCCATATAATTTTATATCCAGTAAAGAAATTGGGTGACAAGCCGTAGGGCAAGAGTAGTACATTATTTTTCATCTTTATGTATATTAATTTAAATAGTTGCTGTTCTGTTCTCTTATTTTTCATCTTTATGTACATTAATTTAAATAGTTTCTGTTTCAAATTTTAACTGAATATTAAGGAGGTCATATACTTTTATATCCAGTAAAGAAATTGGGGTAACAAGCCGTAGGGCAAGAGTAGTACATTATTTTTCATCTTCATGTATATTAATTTAAATAGTTGCTGTACTGTTCTGTTATTTTTCATCTTTATATGCATTAATTTAAATAGTTTCTGTTTCAAATTTAAACTGAATATTAAGGAGGCCATTTACTTTTACATCCAGTAAAAAAATGGGGTGTGTCAAGTACTGCGTCACGTAATATATGGGGGGGGGTTCATGTTTGCGTTACGGGTGCGTTACAAAGACGGTAGGGGGTATTAAAAATTTCCTAATTTTGCGTTACGTAATTTAAGGACAGCCCCTGAATACAACCTTTTGGGGGCACTCCGTGGTGCACTCGCCAGCGCAGCTAGAGTGCCGATTTGACCTATAGAAGTTACTGCAAAACACCTGAAAAACACGTAATTCGCTTAGAAAACGCATTTTCAAGTGATTTGGAGACATGTTTTGAGAAACAGTTTTTACATCATATTTGAGCGTTTCACGGTCTGAAACGACGATTTTGCATGAATTTTTAGAAACATAATCTACCTGTAGTTTCGATGGAACTAGGTTATTTATGCTACAATAAGACAAAATACACTGATTTTTAGTGAATACAACCTTTTGGGGGCACTCCGTGGTGCACTCGCCAGCGCAGCTAGAGTGCCAATTTGAACTATAGAAGTTACTGCAAAACACCTTAAAAACACGTAATTCGCTTAGAAAACGCATTTTCAAGTGATTCGGAGACAAGTTTTGAGAAACAGTTTTTACAGCATATTTGAGCGTTTCACGATCTGAAACGACGATTTTGCATGTATCTTTGTAAACATATTCTACCTGTAGTTTCGATGGAACTAGGTTATTTAGGGTACAATAAGACAAAGTACACTGTTTTTTAGTGAATACAACCTTTTGGTGGCACTCCGTGGTGCACTCGCCAGCGCAGCCAGAGTGCCGATTTGAACTATAGAAGTTACTGCAAAACACCTTAAAAACACGTAATTCGCTTAGAAAACGCATTTTCAAGTGATTTGGAGACAAGTTTTGAGAAACAGTTTTTACAGCATATTTGAGCGTTTCACGATCTGAAACGACGATTTTGCATGTATCTTTGTAAACATATTCTACCTGTAGTTTCGATGGAACTAGGTTATTTAGGGTACAATAAGACAAAATACACTGTTTTTTAGTGAATACAACCTTTTGGTGGCACTCCGTGGTGCACTCGCCAGCGCAGCTAGACTGCCGATTTGAACTATAGAAGTTACAGCAAAACACCTTAAAAACACGTTATTCGCTGAGAAAACGCATTTTCAAGTGATTTGGAGACATGTTTTGAGAAACAGTTTTTACATCATATTTGAGCGTTTCACGGTCTGAAACGACGATTTTGTATGTAGACTTTGTAAACATATTCTACCTGTAGATTCGATGGAACTAGGTTATTTACTGAACAATAAGACAAAATAAACTGTTTTTTAGTGAATACAACCTTTTGGGGCACTCCGTGGTGCACTCGCCAGCGCAGCTAGAGTTCCGATTTGAACTATAGAAGTTACTGCAAAACACCTTAAAAACACGTAATTCGCTTAGAAAACGCATTTTCAAGTGATTTGGAGACATGTTTTGAGAAACAGTTTTTACATCATATTTGAGCGTTCCACGATCTGAAACGACGATTTTGCATGTATCTTTGGAAACATATTCTACCTGTAGTTTCGATGGAACTAGGTTATTTATGCTACAATAAGACAAAATTCACTGATTTTTAGTGAATACTAGGTTTTGGAGGCACTCCGTGGTGCACTCGCCAGCGCAGCTAGAGTGCCGATTTGAACTATAGAAGTTACTGCAAAACACCTTAAAAACACGTAATTCGCTTAGAAAACGCATTTTCAAGTGATTTGGAGACATGTTTTGAGAAACAGTTTTTACATCATATTTGAGCGTTTCACGGTCTGAAACGACGATTTTGTTTGTAGACTTTGTAAACATATTCTACCTGTAGTTTCGATGGAACTAGTTTATTTAGGGTACAATAAGGCAAAATACACTGTTTTTTAGTGAATACAACCTTTTGGGGTCACTCCGTGGTGCACTCGCCAGCGCAGCCAGAGTGCCGATTTGAACTATAGAAGTTACTGCAAAACACCTTAAAAACACGTAATTCGCTTAGAAAACGCATTTTCAAGTGATTTGGAGACATGTTTTGTGAAACAGTTTTTACAGCATATTTGAGCGTTTCACGATGTGAAACGACGATTTTGCATATATCTTTGGAAACATATTCTACCTGTAGTTTCGATGGAACTAGGTTATTTATGCTACAATAAGACAAAATACACTGATTATTAGTGAATACAAGGTTTTGAAGGCACTCCGTGGTGCACTCGCCAGCGCAGCTAGAGTGCCGATTTGAACTATAGAAGTTACAGCAAAACACCTTAAAAACACATAATTCGCTTATAAAATGCATTTTCAAGTGATTTGGAGCCATATTTTGAGAAATAGTATTTACATCATATTTGAGCGTTTCACGGTCTGAAACTACGATTTTGTATGTAGACTTTGTAAACATATTCTACCTGTAGTTTTGATGGAACTAGGTTATTTAGGGTACACTAAGACAAAATACACTGGTTTTTAGTGAATACAACCTTTTGGGGTCACTCCGTGGTGCACTCGCCAGCGCAGCCAGAGTGCCGATTTGAACTATAGAAGTTACTGCAAAACACATATTTGAGCGTTTCACGGTCTGAAACGACGATTTTGTTTGTAGACTTTGTAAACATATTCTACCTGTAGTTTCGATGGAACTAGTTTATTTAGGGTACAATAAGACAAAATACACTGTTTTTTAGTAAATACAACCTTTTGGGGTCACTCCGTGGTGCACTCGCCAGCGCAGCCAGAGTGCCGATTTGAACTATAGAAGTTACTGCAAAACACCTTAAAAACACGTAATTCGCTTAGAAAACGCATTTTCAAGTGATTTGGAGACATGTTTTGTGAAACAGTTTTTACAGCATATTTGAGCGTTTCACGATGTGAAACGACGATTTTGCATATATCTTTGGAAACATATTCTACCTGTAGTTTCGATGGAACTAGGTTATTTATGCTACAATAAGACAAAATACACTGATTATTAGTGAATACAAGGTTTTGAAGGCACTCCGTGGTGCACTCGCCAGCGCAGCTAGAGTGCCGATTTGAACTATAGAAGTTACAGCAAAACACCTTAAAAACACATAATTCGCTTATAAAATGCATTTTCAAGTGATTTGGAGCCATATTTTGAGAAATAGTTTTTACATCATATTTGAGCGTTTCACGGTCTGAAACTACGATTTTGTATGTAGACTATGTAAACATATTCTACCTGTAGTTTTGATGGAACTAGGTTATTTAGGGTACACTAAGACAAAATACACTGGTTTTTAGTGAATACAACCTTTTGGGGTCACTCCGTGGTGCACTCGCCAGCGCAGCCAGAGTGCCGATTTGAACTATAGAAGTTACTGCAAAACACCTTAAAAACACGTAATTCGCTTAGAAAACGCATTTTCAAGTGATTTGGAGACATGTTTTAAGGAACAGTTTTTACACCATATTTGAGCGTTTCACGGTCTGAAACGACGATTTTGTATGTAGACTTTGTAAACATATTCTACCTGTAGTTTCGATAGCACTTGGTTATTTAGGGTACAATAAGACAAAATACACTGTTTTTTAGTGAATACAACCTTTTGGGGGCACTCCGTGGTGCACTCGCCAGCGCAGCCAGAGTGCCGATTTGAACTATAGAAGTTACTGCAAAACACCTTCAAAACACGTAATTCGCTTAGAAAACGCATTTTCAAGTGATTTGGAGACAAGTTTTGAGAAACAGTTTTTACAGCATATTTGAGCGTTTCACGATCTGAAACGACGATTTTGCATGTATCTTTGTAAACATATTCTACCTGTAGTTTCGATGGAACTAGGTTATTTAGGGTACAATAAGACAAAATACACTGTTTTTTAGTGAATACAACCTTTTGGTGGCACTCCGTGGTGCACTCGCCAGCGCAGCTAGACTGCCGATTTGAACTATAGAAGTTACAGCAAAACACCTTAAAAACACGTTATTCGCTGAGAAAACGCATTTTCAAGTGATTTGGAGACATGTTTTGAGAAACAGTTTTTACATCATATTTGAGCGTTTCACGGTCTGAAACGACGATTTTGTATGTAGACTTTGTAAACATATTCTACCTGTAGATTCGATGGAACTAGGTTATTTACTGAACAATAAGACAAAATAAACTGTTTTTTAGTGAATACAACCTTTTGGGGCACTCCGTGGTGCACTCGCCAGCGCAGCTAGAGTTCCGATTTGAACTATAGAAGTTACTGCAAAACACCTTAAAAACACGTAATTCGCTTAGAAAACGCATTTTCAAGTGATTTGGAGACATGTTTTGAGAAACAGTTTTTACATCATATTTGAGCGTTCCACGATCTGAAACGACGATTTTGCATGTATCTTTGGAAACATATTCTACCTGTAGTTTCGATGGAACTAGGTTATTTATGCTACAATAAGACAAAATTCACTGATTTTTAGTGAATACTAGGTTTTGGAGGCACTCCGTGGTGCACTCGCCAGCGCAGCTAGAGTGCCGATTTGAACTATAGAAGTTACTGCAAAACACCTTAAAAACACGTAATTCGCTTAGAAAACGCATTTTCAAGTGATTTGGAGACATGTTTTGAGAAACAGTTTTTACATCATATTTGAGCGTTTCACGGTCTGAAACGACGATTTTGTTTGTAGACTTTGTAAACATATTCTACCTGTAGTTTCGATGGAACTAGTTTATTTAGGGTACAATAAGGCAAAATACACTGTTTTTTAGTGAATACAACCTTTTGGGGTCACTCCGTGGTGCACTCGCCAGCGCAGCCAGAGTGCCGATTTGAACTATAGAAGTTACTGCAAAACACCTTAAAAACACGTAATTTGCTTAGAAAACGCATTTTCAAGTGATTTGGAGACATGTTTTGTGAAACAGTTTTTACAGCATATTTGAGCGTTTCACGATGTGAAACGACGATTTTGCATATATCTTTGGAAACATATTCTACCTGTAGTTTCGATGGAACTAGGTTATTTATGCTACAATAAGACAAAATACACTGATTATTAGTGAATACAAGGTTTTGAAGGCACTCCGTGGTGCACTCGCCAGCGCAGCTAGAGTGCCGATTTGAACTATAGAAGTTACAGCAAAACACCTTAAAAACACATAATTCGCTTATAAAATGCATTTTCAAGTGATTTGGAGCCATATTTTGAGAAATAGTTTTTACATCATATTTGAGCGTTTCACGGTCTGAAACTACGATTTTGTATGTAGACTTTGTAAACATATTCTACCTGTAGTTTTGATGGAACTAGGTTATTTAGGGTACACTAAGACAAAATACACTGGTTTTTAGTGAATACAACCTTTTGGGGTCACTCCGTGGTGCACTCGCCAGCGCAGCCAGAGTGCCGATTTGAACTATAGAAGTTACTGCAAAACACATATTTGAGCGTTTCACGGTCTGAAACGACGATTTTGTTTGTAGACTTTGTAAACATATTCTACCTGTAGTTTCGATGGAACTAGTTTATTTAGGGTACAATAAGACAAAATACACTGTTTTTTAGTAAATACAACCTTTTGGGGTCACTCCGTGGTGCACTCGCCAGCGCAGCCAGAGTGCCGATTTGAACTATAGAAGTTACTGCAAAACACCTTAAAAACACGTAATTCGCTTAGAAAACGCATTTTCAAGTGATTTGGAGACATGTTTTGTGAAACAGTTTTTACAGCATATTTGAGCGTTTCACGATGTGAAACGACGATTTTGCATATATCTTTGGAAACATATTCTACCTGTAGTTTCGATGGAACTAGGTTATTTATGCTACAATAAGACAAAATACACTGATTATTAGTGAATACAAGGTTTTGAAGGCACTCCGTGGTGCACTCGCCAGCGCAGCTAGAGTGCCGATTTGAACTATAGAAGTTACAGCAAAACACCTTAAAAACACATAATTCGCTTATAAAATGCATTTTCAAGTGATTTGGAGCCATATTTTGAGAAATAGTTTTTACATCATATTTGAGCGTTTCACGGTCTGAAACTACGATTTTGTATGTAGACTATGTAAACATATTCTACCTGTAGTTTTGATGGAACTAGGTTATTTAGGGTACACTAAGACAAAATACACTGGTTTTTAGTGAATACAACCTTTTGGGGTCACTCCGTGGTGCACTCGCCAGCGCAGCCAGAGTGCCGATTTGAACTATAGAAGTTACTGCAAAACACCTTAAAAACACGTAATTCGCTTAGAAAACGCATTTTCAAGTGATTTGGAGACATGTTTTAAGGAACAGTTTTTACACCATATTTGAGCGTTTCACGGTCTGAAACGACGATTTTGTATGTAGACTTTGTAAACATATTCTACCTGTAGTTTCGATAGCACTTGGTTATTTAGGGTACAATAAGACAAAATACACTGTTTTTTAGTGAATACAACCTTTTGGGGGCACTCCGTGGTGCACTCGCCAGCGCAGCCAGAGTGCCGATTTGAACTATAGAAGTTACTGCAAAACACCTTCAAAACACGTAATTCGCTTAGAAAACGCATTTTCAAGTGATTTGGAGACATGTTTTGAGAAACAGTTTTTCCATCATATTTGAGCGTTTCACGGTCTGAAACGACGATTTTGCATGAATCTTTGGAAACATATTCTACCTGTAGATTCGATGGAACTAGGTTATTTATGCTACAGTAAGACAAAATACACTGATTTTTAGTGAATACAAGGTTTTGGAGGCACTCCGTGGTGCACTCGCCAGCGCAGCTAGAGTGCCGATTTGAACTATAGAAGTTACTGCAAAACACCTTAAAAACACGTAATTCGCTTAGAAAACGCATTTTCAAGTGATTTGGAGACATGTTTTGAGAAACAGTTTTTACATCATATTTGAGCATTTCACGATATGAAACGACGATTTTGCATGTATCTTTGGAAACATATTCTACATGTAGTTATGATAAAACTAGGTTATTTATGCTACAATAAGACAAAATACACTGATTTTTAGTGAATACAAGGTTTTGGAGGCACTCCGTGGTGCACTCGCCAGCGCAGCTAGAGTGCCGATTTGAAGTTACTTCAAAACACTTTAAAAATACGTAATTCGCTTAGAAAACGCATTTTCAAGTGATTTGGAGACATGTTTTAAAAACACTTTTTACAGCATATTTGAGCGTTTCACGATCTGAAACGACGATTATGCATGTATCTTTGGAAACATATTCTACCTGTAGTTTCGATGGAACTAGGTTATTTATGCTACAATAAGACAAAATACACTGATTTTTAGTGAATACAAGGTTTTGGAGGCACTCCGTCGTGCATTTGCCTGCGCAGCTAGAGTGCCGATTTGAACTATAGAAGTTACAGCAAAACACCTTAAAAATATTTAATTCGCTTAGAAAACGCATTTTCAAGTGATTTGGAGACATGTTTTGACAAACAGTTTTTACATCATATTTGAGCCTTTCACGGTCTGAAACGACGATTTTGTATGTAGACTTTGTAAACATATTCTACCTGTAGTTTCGATAGCACTTGGTTATTTAGGGTACAATAAGGCAAAATACACTGTTTTTTAGTGAATACAACATTTTGGGGCACTCGGTGGTGCACTCGCCAACGCAGCTAGAGTGCCGATTTGAACTATAGAAGTTACTGCAAATTACCTTAAAAACACGTAATTCGCTTAGAAAACGCATTTCAAGTGATTCGGAGACATGTTTTGAGAATCAGTATTTACATCATATTTGAGCGTTTCACGGTCTGAAACGACGATTTTGCATGAATCTTTGGAAACATATTCTATCTGTAGTTTCGATGGAACTAGGTTATTTATGCTACAATAAGACAAAATACACTGATTTTTAGTGAATACAAGTTTTTGGAGGCACTCCGTGGTGCACTCGCCAGCGCAGCTAGAGTGCCGATTTGAACTATAGAAGTTACTGCAAAACACCTCAAAAACACTTAATTCGCTTAGAAAACGCGTTTTCAAGTGATTTGGAGACATGTTTTGAGAAACAGTTTTTACATCATATTTGAGCGTTTCACGGTCTGAAACGACGATTTTATATGTAGACTTTTTAAATATATTCTACCTGAAGTTTCGATAGCATTTGGTTATTTAGCGTACAATAAGACAAAATACACTATTTGATAGTGAATACAACCTTTTGGGGCACTTCATGGTGCATTCGCCAGCGCAGCTAAAGTGCCGATTTGAACTATAGAAGTTACTGCAAAACACCTTAAAAACACGTAATTCGCTTAGAAAACGCATTTTCAAGTGATTTGGAGACATGTTTTGAGAAACAGTTTTTACATCATATTTGAGCGTTTCACGGTCTGAAACGACGATTTTGTATGTAGACTTTGTAAACATATTTTACCTGTAGTTTCGATAACACTTGGTTATTTAGGGTACAATAAGACAAAATACACTGTTTTTTAGTGAGGGGCTGTCCTTAAATTACGTAACGCTTCAAGGGGGGGTTGGGGTCAAGAGTAGCGTTACGAAGCGTTACGAGGGGCTGAAGGAGGGTTAATGTGTGAGTTACGTAACGATTAAATGAAAAAAATATTGCTGAACTTGCTTTAATAGTTTTGAAACATTCAAACTTTGCGGTGCTAATTCGTATATGCAGGCAGTCGTTTGTTTACAATAACAGTCAACATAATATGTCGGGCACAGTTCAAATTCGGCACAGTGGTCTTTCATTCGTGCAATGCAATTCATATTAAAACATTAATTCATGTAGTGTTGATAAGGAAAACCTTTTCAATAGTTTGCTAAAAGCATATGGCAATGCATATGCTTTTAATTTCTGTGCTTTTATTTTTTCATCTTTATGTACATTAATTTAATTATATTGTTTCAAATTTTAACTGAATATTAAAGAGGCCATATACTTTTATATCCAGTAAAGAAATTGGGGTGACAAGCCGTAGGGCAAGAGTAGTACATTATTTTTCATCTATATGTATATTAATTTAATAATTGCTGTTCTGTTATTTTTCATCTGTATATACATTAATTTAAATAGTTTCTGTTTCAAATTTTAACTGAATATTAAGAAGGTCATATACTTTTATATCCAGTAAAGGAATTGGGGTGACAAGCCCTAGGTCAAGAGTAGTACATTATTTTTCATCTTTATGTATATTAATTTAAATAGTTGCTATTCTGTTCTGTTATTTTTCATCTTTATATACATTAATTTAAATAGTTTCTGTTTCAAATTTTAACTGAATATTAAGGAGGCCATATACTTTATATCCAGTAAAGAAATTGGGGTGACAAGCCGTAGAGCAAGAGTAGTACATTATTTTTCATCTTTATGTACATTAATTTAAATAGTTTCTGTTCTGTTATTTTTCATCTTTATGTACATTAAGTTAAATAGTTTCTGTTTCAAATTTCAACTGAATATTAAAAAGGACATATACTCTTATATCCCGTCAAGAAATTGGGGTGACAAGCCGTAGGGCAAGAGTAGTACATTATTTTTCATCTTTATGTTTATTAATTTAAATAGTTGCTGTTCTTTCTGTTATTTTTCATCTTTATATACATTAATTTAAATAGTTTCTGTTTCAAATTTTAACTGAATATTAAGGAGGCCATATAATTTTATATCCAGTAATAAGATTGGGGTCACAAGCCGTAGGGCAAGAGTAGCACATTATATTTTATCTTTATGTACATTAATTTTAATAGTTTCTTTCTGTTCTGTTATTTTTCATCTTTATGTACATTAATTTAAATACTTTCTGTTTCAAATTTTAACTAAATATTAAGGAGGCCATTAACTTTTATATTCAGTAAAGAAATTGTACTATTATTTTTCATCTTTATGTATATTAATTTAAATAGTTGCTGTTCTGTTCTGTTATTTTTCATCTTTATATACATTAATTTAAATAGTTTCTGTTTCAAATTTTAACTGAATATTAAGGAGGCCATAAACTTTTATATCCAGTAAAGAAATTGGGGTGACAAGCCGTAGGGCAAGAGTAGTACATTATTTTTCATCTTTATGTATATTAATTTAAATAGTTGCTGTTCTGTTATTTTTCATCTTTATATACATTAATTTAAATAGTTTCTGTTTAAATTTTAACTGAATATAAGGAGGCCATATACTTTTATATCCAGGAAAGAAATTGGGGTGACAAGCCGTAGGGCAAGAGTAGTACATTATTTTTCATCTTTATGTATATTAATTTAAATAGTTGCTGTTCTGTTATTTTTCATCTTTATATACATTAATTTAAATAGTTTCTGTTTAAATTTTAACTGAATATAAGGAGGCCATATACTTTTATATCCAGGAAAGAAATTGGTGTGACAAGCCGTAGGGCAAGAGTAGTACATTATTTTTCATCTTTATGTATATTAATTTAAATAGTTGCTGTTCTGTTCTGTTATTTTTCATCTTTATGTACATTAATTTAAATAGTTTCTGTTTCAAATTGTAACTGAATATTAAGGAGGCCATATACTTTTATATCCAGTAAAGAAATTGGGGTGACAAGCCGTAGGGCAAGAGTAGTACATTATTTTTCATCTTTATGTATATTAATTTAAATAGTTGCTGTTCTGTTATTTTTCATCTTTATGTACATTAATTTAAATAGTTTCTATTTCAAATTTTAACTGAATATTAAGGAGGCCATATACTTTTGTATCCAGTAAAGAAATTGGGGTGACAAGCCGTAGGGCAAGAGTAGTACATTATTTTTCATCTTTATGTACATTAATTTAAATAGTTTTTGTTCTGTTCTGTTATTTTTCATCTTTATGTACAATAATTTAAATAGTTTCTGTTTCAAATTTTAACTGAATATTAAGGAGGCCATATACTTTTATATCCAGTAAAGAAATTGGAGTGACAAGCCGTAGGGCAAGAGTAGTACATTATTTTTCATCTTTATGTATATTAATTTAAATAGTTGCTGTTCTGTTCTGTTATTTTTCATCTTTATATACATTAATTTAAATAGTATCTATTTCAAATTTTAACTGAATATTAAGGAGACCATACAATTTTATATCCAGTAAAGAAATTGGGGTGACAAGCCGTAGGGCAAGAGTAGTACATTATTTTTCATCTTTATGTATATTAATTTAAATAGTTGCTGTTCTGTTCTGGTAATTTTCATCTTTATATACATTAATTTAAATAGTGTCTGTTTCAAATTTTAACTGAATATCAAGGAGGCCGTATACTTTTATATCCAGTAAAAAAATTGGGGTGACAAGCCGTAGGGCAAGAGTAGTACATTATTTTTCATCTTTATGTATATTAATTTAAATAGTTGCTGTTCTGTTCTGTTATTTTGCATCTTTTTGTACATTAATTTATATAGTTTCTGTTTCAAATTGTAACTGAATATTAAGGAGGCCATATACTTTTATATCCAGTAAAGAAATTGGGGTGACAAGCCTTAGGGCAAGAGTAGTACATTATTTTTCATCTTTATGTATATTAATTTAAATAGTTGCTGTTCTGTTCTGTTATTTTTCATCTTTATGTACATTAATTTAAATGGTTTCTATTTCAAATTTTAACTGAATATTAAGGAGGCCATATACTTTTATATCCAGTAAAGAAATTGGGGTGACAAGCCGTAAGGTAAGAGTAGTACATTATTTTTCATCTTTATGTATATTAATTTAAATAGTTGCTGTTCTGTTCTGTTATTTTTCATCTTTATGTACATTAATTTAAATAGTTTCTGTTTCAAATTGTAACTGAATATCAAGGAGGCCATATACTTTTATATCCAGCTAAGAAATTGGTGTGACAAGCCGTAGGGCAAGAGTAGTACATTATTTTTCATCTTTATGTATATTAATTTAAATAGTTGCTGTTCTGTTATTTTTCATCTTTATGTACATTAATTTAAATAGTTTCTGTTTCAAATTTTAACTGAATATTAAGGAGGCCATATACTTTTGTATCCAGCTAAGAAATTGGTGTGACAAGCCGTAGGGCAAGAGTAGTACATTATTTTTCATCTTTATGTATATTAATTTAAATAGTTGCTGTTCTGTTATTTTTCATCTTTATGTACATTAATTTAAATAGTTTCTGTTTCAAATTTTAACTGAATATTAAGGAGGCCATATACTTTTGTATCCAGGAAAGAAATTGGGGTGACAAGCCGTAGGGCAAGAGTAGTACATTATTTTTCATTTTTATGTACATTAATTTAAATAGTTTTTGTTCTGTTGTGTTATTTTTCATCTTTATGTACAATAACTTAAATAGTTTCTGTTTCAAATTTTAACTGAATATTAAGGAGGCCATATACTTTTGTATCCAGGAAAGAAATTGGGGTGACAAGCCGTAGGGCAAGAGTAGTACATTATTTTTCATCTTTATGTATATTAATTTAAATAGTTGCTGTTCTGTTCTGTTATTTTTCATCTTTATATACATTAATTTAAATAGTTTCTGTTTCAAATTTTAACTGAATATTAAGGAGGCCATAAACTTTTATATCCAGTAAAGAAATTGGGGTGACAAGCCGTAGGGCAAGAGTAGTACATTATTTTTCATCTTTATGTATATTAATTTAAATAGTTGCTGTTCTGTTCTGTTATTTTTCATCTTTATGTACATTAATTTAAATGGTTTCTATTTCAAATTTTAACTGAATATTAAGGAGGCCATATACTTTTATATCCAGTAAAGAAATTGGGGTGACAAGCCGTAGGGCAAGAGTAGTACATTATTTTTCATCTTTATGTATATTAATTTAAATAGTTGCTGTTCTGTTCTGTTATTTTTCATCTTTATGTACATTAATTTAAATAGTTTCTGTTTCAAATTGTAACTGAATATTAAGGAGGCCATATACTTTTATATCCAGTAAAGAAATTGGGGTGACAAGCCGTAGGGCAAGAGTAGTACATTATTTTTCATCTTTATGTATATTAATTTAAATAGTTGCTGTTCTGTTATTTTTCATCTTTATGTACATTAATTTAAATAGTTTCTATTTCAAATTTTAACTGAATATTAAGGAGGCCATATACTTTTGTATCCAGTAAAGAAATTGGGGTGACAAGCCGTAGGGCAAGAGTAGTACATTATTTTTCATCTTTATGTACATTAATTTAAATAGTTTTTGTTCTGTTCTGTTATTTTTCATCTTTATGTACAATAATTTAAATAGTTTCTGTTTCAAATTTTAACTGAATATTAAGGAGGCCATATACTTTTATATCCAGTAAAGAAATTGGAGTGACAAGCCGTAGGGCAAGAGTAGTACATTATTTTTCATCTTTATGTATATTAATTTAAATAGTTGCTGTTCTGTTCTGTTATTTTTCATCTTTATATACATTAATTTAAATAGTATCTATTTCAAATTTTAACTGAATATTAAGGAGACCATACAATTTTATATCCAGTAATGAAATTGGGGTGACAAGCCGTAGGGCAAGAGTAGTACATTATTTTTCATCTTTATGTATATTAATTTAAATAGTTGCTGTTCTGTTCTGGTAATTTTCATCTTTATATACATTAATTTAAATAGTGTCTGTTTCAAATTTTAACTGAATATTAAGGAGGCCGTATACTTTTATATCCAGTAAAAAAATTGGGGTGACAAGCCGTAGGGCAAGAGTAGTACATTATTTTTCATCTTTATGTATATTAATTTAAATAGTTGCTGTTCTGTTCTGTTATTTTGCATCTTTTTGTACATTAATTTATATAGTTTCTGTTTCAAATTGTAACTGAATATTAAGGAGGCCATATACTTTTATATTTAGTAAAGAAATTGGGGTGACAAGCCTTAGGGCAAGAGTAGTACATTATTTTTCATCTTTATGTATATTAATTTAAATAGTTGCTGTTCTGTTCTGTTATTTTTCATCTTTATGTACATTAATTTAAATGGTTTCTATTTCAAATTTTAACTGAATATTAAGGAGGCCATATACTTTTATATCCAGTAAAGAAATTGGGGTGACAAGCCGTAAGGTAAGAGTAGTACATTATTTTTCATCTTTATGTATATTAATTTAAATAGTTGCTGTTCTGTTCTGTTATTTTTCATCTTTATGTACATTAATTTAAATAGTTTCTGTTTCAAATTGTAACTGAATATCAAGGAGGCCATATACTTTTATATCCAGCTAAGAAATTGGTGTGACAAGCCGTAGGGCAAGAGTAGTACATTATTTTTCATCTTTATGTATATTAATTTAAATAGTTGCTGTTCTGTTCTGGTAATTTTCATCTTTATATACATTAATTTAAATAGTGTCTGTTTCAAATTTTAACTGAATATTAAGGAGGCCGTATACTTTTATATCCAGTAAAAAAATTGGGGTGACAAGCCGTAGGGCAAGAGTAGTACATTATTTTTCATCTTTATGTATATTAATTTAAATAGTTGCTGTTCTGTTCTGTTATTTTGCATCTTTTTGTACATTAATTTATATAGTTTCTGTTTCAAATTGTAACTGAATATTAAGGAGGCCATATACTTTTATATCCAGTAAAGAAATTGGGGTGACAAGCCTTAGGGCAAGAGTAGTACATTATTTTTCATCTTTATGTATATTAATTTAAATAGTTGCTGTTCTGTTCTGTTATTTTTCATCTTTATGTACATTAATTTAAATAGTTTCTGTTTCAAATTTTAACTGAATATTAAGGAGGCCATTAACTTTTATATTCAGTAAAGAAATTGTACTATTATTTTTCATCTTTATGTATATTAATTTAAATAGTTGCTGTTCTGTTCTGTTATTTTTCATCTTTATATACATTAATTTAAATAGTTTCTGTTTCAAATTTTAACTGAATATTAAGGAGGCCATAAACTTTTATATCCAGTAAAGAAATTGGGGTGACAAGCCGTAGGGCAAGAGTAGTACATTATTTTTCATCTTTATGTATATTAATTTAAATAGTTGCTGTTCTGTTATTTTTCATCTTTATATACATTAATTTAAATAGTTTCTGTTTAAATTTTAACTGAATATAAGCAGGCCATATACTTTTATATCCAGGAAAGAAATTGGGGTGACAAGCCGTAGGGCAAGAGTAGTACATTATTTTTCATCTTTATGTATATTAATTTAAATAGTTGCTGTTCTGTTCTGTTATTTTTCATCTTTATGTACATTAATTTAAATGGTTTCTATTTCAAATTTTAACTGAATATTAAGGAGGCCATATACTTTTATATCCAGTAAAGAAATTGGGGTGACAAGCCGTAGGGCAAGAGTAGTACATTATTTTTCATCTTTATGTATATTAATTTAAATAGTTGCTGTCCTGTTCTGTTATTTTTCATCTTTATGTACATTAATTTAAATAGTTTCTGTTTCAAATTGTAACTGAATATCAAGGAGGCCATATACTTTTATATCCAGCTAAGAAATTGGTGTGACAAGCCGTAGGGCAAGAGTAGTACATTATTTTTCATCTTTATGTATATTAATTTAAATAGTTGCTGTTCTGTTCTGTTATTTTTCATCTTTATGTACATTAATTTAAATAGTTTCTGTTTCAAATTGTAACTGAATATTAAGGAGGCCATATACTTTTATATCCAGTAAAGAAATTGGGGTGACAAGCCGTAGGGCAAGAGTAGTACATTATTTTTCATCTTTATGTATATTAATTTAAATAGTTGCTGTTCTGTTATTTTTCATCTTTATGTACATTAATTTAAATAGTTTCTATTTCAAATTTTAACTGAATATTAAGGAGGCCATATACTTTTGTATCCAGTAAAGAAATTGGGGTGACAAGCCGTAGGGCAAGAGTAGTACATTATTTTTCATCTTTATGTACATTAATTTAAATAGTTTTTGTTCTGTTCTGTTATTTTTCATCTTTATGTACAATAATTTAAATAGTTTCTGTTTCAAATTTTAACTGAATATTAAGGAGGCCATATACTTTTATATCCAGTAAAGAAATTGGAGTGACAAGCCGTAGGGCAAGAGTAGTACATTATTTTTCATCTTTATGTATATTAATTTAAATAGTTGCTGTTCTGTTCTGTTATTTTTCATCTTTATATACATTAATTTAAATAGTATCTATTTCAAATTTTAACTGAATATTAAGGAGACCATACAATTTTATATCCAGTAAAGAAATTGGGGTGACAAGCCGTAGGGCAAGAGTAGTACATTATTTTTCATCTTTATGTATATTAATTTAAATAGTTGCTGTTCTGTTCTGGTAATTTTCATCTTTATATACATTAATTTAAATAGTGTCTGTTTCAAATTTTAACTAAATATTAAGGAGGCCGTATACTTTTATATCCAGTAAAAAAATTGGGGTGACAAGCCGTAGGGCAAGAGTAGTACATTATTTTTCATCTTTATGTATATTAATTTAAATAGTTGCTGTTCTGTTCTGTTATTTTGCATCTTTTTGTACATTAATTTATATAGTTTCTGTTTCAAATTGTAACTGAATATTAAGGAGGCCATATACTTTTATATCCAGTAAAGAAATTGGGGTGACAAGCCTTAGGGCAAGAGTAGTACATTATTTTTCATCTTTATGTATATTAATTTAAATAGTTGCTGTTCTGTTCTGTTATTTTTCATCTTTATGTACAAAAATTTAAATGGTTTCTATTTCAAATTTTAACTGAATATTAAGGAGGCCATATACTTTTATATCCAGTAAAGAAATTGGGGTGACAAGCCGTAAGGTAAGAGTAGTACATTATTTTTCATCTTTATGTATATTAATTTAAATAGTTGCTGTTCTGTTCTGTTATTTTTCATCTTTATGTACATTAATTTAAATAGTTTCTGTTTCAAATTGTAACTGAATATCAAGGAGGCCATATACTTTTATATCCAGCTAAGAAATTGGTGTGACAAGCCGTAGGGCAAGAGTAGTACATTATTTTTCATCTTTATGTATATTAATTTAAATAGTTGCTGTTCTGTTATTTTTCATCTTTATGTACATTAATTTAAATAGTTTCTGTTTCAAATTTTAACTGAATATTAAGGAGGCCATATACTTTTGTATCCAGGAAAGAAATTGGGGTGACAAGCCGTAGGGCAAGAGTAGTACATTATTTTTCATTTTTATGTACATTAATTTAAATAGTTTTTGTTCTGTTGTGTTATTTTTCATCTTTATGTACAATAACTTAAATAGTTTCTGTTTCAAATTTTAACTGAATATTAAGGAGGCCATATACTTTTATATCCAGTAAAGAAATTGGAGTGACAAGCCGTAGGGCAAGAGTAGTACATTATTTTTTATCTTTATGTATATTAATTTAAATAGTTGCTGTTCTGTTCTGTTATTTTTCATCTTTATATACATTAATTTAAATAGTATCTGTTTCAAATTTTAACTGAATATTAAGGAGGCCATACAATTTTATATCCAGTAAAGAAATTGGGGTGACAAGCCGTAGGGCAAGAGTAGTACATTATTTTTCATCTTTATGTATATTAATTTAAATAGTTGCTGTTCTGTTCTGTTATTTTTTATCTTTATATACATTAATTTAAATAGTTTCTGTTTCAAATTTTAACTGAATATTAAGGAGGCCATATACTTTTATATCCAGTAAAAAAATTGGGGTGACAAGCCGTAGGGCAAGAGTAGTACATTATTTTTCATCTTTATGTATATTAATATAAATAGTTGCTGTTCTGTTCTGTTATTTTTCATCTTTATGTACATTAATTTAATTAGTTTCTGTTTCAAATTGTAACTGAATATCAAGGAGGCCATATACTTTTATATCCAGCTAAGAAATTGGTGTGACAAGCCGTAGGGCAAGAGTAGTACATTATTTTTCATCTTTATGTATATTAATTTAAATAGTTGCTGTTCTGTTCTGTTATTTTTCATCTTTATATACATTAATTTAAATAGTTTCTGTTTCAAATTTTAACTGAATATTAAGGAGGCCGTATACTTTTATATCCAGTAAAAAAATTGGGGTGACAAGCCGTAGGGCAAGAGTAGTACATTATTTTTCATCTTTATGTATTTTAATTTAAATAGTTGCTGTTCTGTTCTGTTATTTTGCATCTTTATGTACATTAATTTAAATAGTTTCTGTTTCAAATTGTAACTGAATATTAAGGAGGCCATATACTTTTATATCCAGTAAAAAAATTGGGGTGACAAGCCGTAGGGCAAGAGTAGTACATTATTTTTCATCTTTATGTATATTAATTTAAATAGTTGCTGTTCTGTTCTGTTATTTTTCATCTTTATGTACATTAATTTAAATAGTTTCTGTTTCAAATTGTAACTGAATATCAAGGAGGCCATATACTTTTATATCCAGCTAAGTAATTGGTGTGACAAGCCGTAGGGCAAGAGTAGTACATTATTTTTCATCTTTATGTATATTAATTTAAATAGTTGCTGTTCTGATATTTTTCATCTTTATGTACATTAATTTAAATAGTTTCTGTTTCAAATTTTAACTGAATATTAAGGAGGCCATATACTTTTTTATCCAGTAAAGAAATTAGGGTGACAAGCCGTAGGGCAAGAGTAGTACATTATTTTTCATCTTTATGTACATTAATTTAAATAGGTTTTGTTCTGTTCTGTTATTTTTCATCTTTATGTACAATAATTTAAATAGTTTCTGTTTCAAATTTTAACTGAATATTAAGGAGGCCATATACTTTTATATCCAGTAAAGAAATTGGAGTGACAAGCCGTAGGGCAAGAGTAGTACATTATTTTTCATCTTTATGTATATTAATTTAAATAGTTGCTGTTCTGTTCTGTTATTTTT
Organism: Harpalus rubripes; assembly: GCA_963082715.1. Classification (NCBI taxonomy): domain Eukaryota; kingdom Metazoa; phylum Arthropoda; class Insecta; order Coleoptera; family Carabidae; genus Harpalus; species Harpalus rubripes. The sequence continues at coordinate 194,320 of CAUJCB010000233.1, forward strand.
CATCTTTATATACATTAATTTAAATAGTATCTATTTCAAATTTTAACTAAATATTAAGGAGGCCATACAATTTTATATCCAGTAAAGAAATTGGGGTGACAAGCCGTAGGGCAAGAGTAGTACATTATTTTTCGTCTTTATGTATATTAATTTAAATAGTTGCTGTTCTGTTCTGTTATTTTTCATCTTTATATACATTAATTTAAATAGTTTCTGTTTCAAATTTTAACTGAATATTAAGGAGGCCGTATACTTTTATATCCAGTAAAAAAATTGGGGTGACAAGCCGTAGGGCAAGAGTAGTACATTATTTTTCATCTTTATGTATATTAATTTAAATAGTTGCTGTTCTGTTCTGTTATTTTGCATCTTTATGTACATTAATTTAAATAGTTTCTGTTTCAAATTGTAACTGAATATTAAGGAGGCCATATACTTTTATATCCAGTAAAGAAATTGGGGTGACAAGCCGTAGGGCAAGAGTAGTACATTATTTTTCATCTTTATGTATATTAATTTAAATAGTTGCTGTTCTGTTCTGTTATTTTTCATCTTTATGTACATTAATTTAAATAGTTTCTGTTTCAAATTTTAACTGAATATTAAGGAGGCCATTAACTTTTATATTCAGTAAAGAAATTGGGGTGACAAGCCGTAGGGCAAAAGTAGTACATTATTTTTCATCTTTATGTATATTAATTTAAATAGTTGCTGTTCTGTTCTGTTATTTTTCATCTTTATGTACATTAATTTAAATAGTTTCTGTTTCAAATTGTAACTGAATATTAAGGAGGCCATATGCTTTTATATCTAGCAAAGAAATTGGTGTGACAAGCAGTAGGGCAAGAGTAGTACATTATTTTTCATCTTTATGTATAATAATTTAAATAGTTGCTGTTCTGTTATTTTTCATCTTTATGTACATTAATTTAAATAGTTTCTGTTTCAAATTTTAACTGAATATTAAGGAGGCCATATACTTTTGTATCCAGGAAAGAAATTGGGGTGACAAGCCGTAGGGCAAGAGTAGTACATTATTTTTCATCTTTATGTACATTAATTTAAATAGTTTTTGTTCTGTTCTGTTATTTTTCATCTTTATGTACAATAACTTAAATAGTTTCTGTTTCAAATTTTAACTGAATATTAAGAAGGCCATATACTTTTATATCCAGTAAAGAAATTGGAGTGACAAGCCGTAGGGCAAGAGTAGTACATTATTTTTTATCTTTATGTATATTAATTTAAATAGTTGCTGTTCTGTTGTGTTATTTTTCATCTTTATATACATTAATTTAAATAGTATCTGTTTCAAATTTTAACTGAATATTAAGGAGGCCATACAATTTTATATCCAGTAAAGAAATTGGGGTGACAAGCCGTAGGGCAAGAGTAGTACATTATTTTTCATCTTTATGTATAATAATTTAAATAGTTGCTGTTCTGTTCTGTTATTTTTTATCTTTATATACATTAATTTAAATAGTTTCTGTTTCAAATTTTAACTGAATATTAAGGAGGCCATATACTTTTATATCCAGTAAAGAAATTGTGGTGACAAGCCGTAGGGCAAGAGTAGTACATTATTTTTCATCCTTATGTATATTAATTTAAATAGTTGCTGTTCTGTTCTGTTATTTTTCATCTTTATGTACATTAATTTAAATAGTTTCTTTTTAACTGAATATTAAGGAAGCCATGTACTTTTATATCCAGTACAGGAATTGGGGTGACAAGCCGTAGGGCAAAAGTAGTACATTATTTTTTATCTTTATGTAAATTAATTTAAATAGGTGCTGTTCTGTTCTCTTATTTTTCATCTTTATATACTTTATTTTAAATAGTTTCTGTTTCAAATTTTAACTGAATATTAAGCAGGCCATATACTTTTATATCCAGTAAAGAAATTGGGGTGACAAGCCGTAGGGCAAGAGTATTACATTATTTTTCATCTTTATGTACATTAATTTAAATAGTTTCTGTTCTGTTCTGTTATTTTTCATCTTTATATACATTAATTTAAATAGTTTCTGTTTCAAATTTTAACTGAATATTGAGGAGGCCATATGCTTTTATATCCTGTAAAGAAATTGGGGTGACAAGCCGTAGGGCAAGAGTAGTACAATATTTTTCATCTTTATGTTCATTAATTTAAATAGTTTCTGTTTCAAATTTTAACTGAATATTAAGGAGGCCATATACTTTTATATTCAGTAAAGAAATTGGGGTGACAAGCCGTAGGGAAAGAGTAGTACATTATTTTTCATCTTTATGTATATTAATTTAAATAGCTGCTGTTCTGTTCTTTTATTTTTCAACTTTATGTACATTAATTTAAATAGATTCTCTTTCAAATTTTACCTGAATATTAAGGAGGCCATATACTTTTATATCCAGTAAAGAAATTGGGGTGACAAGCCGTAGGGCAAGAGTAGTACATTATTTTTCATCTTTATGTATATTAATTTAAATAGTTGCTGTTCTGTTATTTTTCATCTTTATGTACATTAATTTAAATAGTATCTGTTTCAAATTTTAACTGAATATTAAGGAGGCCATATACTTTTGTATCCAGGAAAGAAATTGGGGTGACAAGCCGTAGGGCAAGAGTAGTACATTATTTTTCATCTTTATGTATATTAATTTAAATAGTTGCTGTCCTGTTCTGTTATTTTTCATCTTTATGTACATTAATTTAAATAGTTTCTGTTTCAAATTGTAACTGAATATTAAGGAGGCCATATACTTTTATATCCAGTAAAGAAATTGGGGTGACAAGCCGTAGGGCAAGAGTAGTACATTATTTTTCATCTTTATGTATATTAATTTAAATAGTTGCTGTTCTGTTCTGTTATTTTTCATCTTTATGTACATTAATTTAAATAGTTTCTGTTTCAAATTGTAACTGAATATTAAGGAGGCCATATGCTTTTATATCCAGCAAAGAAATTGGTGTGACAAGCAGTAGGGCATGGGTAGTACATTATTTTTCATCTTTATGTACATTAATTTAAATAGTTGCTGTTCTGTTATTTTTCATCTTTATGTACATTAATTTAAATAGTTTCTGTTTCAAATTTTAACTGAATATTAAGGAGGCCATATACTTTTGTATCCAGGAAAGAAATTGGGGTGACAAGCCGTAGGGCAAGAGTAGTACATTATTTTTCATCTTTATGTACATTAATTTAAATAGTTATTGTTCTGTTCTGTTATGTTTCATCTTTATGTACAATAACTTAAATATTTTCTGTTTCAAATTTAACTGAATATTAAGGAGGCCATATACTTTTATATCCAGTAAAGAAATTGGAGTGACAAGCCGTAGGGCAAGAGTAGTACATTATTTTTCATCTTTATGTATATTAAATTAAATAGTTACTGTTCTGTTTTGTAATTTTACATCTTTATATACATTAATTTAAATAGTTTCTGTTTCAAATTTTAACCGAATATTAAGGAGGCCATATACTTTTATATCCAGTAAAGAAATTGGGGTGACAAGCCATAGGGCAAGAGTAGTTCATTATTTTTTATCTTTAGGTATATTAATTTAAATAGTTGCTGTTCTGTTCTGTTATTTTTCATCTTTATGTACACTAATTTAAATAGTTTCTGTTTCAAATTGTAGCTGAATATTAAGGAGGCCATATACTTTTATAACCAGTAAAGAAATTAGGGTGACAAGCCGTAGGGCAAGAGTAGTACATTATTTTTCATCTTTATGTATATTAATTTAAATAGTTGCTGTTTTGTTATTTTTCATCTTTATATACATTAATTTAAATAGTTACTGTTTCAAATTTTAACTGATTATTAAGAAGGTTATATACTTTTATATCCAGTAAAAAAATTGAGGTGACAAGCCGTAGGGCAAGAGTAGTACATTATTTTTCATCTTTATGTATATTAATTTAAATAGTTGCTGCTCTGTTCTGTTATTTTCTATCTTTATGTACATTAATTTAAATAGTTTCTGTTTCAAATTGTAACTGAATATTAAGGAGGCCATATACTTTTATATCCAGTAAAGAAATTGGGGTGACAAGCCGTAGGGCAAGAGTAGTACATTATTTTTCATCTTTATGTATATTAATTTAAATAGTTGCTGTTCTGTTCTTTTATTTTTCACCTTTATGTACATTAATTTAAATAGTTTCTGTTTCAAATTTTAACTGAATATTAAGGAGGCCATTAACTTTTAAATTCAGTAAAGAAATTGGGGTGACAAGCCGTAGGGCAAGAGTAGTACATTATTTTTCATCTTTATGTATATTAATTTAAATAGTTGCTGTTCTGTTCTGTTATTTTTCATCTTTTTATGTACATTAATTTAGATAGTTTCTGTTTCAAATTTTAACTGAATATTAAGGAGGCCATATACTTTTATATCCAGTAAAGAAATTGGGGTGACAAGCCGTAGGGCAAGAGTAGTACATTATTTTTCATCTTTATGTATATTAATTTAAATAGTTGCTGTTCTGCTATTTTTCATCTTTATATAAATTAATTTAAATAGTTTCTGTTTAAATTTTAACTTAATATAAGGAGGCCATATACTTTTATATCCAGGAAAGAAATTGGGGTGACAAGCCGTAGGGAAAGAGTAGTACATTATTTTTCATCTTTGTGTATATTAATTTAAATAGTTGCTGTTCTGTTCTGTTATTTTTCATCTTTATATACATTAATTTAAATAGTTTCTGTTTCAAATTTTAACTGAATATTAAGGAGGCCATATACTTTTATATCCAGTAAAGAAATTGGAGTGACAAGCCGTAGGGCAAGAGTAGTACATTATTTTTCATCTTTATGTATATTAAATTAAATAGTTACTGTTCCGTTTTGTAATTTTACATCTTTATATACATTAATTTAAATAGTTTCTGTTTCAAATTTTATCCGAATATTAAGGAGGCCATATACTTTTATATCCAGTAAAGAAATTGGGGTGACAAGCCGTAGGGCAAGAGTAGTTCATTATTTTTTATCTTTAGGTATATTAATTTAAATAGTTGCTGTTCTGTTCTGTTATTTTTCATCTTTATGTACACTAATTTAAATAGTTTCTGTTTCAAATTGTAGCTGAATATTAAGGAGGCCATATACTTTTATATCCAATAAAGAAATTGGGGTGACAAGCCGTAGGGCAAGAGTAGTACATTATTTTACATCTATATGTATATTAATTTAAATAGTTGCTGTTCCGTTCAGTTATTTTTCATCTTTATTTACATTAATTTGAATAGTTTCTGTTTCAAATTTAAACTAAATATTAAGGAGGCCATATACTTTTATATCCAGTAATGAAATTGGAGTGACAAGCCGTAGGGCAAGAGTAGTACATTATTTTTCATCTTTATGTACATTAATTTAAATAGTTTCTGTTTCAAATTATAACTGATTATTAAGGAGGCCATATACTTTTATAACCAGTAAAGAAATTAGGGTGACAAGCCGTAGGGCAAGAGTAGTACATTATTTTTCATCTTTATGTATATTAATTTAAATAGTTGCTGTTTTGTTATTTTTCATCTTTATATACATTAATTTAAATAGTTACTGTTTCAAATTTTAACTGATTATTAAGAAGGTTATATACTTTTATATCCAGTAAAAAAATTGAGGTGACAAGCCGTAGGGCAAGAGTAGTACATTATTTTTCATCTTTATGTATATTAATTTAAATAGTTGCTGCTCTGTTCTGTTATTTTCCATCTTTATGTACATTAATTTAAATAGTTTCTGTTTCAAATTGTAACTGAATATTAAGGAGGCCATATACTTTTATATCCAGTAAAGAAATTGGGGTGACAAGCCGTAGGGCAAGAGTAGTACATTATTTTTCATCTTTATGTATATTAATTTAAATAGTTGCTGTTCTGTTCTTTTATTTTTCACCTTTATGTACATTAATTTAAATAGTTTCTGTTTCAAATTTTAACTGAATATTAAGGAGGCCATTAACTTTTAAATTCAGTAAAGAAATTGGGGTGACAAGCCGTAGGGCAAGAGTAGTACATTATTTTTCATCTTTATGTATATTAATTTAAATAGTTGCTGTTCTGTTCTGTTATTTTTCATCTTTTTATGTACATTAATTTAGATAGTTTCTGTTTCAAATTTTAACTGAATATTAAGGAGGCCATATACTTTTATATCCAGTAAAGAAATTGGGGTGACAAGCCGTAGGGCAAGAGTAGTACATTATTTTTCATCTTTATGTATATTAATTTAAATAGTTGCTGTTCTGCTATTTTTCATCTTTATATAAATTAATTTAAATAGTTTCTGTTTAAATTTTAACTTAATATAAGGAGGCCATATACTTTTATATCCAGGAAAGAAATTGGGGTGACAAGCCGTAGGGAAAGAGTAGTACATTATTTTTCATCTTTGTGTATATTAATTTAAATAGTTGCTGTTCTGTTCTGTTATTTTTCATCTTTATATACATTAATTTAAATAGTTTCTGTTTCAAATTTTAACTGAATATTAAGGAGGCAATTAACTTTTATATTCAGTAAAGAAATTGGGGTGACAAGCCGTAGGGCAAGAGAAGTACATTATTTTTCATCTTTATGTATATTAATTTAAATAGTTGCTGTTCTGTTCTGTTATTTTTCATCTTTTTATGTACATTAATTTAGATAGTTTCTGTTTCAAATTTTAACTGAATATTAAGGAGGCCATATGCTTTTATATCCAGCAAAGAAATTGGTGTGACAAGCAGTAGGGCAAGAGTAGTACATTATTTTTCATCTTTATGTACATTAATTTAAATAGTTGCTGTTCTGTTATTTTTCATCTTTATGTACATTAATTTAAATAGTTTCTGTTTCAAATTTTAACTGAATATTAAGGAGGCCATATACTATTGTATCCAGGAAAGAAATTGGGGTGACAAGCCGTAGGGCAAGAGTAGTACATTATTTTTCATCTTTATGTATGTATTTAAATAGTTTGTGTTCTGTTCTGTTATTTTTCATCTTTATGTACAATAACTTAAATATTTTCTGTTTCAAATTTTAACTGAATATTAAGGAGGCCATATACTTTTATATCCAGTAAAGAAATTGGAGTGACAAGCCGTAGGGCAAGAGTAGTACATTATTTTTCATCTTTATGTATATTAAATTAAATAGTTACTGTTCCGTTTTGTAATTTTACATCTTTATATACATTAATTTAAATAGTTTCTGTTTCAAATTTTATCCGAATATTAAGGAGGCCATATACTTTTATATCCAGTAAAGAAATTGGGGTGACAAGCCGTAGGGCAAGAGTAGTTCATTATTTTTTATCTTTAGGTATATTAATTTAAATAGTTGCTGTTCTGTTCTGTTATTTTTCATCTTTATGTACACTAATTTAAATAGTTTCTGTTTCAAATTGTAGCTGAATATTAAGGAGGCCATATACTTTTATATCCAGTAAAGAAATTGGGGTGACAAGCCGTAGGGCAAGAGTAGCACATTATTTTACATCTATATGTATATTAATTTAAATAGTTGCTGTTCCGTTCAGTTATTTTTCATCTTTATTTACATTAATTTAAATAGTTTCTGTTTCAAATTTAAACTAAATATTAAGGAGGCCATATACTTTTATATCCAGTAATGAAATTGGAGTGACAAGCCGTAGGGCAAGAGTAGTACATTATTTTTCATCTTTATGTACATTAATTTAAATAGTTTCTATTTCAAATTATAACTGATTATTAAGGAGGCCATATACTTTTATATCCAGTAAAGAAATTGGGGTGACAAGCCGTAGGGCAAGAGTAGTACATTATTTTTCATCTTTATGTATATTAATTTAAATAGTTGCTGTTTTGTCATTTTTCATCTTTATATACATTAATTTAAATAGTTACTGTTTCAAATTTTAACTGATTATTAAGAAGGTTATATACTTTTATATCCAGTAAAAAAATTGAGGTGACAAGCCGTAGGGCAAGAGTAGTACATTATTTTTCATCTTTATGTATATTAATTTAAATAGTTGCTGCTCTATTCTGTTATTTTCTATCTTTATGTACATTAATTTAAATAGTTTCTGTTTCAAATTTTTAATGAATATTAAGGAGGCCATATACTTTTATATCAAGTAAAGAAATTGGGGTGACAAGCCGTAGGGCAAGAGTAGTACATTATTTTTCATCTTTATGTACATTAATTTAAATAGTTTCTGTTCTGTTCTGTTATTTTTCATCTTTATGTACACTAATTTAAATAGTTTCTGTTTCAAATTGTAACTGAATATTAAAGAGGCCATATACTTTTATATCCAGTAAATAAATTGGGGTGATAACCGTAGGGCAAAAGTAGTACATTATTTTTCATCTTTATGTACATTAATTTAAATAGTTTCTGTTCTGTTCTGTTATTTTTCGTTTTTATGTACATTAATTTAAATAGTTTCTGTTTCATATTTTAACTGAATATTAAGGAGGCCATATACTTTTATATCGAGTAAAGAAATTGGGGTGACAAGCCGTAGGGCAAGAGTAGTATATTATTTTTCATCTTTATGTATATTAATTTAAATAGTTGCTGTTCTGTTCTGTTATTTTTCATCTTTATGTACAGTAATTTAAATAGTTTCTGTTTCAAATTGTAACTGAATATTAAGGAGGCCATATACTTTTATATCCAGTAAAGAAATTGGGGTGACAAGCCGTAAGGCAAGAGTAGTACATTATTTTACATCTTTATGTATATTAATTTAAATAGTTGCTGTTCCGTTATTTTTAATCTTTATGTACATTAATTTAAATAGTTTCTGTTTCAAATTTTAACTTAATATAAGGAGGCCATATACTTTTATATCCAGGAAAGAAATTGGGGTGACAAGCCGTAGGGAAAGAGTAGTACATTATTTTTCATCTTTGTGTATATTAATTTAAATAGTTGCTGTTCTGTTCTGTTATTTTTCATCTTTATGTACATTAATTTAAATGGTTTCCATTTCAAATTTTAACTGAATATTAAGGAGGCCATATGCTTTTATATCCAGCAAAGAAATTGGTGTGACAAGCAGTAGGGCAAGAGTAGTACATTATTTTTCATCTTTATGTACATTAATTTAAATAGTTGCTGTTCTGTTATTTTTCATCTTTATGTACATTAATTTAAATAGTTTCTGTTTCAAATTTTAACTGAATATTAAGGAGGCCTTATACTTTTGTATCCAGGAAAGAAATTGGGGTGACAAGCCGTAGGGCAAGAGTAGTACATTATTTTTCATCTTTATGTACATTAATTTAAATAGTTTTTGTTCTGTTCTGTTATTTTTCATCTTTATGTACAATAACTTAAATACTTTCTGTTTCAAATTTTAACTGAATATTAAGGAGGCCATACACTTTTATATCCAGTAAAGAAATTGGAGTGACAAGCCGTAGGGCAAGAGTAGTACATTATTTTTCATCTTTATGTATATTAAATTAAATAGTTACTGTTCTGTTTTGTAATTTTACATCTTTATATACATTAATTTAAATAGTTTCTGTTTCAAATTTTATCCGAATATTAAGGAGGCCATATACTTTTATATCCAGTAAAGAAATTGGGGTGACAAGCCGTAGGGCAAGAGTAGTTCATTATTTTTTATCTTTAGGTATATTAATTTAAATAGTTGCTGTTCTGTTCTGTTATTTTTCATCTTTATGTACACTTATTTAAATAGTTTCTGTTTCAAATTGTAGCTGAGTATTAAGAAGGCCATATACTTTTATATCCAGTAAAGAAATTGAGGTGACAAGCCGTAGGGCAAGAGTAGTACATTATTTTACATCTATATGTATATTAATTTAAATAGTTGCTGTTCCGTTCAGTTATTTTTCATCCTTATTTACATTAATTTAAATAGTTTCTGTTTCAAATTTAAACTAAATATTAAGGAGGCCATATACTTTTATATCCAGTAATGAAATTGGAGTGACAAGCCGTAGGGCAAGAGTAGTACATTATTTTTCATCTTTATGTACATTAATTTAAATAGTTTCTGTTTCAAATTATAACTGATTATTAAGGAAGCCATATACTTTTATATCCAGTAAAGAAATTGGGGTGACAAGCCGTAGGGCAAGAGTAGTACATTATTTTTCATCTTTATGTATATTAATTTAAATAGTTGCTGTTTTGTTATTTTTCATCTTTATATACATTAATTTAAATAGTTACTGTTTCAAATTTTAATTGATTATTAAAAAGGTTATATACTTTTATATTCAGTAAAAAAATTGAGGTGACAAGCCGTAGGGCAAGAGTAGTACATTATTTTTCATCTTTATGTATATTAATTTAAATAGTTGCTGCTCTGTTCTGTTATTTTCCATCTTTATGTACATTAATTTAAATAGTTTCTGTTTCAAATTGTAACTGAATATTAAGGAGGCCATATACTTTTATATCCAGTAAAGAAATTGGGGTGACAAGCCGTAGGGCAAGAGTAGTACATTATTTTTCATCTTTATGTATATTAATTTAAATAGTTGCTGTTCTGTTCTTTTATTTTTCACCTTTATGTACATTAATTTAAATAGTTTCTGTTTCAAATTTTAACTGAATATTAAGGAGGCCATTAACTTTTAAATTCAGTAAAGAAATTGGGGTGACAAGCCGTAGGGCAAGAGTAGTACATTATTTTTCATCTTTATGTATATTAATTTAAATAGTTGCTGTTCTGTTCTGTTATTTTTCATCTTTTTATGTACATTAATTTAGATAGTTTCTGTTTCAAATTTTAACTGAATATTAAGGAGGCCATATACTTTTATATCCAGTAAAGAAATTGGGGTGACAAGCCGTAGGGCAAGAGTAGTACATTATTTTTCATCTTTATGTATATTAATTTAAATAGTTACTGTTCTGTTATTTTTCATCTTTATATAAATTATTTAAATAGTTTCTGTTTAAATTTTAACTTAATATAAGGAGGCCATATACTTTTATATCCAGAAAAGAAATTGGGGTGACAAGCCGTAGGGAAAGAGTAGTACATTATTTTTCATCTTTGTGTATATTAATTTAAATAGTTGCTGTTCTGTTCTGTTATTTTTCATCTTTATATACATTAATTTAAATAGTTTCTGTTTCAAATTTTAACTGAATATTAAGGAGGCAATTAACTTTTATATTCAGTAAAGAAATTGGGGTGACAAGCCGTAGGGCAAGAGTAGTACATTATTTTTCATCTTTATGTATATTAATTTAAATAGTTGCTGTTCTGTTCTGTTATTTTTCATCTTTTTATGTACATTAATTTAGATAGTTTCTGTTTCAAATTTTAACTGAATATTAAGGAGGCCATATGCTTTTATATCTAGCAAAGAAATTGGTGTGACAAGCAGTAGGGCAAGAGTAGTACATTATTTTTCATCTTTATGTACATTAATTTAAATAGTTGCTGTTCTGTTATTTTTCATCTTTATGTACATTAATTTAAATAATTTCTGTTTCAAATTTTAACTGAATATTAAGGAGGCCATATACTATTGTATCCAGGAAAGAAATTGGGGTGACAAGCCGTAGGGCAAGAGTAGTACATTATTTTTCATCTTTATGTATGTATTTAAATAGTTTGTGTTCTGTTCTGTTATTTTTCATCTTTATGTACAATAACTTAAATATTTTCTGTTTCAAATTTTAACAGAATATTAAGGAGGCCATATACTTTTATATCCAGTAAAGAAATTGGAGTGACAAGCCGTAGGGCAAGAGTAGTACATTATTTTTCATCTTTATGTATATTAAATTAAATAGTTACTGTTCCGTTTTGTAATTTTACATCTTTATATACATTAATTTAAATAGTTTCTGTTTCAAATTTTATCCGAATATTAAGGAGGCCATATACTTTTATATCCAGTAAAGAAATTGGGGTGACAAGCCGTAGGGCAAGAGTAGTTCATTATTTTTTATCTTTAGGTATATTAATTTAAATAGTTGCTGTTCTGTTCTGTTATTTTTCATCTTTATGTACACTAATTTAAATAGTTTCTGTTTCAAATTGTAGCTGAATATTAAGGAGGCCATATACTTTTATATCCAGTAAAGAAATTGGGGTGACAAGCCGTAGGGCAAGAGTAGCACATTATTTTACATCTATATGTATATTAATTTAAATAGTTGCTGTTCCGTTCAGTTATTTTTTATCTTTATTTACATTAATTTAAATAGTTTCTGTTTCAAATTTAAACTAAATATTAAGGAGGCCATATACTTTTATATCCAGTAATGAAATTGGAGTGACAAGCCGTAGGGCAAGAGTAGTACATTATTTTTCATCTTTATGTACATTAATTTAAATAGTTTCTATTTCAAATTATAACTGATTATTAAGGAGGCCATATACTTTTATATCCAGTAAAGAAATTGGGGTGACAAGCCGTAGGGCAAGAGTAGTACATTATTTTTCATCTTTATGTATATTAATTTAAATAGTTGCTGTTTTGTCATTTTTCATCTTTATATACATTAATTTAAATAGTTACTGTTTCAAATTTTAACTGATTATTAAGAAAATTATATACTTTTATATCCAGTAAAAAAATTGAGGTGACAAGCCGTAGGGCAAGAGTAGTACATTATTTTTCATCTTTATGTATATTAATTTAAATAGTTGCTGCTCTATTCTGTTATTTTCTATCTTTATGTACATTAATTTAAATAGTTTCTGTTTCAAATTTTTAATGAATATTAAGGAGGCCATATACTTTTATATCCAGTAAAGAAATTGGGGTGACAAGCCGTAGGGCAAGAGTAGTACATTATTTTTCATCTTTATGTATATTAATTTAAATAGTTGCTGCTCTGTTCTGTTATTTTTCATCATTATGTACTTTAATTTAAATAGTTTCTGTTTCAAATTTTTAATGAATATTAAGGAGGCTATATACTTTTATATCCAGTAAAGAAATTGGGGTGACAAGCCGTAGGGCAAGAGTAGTACATTATTTTTCATATTTATGTATATTAATTTAAATAGTTGCTGTTTTGTCATTTTTCATCTTTATATACATTAATTTAAATAGTTACTGTTTCAAATTTTAACTGATTATTAAGAAGGTTATATACTTTTATATCCAGTAAAAAAATTGAGGTGACAAGCCGTAGGGCAAGAGTAGTACATTATTTTTCATCTTTATGTATATTAATTTAAATAGTTGCTGCTCTATTCTGTTATTTTCTATCTTTATGTACATTAATTTAAATAGTTTCTGTTTCAAATTTTTAATGAATATTAAGGAGGCCATATACTTTTATATCCAGTAAAGAAATTGGGGTGACAAGCCGTAGGGCAAGAGTAGTACATTATTTTTCATCTTTATGTATATTAATTTAAATAGTTGCTGCTCTGTTCTGTTATTTTTCATCATTATGTACTTTAATTTAAATAGTTTCTGTTTCAAATTTTTAATGAATATTAAGGAGGCTATATACTTTTATATCCAGTAAAGAAATTGGGGTGACAAGCCGTAGGGCAAGAGTAGTACATTATTTTTCATCTTTATGTACATTAATTTAAATAGTTTCTGTTCTGTTCTGTTATTTTTCATCTTTATGTACACTAATTTAAATAGTTTCTGTTTCAAATTGTAACTGAATATTAAAGAGGCCATATACTTTTATATCCAGTAAATAAATTGGGGTGATAACCGTAGGGCAAAAGTAGTACATTATTTTTCATCTTTATGTACATTAATTTAAATAGTTTCTGTTCTGTTCTGTTATTTTTCGTTTTTATGTACATTAATTTAAATAGTTTCTGTTTCAAATTTTAACTGAATATTAAGGAGGCCATATACTTTTATATCGAGTAAAGAAATTGGGGTGACAAGCCGTAGGGCAAGAGTAGTATATTATTTTTCATCTTTATGTATATTAATTTAAATAGTTGCTGTTCTGTTCTGTTATTTTTCATCTTTATGTACAGTAATTTAAATAGTTTCTGTTTCAAATTGTAACTGAATATTAAGGAGGCCATATACTTTTATATCCAGTAAAGAAATTGGGGTGACAAGCCGTAAGGCAAGAGTAGTACATTATTTTACATCTTTATGTATATTAATTTAAATAGTTGCTGTTCCGTTATTTTTAATCTTTATGTACATTAATTTAAATAGTTTCTGTTTCAAATTTTAACTTAATATAAGGAGGCCATATACTTTTATATCCAGGAAAGAAATTGGGGTGACAAGCCGTAGGGAAAGAGTAGTACATTATTTTTCATCTTTGTGTATATTAATTTAAATAGTTGCTGTTCTGTTCTGTTATTTTTCATCTTTATGTACATTAATTTAAATGGTTTCCATTTCAAATTTTAACTAAATATTAAGGAGGCCATATGCTTTTATATCCAGCAAAGAAATTGGTGTGACAAGCAGTAGGGCAAGAGTAGTACATTATTTTTCATCTTTATGTACATTAATTTAAATAGTTGCTGTTCTGTTATTTTTCATCTTTATGTACATTAATTTAAATAGTTTCTGTTTCAAATTTTAACTGAATATTAAGGAGGCCATATACTTTTGTATCCAGGAAAGAAATTGGGGTGACAAGCCGTAGGGCAAGAGTAGTACATTATTTTTCATCTTTATGTACATTAATTTAAATAGTTTTTGTTCTGTTCTGTTATTTTTCATCTTTATGTACAATAACTTAAATATTTTCTGTTTCAAATTTTAACTGAATATTAAGGAGGCCATACACTTTTATATCCAGTAAAGAAATTGGAGTGACAAGCCGTAGGGCAAGAGTAGTACATTATTTTTTATCTTTATGTATATTAAATTAAATAGTTACTGTTCTGTTTTGTAATTTTACATCTTTATATACATTAATTTAAATAGTTTCTGTTTCAAATTTTATCCGAATATTAAGGAGGCCATATACTTTTATATCCAGTAAAGAAATTGGGGTGACAAGCCGTAGGGCAAGATTAGTTCATTATTTTTTATCTTTAGGTATATTAATTTAAATAGTTGCTGTTCTGTTCTGTTATTTTTCATCTTTATGTACACTAATTTAAATAGTTTCTGTTTCAAATTGTAGCTGAATATTAAGGAGGCCATATACTTTTATATCCAGTAAAGAAATTGAGGTGACAAGCCGTAGGGCAAGAGTAGTACATTATTTTACATCTATATGTATATTAATTTAAATAGTTGCTGCTCTGTTCTGTTATTTTCCATCTTTATGTACATTAATTTAAATAGTTTCTGTTTCAAATTTTTAATGAATATTAAGGAGGCCATATACTTTTATATCCAGTAAAGAAATTGGGGTGACAAGCCGTAGGGCAAGAGTAGTACATTATTTTTCATCTTTATGTATATTAATTTAAATAGTTGCTGCTCTGTTCTGTTATTTTTCATCATTATGTACTTTAATTTAAATAGTTTCTGTTTCAAATTTTTAATGAATATTAAGGAGGCTATATACTTTTATATCCAGTAAAGAAATTGGGGTGACAAGCCGTAGGGCAAGAGTAGTACATTATTTTTCATCTTTATGTACATTAATTTAAATAGTTTCTGTTCTGTTCTGTTATTTTTCATCTTTATGTACACTAATTTAAATAGTTTCTGTTTCAAATTGTAACTGAATATTAAAGAGGCCATATACTTTTATATCTAGTAAATAAATTGGGGTAATAACCGTAGGGCAAAAGTAGTTCATTATTTTTCATCTTTATGTACATTAATTTAAATAGTTTCTGTTCTGTTCTGTTATTTTTCGTTTTTATGTACATTAATTTAAATAGTTTCTGTTTCAAATTTTAACTGAATATTAAGGAGGCCATATACTTTTATATCTAATAAAGAAATTGGGGTGACAAGCCGTAGGGCAAGAGTAGTACATTATTTTTCATCTTTATGTATATTAATTTAAATAGTTGCTGTTCTGTTCTGTTATTTTTCATCTTTATGTACATTAATTTAAATAGTTTCTGTTTCAAATTGTAACTGAATATTAAGGAGGCCATATGCTTTTATATCCAGCAAAGAAATTGGTGTAACAAGCAGTAGGGCAAGAGTAGTACATTATTTTCCATCTTTATGTACATTAATTTAAATAGTTGCTGTTCTGTTATTTTTCATCTTTATGTACATTAATTTAAATAGTTTCTGTTTCAAATTTTAACTGAATATTAAGGAGGCCATATACTTTTGTATCCAGGAAAGAAATTGGGGTGACAAGCCGTAGGGCAAGAGTAGTACATTATTTTTCATCTTTATGTACATTAATTTAAATAGTTTTTGTTCTGTTCTGTTATTTTTCATCTTTATGTACAATAACTTAAATATTTTCTGTTTCAAATTTTATCTGAATATTAAGGAGGCCATATACTTTTTTATCCAGTAAAGAAATTGGAGTGACAAGCCGTAGGGCAAGAGTAGTACATTATTTTTCATCTTTATGTATATTAAATTAAATAGTTACTGTTCTGTTTTGTAATTTTACATCTTTATATACTTTAATTTAAATAGTTTCTGTTTCAAATTTTATCCGAATATTAAGGAGGCCATATACTTTTATATCCAGTAAAGAAATTGGGGTGACAAGCCGTAGGGCAAGAGTAGTACATTATTTTTCATCTTTATGTACATTAATTTAAATAGTTTCTGTTTCAAATTGTAGCTGAATATTAAGGAGGCCATATACTTTCTTATCCAGTAAAAAAATTGAGGTGACAAGCCGTAGGGCAAGAGTAGTACATTATTTTTCATCTTTATGTATATTAATTAAAATAGTTGCTGCTCTGTTCTGTTATTTTCCATCTTTATGTACATTAATTTAAATAGTTTCTGTTTCAAATTTTTAATGAATATTAAGGAGGCTATATACTTTTATATCCAGTAAAGAAATTGGGGTGACAAGCCGTAGGGCAAGAGTAGTACATTATTTTTCATCTTTATGTACATTAATTTAAATAGTTTCTGTTCTGTTCTGTTATTTTTCATCTTTATGTACACTAATTTAAATAGTTTCTGTTTCAAATTGTAACTGAATATTAAAGAGGCCATATACTTTTATATCTAGTAAATAAATTGGGGTAATAACCGTAGGGCAAAAGTAGTTCATTATTTTTCATCTTTATGTACATTAATTTAAACAGTTTCTGTTCTGTTCTGTTATTTTTCGTTTTTATGTACATTAATTTAAATAGTTTCTGTTTCAAATTTTAACTGAATATTAAGGAGGCCATATACTTTTATATCTAATAAAGAAATTGGGGTGACAAGCCGTAGGGCAAGAGTAGTACATTATTTTTCATCTTTATGTATATTAATTTAAATAGTTGCTGTTCTGTTCTGTTATTTTTCATCTTTATGTACATTAATTTAAATAGTTTCTGTTTCAAATTGTAACTGAATATTAAGGAGGCCATATGCTTTTATATCCAGCAAAGAAATTGGTGTAACAAGCAGTAGGGCAAGAGTAGTACATTATTTTCCATCTTTATGTACATTAATTTAAATAGTTGCTGTTCTGTTATTTTTCATCTTTATGTACATTAATTTAAATAGTTTCTGTTTCAAATTTTAACTGAATATTAAGGAGGCCATATACTTTTGTATCCAGGAAAGAAATTGGGGTGACAAGCCGTAGGGCAAGAGTAGTACATTATTTTTCATCTTTATGTACATTAATTTAAATAGTTTTTGTTCTGTTCTGTTATTTTTCATCTTTATGTACAATAACTTAAATATTTTCTGTCTCAAATTTTATCTGAATATTAAGGAGGCCATATACTTTTTTATCCAGTAAAGAAATTGGAGTGACAAGCCGTAGGGCAAGAGTAGTACATTATTTTTCATCTTTATGTATATTAAATTAAATAGTTACTGTTCTGTTTTGTAATTTTACATCTTTATATACTTTAATTTAAATAGTTTCTGTTTCAAATTTTATCCGAATATTAAGGAGGCCATATACTTTTATATCCAGTAAAGAAATTGGGGTGACAAGCCGTAGGGCAAGAGTAGTACATTATTTTTCATCTTTATGTACATTAATTTAAATAGTTTCTGTTTCAAATTGTAGCTGAATATTAAGGAGGCCATATACTTTCTTATCCAGTAAAAAAATTGAGGTGACAAGCCGTAGGGCAAGAGTAGTACATTATTTTTCATCTTTATGTATATTAATTAAAATAGTTGCTGCTCTGTTCTGTTATTTTCCATCTTTATGTACATTAATTTAAATAGTTTCTGTTTCAAATTTTTAATGAATATTAAGGAGGCTATATACTTTTATATCCAGTAAAGAAATTGGGGTGACAAGCCGTAGGGCAAGAGTAGTACATTATTTTTCATCTTTATGTACATTAATTTAAATAGTTTCTGTTCTGTTCTGTTATTTTTCATCTTTATGTACACTAATTTAAATAGTTTCTGTTTCAAATTGTAACTGAATATTAAAGAGGCCATATACTTTTATATCGAGTAAAGAAATTGGGGTGACAAGCCGTAGGGCAAGAGTAGTACATTATTTTTCATATTTATGTATATTAATTTAAATAGTTGCTGTTCTGTTCTGTTATTTTTCATCTTTATGTAAACTAATTTAAATAGTTTCTGTTTCAAATTGTAACTGAATATTAAGGAGGCCATATACTTTTATATCCAGTAAAGAAATTGGGGTGACAAGCCGTAAGGCAAGAGTAGTACATTATTTTACATCTTTATGTATATTAATTTAAATAGTTGCTGTTCCGTTATTTTTAATCTTTATGTACATTAATTTAAATAGTTTCTGTTTCAAATTTTAACTGAATATTAAGAAGGCCATATACTTTTATATCCAGTAAAGAAATTGGGGTGACATGCCGTAGGGCAAGAGTAGTACATTATTTTTCATTTTTATGTACATTAATTTAAATAGTTTTAGTTCTGTTCTGTTATTTTTCATCTTTATGTACATTAATTTAAATAGTTTCTGTTTCAAATTTTAACTGAATATTATGGAGACCATATAATTTTATATGCAGTAAAGAAATTGGGGTGACAAGCCGTAGGGCAAGAGTAGTACATTATTTTTCATCTTTATGTATATTAAATTAAATAGTTACTGTTCTGTTTTGTAATTTTACATCTTTATATACATTAATTTAAATAGTTTCTGTTTCAAATTTTAACCGAATATTAAGGAGGCCATATACTTTTATATCCAGTAAAGAAATTGGGGTGACAAGCCGTAGGGCAAGAGTAGTTCATTATTTTTTATCTTTAGGTATATTAATTTAAATAGTTGCTGTTCTGTTCTGTTATTTTTCATCTTTATGTACACTAATTTAAATAGTTTCTGTTTCAAATTGTAGCTAAATATTAAGGAGGCCATATACTTTTATATCCATTAAAGAATTTGGGGTGACAAGCCGTAGGGCAAGAGTAGTACATTATTTTTCATCTTTATGTACAATAATTTAAATAGTTTTTGTTCTGTTCTGTTATTTTCCATCTTTATGTACATTAATTTAAATAGTTTCTGTTTCAAATTTTTAATGAATATTAAGGAGGCCATATACTTTTATATCCAGTAAAGAAATTGGGGTGACAAGACGTAAGGCAAGAGTAGTACATTATTTTTCATCTTTATGTATATTAATTTAAATAGTTGCTGCTCTGTTCTGTTATTTTTCATCATTATGTACTTTAATTTAAATAGTTTCTGTTTCAAATTTTTAATGAATATTAAGGAGGCTATATACTTTTATATCCAGTAAAGAAATTGGGGTGACAAGCCGTAGGGCAAGAGTAGTACATTATTTTTCATCTTTATGTACAATAATTTAAATAGTTTCTGTTCTGTTCTGTTATTTTTCATCTTTATGTACACTAATTTAAATAGTTTCTGTTTCAAATTGTAACTGAATATTAAAGAGGCCATATACTTTTATATCGAGTAAAGAAATTGGGGTGACAAGCCGTAGGGCAAGAGTAGTACATTATTTTTCATCTTTATGTATATTAATTTAAATAGTTGCTGTTCTGTTCTGTTATTTTTCATCTTTATGTAAACTAATTTAAATAGTTTCTGTTTCAAATTGTAACTGAATATTAAGGAGGCCATATACTTTTATATCCAGTAAAGAAATTGGGGTGACAAGCCGTAAGGCAAGAGTAGTACATTATTTTACATCTTTATGTACATTAATTTAAATAGTTTCTGTTCTGTTCTGTTATTTTTCATCTTTATGTACACTAATTTAAATAGTTTCTGTTTCAAATTGTAACTGAATATTAAAGAGGCCATATACTTTTATATCGAGTAAAGAAATTGGGGTGACAAGCCGTAGGGCAAGAGTAGTACATTATTTTTCATCTTTATGTATATTAATTTAAATAGTTGCTGTTCTGTTCTGTTATTTTTCATCTTTATGTAAACTAATTTAAATAGTTTCTGTTTCAAATTGTAACTGAATATTAAGGAGGCCATATACTTTTATATCCAGTAAAGAAATTGGGGTGACAAGCCGTAAGGCAAGAGTAGTACATTATTTTACATCTTTATGTATATTAATTTAAATAGTTGCTGTTCCGTTATTTTTAATCTTTATGTACATTAATTTAAATAGTTTCTGTTTCAAATTTTAACTGAATATTAAGAAGGCCATATACTTTTATATCCAGTAAAGAAATTGGGGTGACATGCCGTAGGGCAAGAGTAGTACATTATTTTTCATTTTTATGTACATTAATTTAAATAGTTTTAGTTCTGTTCTGTTATTTTTCATCTTTATGTACATTAATTTAAATAGTTTCTGTTTCAAATTTTAACTGAATATTATGGAGACCATATAATTTTATATGCAGTAAAGAAATTGGGGTGACAAGCCGTAGGGCAAGAGTAGTACATTATTTTTCATCTTTATGTATATTAAATTAAATAGTTACTGTTCTGTTTTGTAATTTTACATCTTTATATACATTAATTTAAATAGTTTCTGTTTCAAATTTTAACCGAATATTAAGGAGGCCATATACTTTTATATCCAGTAAAGAAATTGGGGTGACAAGCCGTAGGGCAAGAGTAGTTCATTATTTTTTATCTTTAGGTATATTAATTTAAATAGTTGCTGTTCTGTTCTGTTATTTTTCATCTTTATGTACACTAATTTAAATAGTTTCTGTTTCAAATTGTAGCTAAATATTAAGAAGGCCATATACTTTTATATCCATTAAAGAATTTGGGGTGACAAGCCGTAGGGCAAGAGTAGTACATTATTTTTCATCTTTATGTACATTAATTTAAATAGTTTTTGTTCTGTTCTGTTATTTTCCATCTTTATGTACATTAATTTAAATAGTTTCTGTTTCAAATTTTTAATGAATATTAAGGAGGCCATATACTTTTATATCCAGTAAAGAAATTGGGGTGACAAGACGTAAGGCAAGAGTAGTACATTATTTTTCATCTTTATGTATATTAATTTAAATAGTTGCTGCTCTGTTCTGTTATTTTTCATCATTATGTACTTTAATTTAAATAGTTTCTGTTTCAAATTTTTAATGAATATTAAGGAGGCTATATACTTTTATATCCAGTAAAGAAATTGGGGTGACAAGCCGTAGGGCAAGAGTAGTACATTATTTTTCATCTTTATGTACATTAATTTAAATAGTTTCTGTTCTGTTCTGTTATTTTTCATCTTTATGTACACTAATTTAAATAGTTTCTGTTTCAAATTGTAACTGAATATTAAAGAGGCCATATACTTTTATATCGAGTAAAGAAATTGGGGTGACAAGCCGTAGGGCAAGAGTAGTACATTATTTTTCATCTTTATGTATATTAATTTAAATAGTTGCTGTTCTGTTCTGTTATTTTTCATCTTTATGTAAACTAATTTAAATAGTTTCTGTTTCAAATTGTAACTGAATATTAAGGAGGCCATATACTTTTATATCCAGTAAAGAAATTGGGGTGACAAGCCGTAAGGCAAGAGTAGTACATTATTTTACATCTTTATGTATATTAATTTAAATAGTTGCTGTTCCGTTATTTTTAATCTTTATGTACATTAATTTAAATAGTTTCTGTTTCAAATTTTAACTGAATATTAAGGAGGCCATATACTTTTATATCCAGTAAAGAAATTGGGGTGACATGCCGTAGGGCAAGAGTAGTACATTATTTTTCATTTTTATGTACATTAATTTAAATAGTTTTAGTTCTGTTCTGTTATTTTACATCTTTATATACATTAATTTAAATAGTTTCTGTTTCAAATTTTAACCGAATATTAAGGAGACCATATACTTTTATATCCAGTAAAGAAATTGGGGTGACAAGCCGTAGGGCAAGAGTAGTTCATTATTTTTTATCTTCAGGTATAATAATTTAAATAGTTGCTGTTCCGTTCAGTTATTTTTCATCTTTATTTACATTAATTTAAATAGTTTCTGTTTCAAATTTAAACTAAATATTAAGGAGGCCATATACTTTTATATCCAGTAATGAAATTAGAGTGACAAGCCGTAGGGCAAGAGTAGTACATTATTTTTCATCTTTATGTACATTAATTTAAATAGTTTCTGTTTCAAATTTTAACTGAATATTAAGGAGGCCATATACTTTTGTATCCAGGAAAAAAATTGGGGTGACAAGCCGTAGGGCAAGAGTAGTACATTATTTTTCATCTTTATGTATATTAATTTAAATAGTTGCTGTTTTGTTATTTTTCATCTTTATTTACATTAATTTAAATAGTTTCTGTTTCAAATTTAAACTAAATATTAAGGAGGCCATATACTTTTATATCCAGTAAAGAAATTGGGGTGACAAGCCGTAGGGCAAGAGTAGTACATTATTTTGCATCTATATGTATATTAATTTAAATAGTTGCTGTTCCGTTCAGTTATTTTTCATCTTTATTTACATTAATTTAAATAGTTTCTGTTTCAAATTTAAACTAAATATTAAGGAGGCCATATACTTTTATATCCAGTAATGAAATTGGAGTCACAAGCCGTAGGGCAAGAGTAGTACATTATTTTTCATCTTTATGTACATTAATTTAAATAGTTTCTGTTTCAAATTATAACTGAATATTAAGGAGGCCATATACTTTTATATCTAGTAAAGAAATTGGGGTGACAAGCCGTAGGGCAAGAGTAGTACATTATTTTTCATCTTTATGTATATTAATTTAAATAGTAGCTGTTTTGTTATTTTTCATCTTTATATACATTAATTTAAATAGTTTCTGTTTCAAATTTTAACTGAATATTAAGAAGGCCATATACTTTTATATCCAGTAAAGAAATTGAGGTGACAAGCCGTAGGGCAAGAGATTTACATTATATTTCATCTTTATGTATATTAATTTAAATAGTTGCTGCTCTGTTCTGTTATTTTTCATCTTTATGTACATTAATTTAAATAGTTTCTATTTCAAATTTTTAATGAATATTAAGGAGGCCATATACTTTTTTATCCAGTAAAGAAATTGGGGTGAAAAGCCGTAGGGCAAGAGTAGTACATTATTTTTCATCTTTATGTATATTAATTTAAATAGTTGCTGTTCTGTTCTGTTATTTTTCATCTTTATGTACTTTAATTTAAACAGTTTCTGTTTCAAATTTTTAATGAATATTAAGGAAGCCATATACTTTTATATCCAGTAAAGAAATTGGGGTGACAAGCCGTAGGGCAAGAGTAGTATATTATTTTTCATCTTTATGTACAATAATTTAAATAGTTTCTGTTCTGTTCTGTTATTTTTTATCTTTATGTACACTAATTTAAATAGTTTCTGTTTCAAATTGTAACTGAATATTAAAGAGGCCATATACTTTTATATCCAGTTAAGAAATTGGGGTGACAACCGTAGGGCAAGAGTAGTACATTATTTTTCATCTTTATGTACATTAATTTAAATAGTTTCTGTTCTGTTCTGTTATTTTTTGTCTTTATGTACATTAATTTAAATAAAATATTAAGGAGGCCATATACTTTTATATCGAGTAAAGTAATTGGGGTGACAAGCCGTAGGGCAAGAGTAGTACATTATTTTTCATCTTTATGTATATTAATTTAAATAGTTGCTGTTCTGTTTTGTTATTTTTCATGCTTATATACATTAATTTAAATAGGTTCTGTTTTAAATTTAAACTGAATATTAAGCAGGCCATATACTTTTATATCCAGTAATGAAATTGGAGTGACAAGCCGTAGGGCAAGAGTAGTACATTATTTTTCACCTTTATGTACATTAATTTAAATAGTTTCTGTTTCATATATAAACTGAATATTAAGGAGGCCATATACTTTTATATCCAGTAATGAAATTGGGGTGACAAGCCGTAGGGCAAGAGTAGTACAATATTTTTCATCTTTATGTATATTAATTTAAATAGTTGCTGTTTTGTTATTTTTCATCTTTATATACATTAATTTAAATAGTTTCTGTTTCAAATTTTAACTGAATATTAAGGAGGCCATATACTTTTATATCCAGTAAAGAAATTGGGGTGACAAACCGTAGGGCAAGAGTAGTACATTATTTTTCATCTTTATGTATATTAATTTAAATAGTTGCTGTTTTGTTATTTTTCATCTTTATTTACATTAATTTAAATAGTTTCTGTTTCAAATTTAAACTAAATATTAAGGAGGCCATATACTTTTATATCCAGTAAAGAAATTGGGGTGACAAGCCGTAGGGCAAGAGTAGTACATTATTTTGCATCTATATGTATATTAATTTAAATAGTTGCTGTTCCGTTCAGTTATTTTTCATCTTTATTTACATTAATTTAAATAGTTTCTGTTTCAAATTTAAACTAAATATTAAGGAGGCCATATACTTTTATATCCAGTAATGAAATTGGAGTCACAAGCCGTAGGGCAAGAGTAGTACATTATTTTTCATCTTTATGTACATTAATTTAAATAGTTTCTGTTTCAAATTATAACTAAATATTAAGGAGGCCATATACTTTTATATCTAGTAAAGAAATTGGGGTGACAAGCCGTAGGGCAAGAGTAGTACATTATTTTTCATCTTTATGTATATTAATTTAAATAGTAGCTGTTTTGTTATTTTTCATCTTTATATACATTAATTTAAATAGTTTCTGTTTCAAATTTTAACTGAATATTAAGAAGGCCATATACTTTTATATCCAGTAAAGAAATTGAGGTGACAAGCCGTAGGGCAAGAGATTTACATTATATTTCATCTTTATGTATATTAATTTAAATAGTTGCTGCTCTGTTCTGTTATTTTTCATCTTTATGTACATTAATTTAAATAGTTTCTATTTCAAATTTTTAATGAATATTAAGGAGGCCATATACTTTTTTATCCAGTAAAGAAATTGGGGTGAAAAGCCGTAGGGCAAGAGTAGTACATTATTTTTCATCTTTATGTATATTAATTTAAATAGTTGCTGTTCTGTTCTGTTATTTTTCATCTTTATGTACTTTAATTTAAACAGTTTCTGTTTCAAATTTTTAATGAATATTAAGGAAGCCATATACTTTTATATCCAGTAAAGAAATTGGGGTGACAAGCCGTAGGGCAAGAGTAGTATATTATTTTTCATCTTTATGTACAATAATTTAAATAGTTTCTGTTCTGTTCTGTTATTTTTTATCTTTATGTACACTAATTTAAATAGTTTCTGTTTCAAATTGTAACTGAATATTAAAGAGGCCATATACTTTTATATCCAGTTAAGAAATTGGGGTGACAACCGTAGGGCAAGAGTAGTACATTATTTTTCATCTTTATGTACATTAATTTAAATAGTTTCTGTTCTGTTCTGTTATTTTTTGTCTTTATGTACATTAATTTAAATAAAATATTAAGGAGGCCATATACTTTTATATCGAGTAAAGTAATTGGGGTGACAAGCCGTAGGGCAAGAGTAGTACATTATTTTTCATCTTTATGTATATTAATTTAAATAGTTGCTGTTCTGTTTTGTTATTTTTCATGCTTATATACATTAATTTAAATAGTTTCTGTTTTAAATTTAAACTGAATATTAAGCAGGCCATATACTTTTATATCCAGTAATGAAATTGGAGTGACAAGCCGTAGGGCAAGAGTAGTACATTATTTTTCACCTTTATGTACATTAATTTAAATAGTTTCTGTTTCATATATAAACTGAATATTAAGGAGGCCATATACTTTTATATCCAGTAATGAAATTGGGGTGACAAGCCGTAGGGCAAGAGTAGTACAATATTTTTCATCTTTATGTATATTAATTTAAATAGTTGCTGTTTTGTTATTTTTCATCTTTATATACATTAATTTAAATAGTTTCTGTTTCAAATTTTAACTGAATATTAAGGAGGCCATATACTTTTATATCCAGTAAAGAAATTGGGGTGACAAACCGTAGGGCAAGAGTAGTACATTATTTTTCATCTTTATGTATATTTATTTAAATAGTTGCTGTTCTGTTCTGTTATTTTTAATCTTTATGTACATTAATTTAAACAGTTTCTGTTTCAAATTGTAACTGAATATTAAGGAGGCCATATGCTTTTATATCCAGTAAAGAAATTGGGGCGACAAGCCGTAGGGCAAGAGTAGTACATTATTTTTCATCTTTATGTATATTAATTTAAATAGTTGCTGTTCTGTTCTGTTATTTTTCATGCTTATATACATTAATTTAAATAGTTTCTGTTTTAAATTTAAACTGAATATTAAGCAGGCCATATACTTTTATATCCAGTAATGAAATTGGAGTGACAAGCCGTAGGGCAAGAGTAGTACATTATTTTTCATCTTTATGTATATTAATTTAAATAGTTTCTGTTCTGTTCTGTTATTTTTCGTTTTTATGTACATTAATTTAAATAGTTTCTGTTTCAAATTTTAACTGAATATTAAGGAGGCCATATACTTTTATATCCAGTAAAGAAATTGGGGTGACAAGCCGTAGGGCAAGAGTAGTACATTATTTTTCATCTCTATGTACATTAATTTAAATAGTTTCTGTTCTGTTCTGTTATTTTTCGTCTTTATGTACATTAATTTAAATAAAATATTAAGGAAGGTCATATACTTTTATATCGAGTAAAGTAATTGGGGTGACAAGCCGTAGGGCAAGAGTAGTATATTATTTTTCATCTTTATGTATATTAATTTAAATAGTTGCTGTTCTGTTCTGTTAGTTTTTATGCTTATATACAATAATTTAAATAGTTTCTGTTTTAAATTTAAACTGAATATTAAGCAGGCCATATACTTTTATATCCAGTAATGAAATTGGAGTGACAAGCTGTAGGGCAAGAGTAGTACATTATTTTTCATCTTTATGTACATTAATTTAAATAGTTTCTGTTTCAAATTATAACTGAATATTAAGGAGGCCATATACTTTTATATCCAGTAAAGAAATTGGGGTGACAAGCCGTAGGGCAAGAGTAGTACATTATTTTTCATCTTTATGTATATTAATTTAAATAGTTGCTGTTTTGTTATTTTTCATCTTTATATACATTAATTTAAATAGTATCTGTTTCAAATTTTAACTGAATATTAAGAAGGACATATACTTTTATATCCAGTAAAGAAATTGAGGTGACAAGCCGTAGGGCAAGAGAAGTACATTATATTTCATCTTTATGTATATTAATTTAAATAGTTGCTGCTCTGTTCTGTTATTTTTCATCTTTATGTACATTAATTTAAATAGTTTCTATTTCAAATTTTTAATGAATATTAAGGAGGCCATATACTTTTATATCCAGTAAAGAAATTGGGGTGACAAGCCGTAGGGCAAGAGTAGTACATTATTTTGCATCTATATGTATATTAATTTAAATAGTTGCTGTTCCGTTCAGTTATTTTTCATCTTTATTTACATTAATTTAAATAGTTTCTGTTTCAAATTTAAACTAAATATTAAGGAGGCCATATACTTTTATATCCAGTAATGAAATTGGAGTGACAAGCCGTAGGGCAAGAGTAGTACATTATTTTTCATCTTTATGTACATTAATTTAAATAGTTTCTGTTTCAAATATAAACTGAATATTAGGGAGGCCATATACTTTTATATCCAGTAATGAAATTGGGGTGACAAGCCGTAGGGCAAGAGTAGTACAATATTTTTCATCTTTATGTATATTAATTTAAATAGTTGCTGTTTTGTTATTTTTCATCTTTATATACATTAATTTAAATAGTTTCTGTTTCAAATTTTAACTGAATATTAAGGAGGCCATATACTTTTATATCCAGTAAAGAAATTGGGGTGACAAGCCATAGGGCAAGAGTAGTACATTATTTTTCATCTTTATGTATATTTATTTAAATAGTTGCTGTTCCGTTCTGTTATTTTTAATCTTTATGTACATTAATTTATATAGTTTCTGTTTCAAATTGTAACTGAATATTAAGGAGGCCATATACTTTTATATCCAGTAAGAAATTGGGGAGACAAGCCGTAGGGCAAGGGTAGTACATTATTTTTCATCTTTATGTACATTAATTTAAATAGTTTCTGTTTTGTTCTGTTATTTTTCATCTTTATGTACATTAATTAAAATAGTTTCTGTTTCAAATTTTAACTGAATATTAAGGAGGCCATATACTTTTATATCCAGTAAAAAAATGGGGAGGGCAAGTACTGCGTCACGTAATATATGGGGGGGGTTCATGTTTGCGTTACGGGTGCGTTAAAAAAGCGGTGGGGGGTATTAAAAATTTCCTAATTTTGCGTTACGTAATTTAAGGACAGTCCCTGAATACAACCTTTTAGGCGCACTCCGTGGTGCACTCGCCGGCGCAGCTAGAGTGCCGATTTGAACTATAGAAGTTACTGCAAAACACCTTAAAAACACGGAATTCGCTTAGAAAACGCATTTTCAAGTGATTTGGAGACATGTTTTGATAAACAGTTTTTACATCATATTTGAGCGTTTCACGATCTGAAACGACGATTTTGCATGTATCTTTGGAAACATATGCTACCTGTAGTTTCGATGGAACTAGTTTATTTATGCTACAATAAAACAAAATACACTGATTTTTAGTGAATACAAGGTTTTGGAGGCACTCCGTCGTGCACTCGCCAGCGCAGCTAGAGTGCCGATTTGAAGTTACTGCAAAACACCTTAAAAACACTTATTTCGCTTAGAAAACGCATTTTCAAGTGATTTGGAGACATGTTTTGAGAAACAGTTTTTTTAGCATATTTGAGCGTTTCATGATCTGAAACGACGATTTTGCATGTATCTTTGGAAACATATTCTACCTGTAGTTTCGATGGAACTAGGTTACTTATGCTACAATAAGACAAAATACACTGATTTTTAGTAAAAACAATGTTTTGGAGGCACTCCGTGGTGCACTCGCCAGCGCAGCTAGAGTGCCGATTTGAACTATATAAATTACTGCGAAACACCTTAAAAACACGTAATTCGCTTAGAAAACGCATTTTCAAGTGATTTGGAGACATGTTTTGAGAAACAGTTTTTACATCATATTTGAGCGTTTCACGATCTGAAACGACGATTTTGCATGTATCTTTGGAAACATATTCTACCTGTAGTTTCGATGGAACTAGGTTATTTAGGGTACAATAAGA
This sequence comes from Harpalus rubripes, assembly GCA_963082715.1. Lineage (NCBI taxonomy): Eukaryota > Metazoa > Arthropoda > Insecta > Coleoptera > Carabidae > Harpalus > Harpalus rubripes. Next base: position 223,895 of record CAUJCB010000233.1, read on the forward strand.
CAAAATACACTGATTTTTAGTGAATACAAGGTTTTGGAGGCACTCCGTGGTGCACGAGCCAGCGCAGCTAGAGTGCCGATTTGAAGTTACTGCAAAACACCTTAAAAAACGTAATTCGCTTAGAAAACGCATTTTCAAGTGATTTGGAGACATGTTTCAAAAACAGATTTTACAGCATATTTGGCGTTTTACGGTCTGAAACGACGATTTTGTATGTAGACTTTGTAAACATATTCTACTTGTAGTTTTGATAGCACTTGACTATTTAGGGTACAATAATACAAAATACACTGTTTTTTAGTGAATACAACCTTTTGGGGCACTCCGTGGTGCACTCGACAGCGCAGCTAGAATGCCGATTTGAACTATAGTAGTTACTGCAAAACACCTTAAAAACACGTAATTCGCTTTGAAAACGCATTTTCAAGTGATTTGGAGACATGTTTTGAGAAACAGTTTTTACATCATATTTGAGCGTTTCACGATCTGAAACGACGATTTTGCATGTATCTTTGGAAACATATTCTACCTGTAGTTTCGATGGAACTAGGTTATTTATACTACAATAAGAAAAAAAACACTGTTTTTTAGTGAATACAAGGTTTTGGAGGCACACCGTGGTGCACTCGCCAGCGCAGCTAGAGTGCTGATCTGAAGTTACTGTAAAACACCTTAAAAACACGTAATTCGCTTAGAAAACGCATTTTCAAGTGATTTGGAGACATGTTTTGAGAAACAGTTTTTACATCATATTTGAGCGTTTCACGGTCTGAAACGACGAATTTGCATGAATCTTTGGAAACATATTCTACCTGTAGTTTCGATGGAACTAGGTTATTTTTGCTACAATAAGACAAAATACACTGATTTTTAGTGAATACAAGGTTTTGGAGGCACTCCGTGGTGCACTCGCTAGAGCAGCTAGAGTGCCGATTTGAACTATAGAAGTTACTGCAAAACACCTTAAAAACACGTAATTCGCTTAGAAAACGCATTTTCAAGTGATTTGGAGACATGTTTTGAGAAACAGTTTTTACATCATATTTGAGCGTTTCACGATCTGAAACGACGATTTTGCATGTATCTTTGGAAACATATTCTACCTGTAGTTATGATGGAACTAGGTTATTTATGCTACAATAAGACAAAATACACTGATTTTTAGTGAATACAAGGTTTTGGAGGCACTCCGTGGTGCACTCGCCAGCGCAGCTAGAGTGCCGATTTGAAGTTACTTCAAAACACCTTAAAAATGCGTAATTCGCTTAGAAAACGCATTTTCAAGTGATTTGGAGACATGTTTTGAGAAACAGTTTTTACAGCATATTTGAGCGTTTCACGCTCTGAAACGACGATTATGCATGAATCTTTGGAAACATAATCTTCCTGTAGTTTCGATGGAATTAGGTTATTTATGCTACAATAAGACAAAATACACTGATTTTTAGTGAATACAAGATTTTGGAGGCACTCCGTCGTGCACTCGCCAGCGCAGCTAGAGTGCCGATTTGAACTTTAGAAGTAACTTCTAACAGTAACAGCAAAACACCTTAAGAACATTTAATTCGCTTAGAAAACGCATTTTCAAGTGATTTGGAGACATGTTTTGAGAAACAGTTTTTACATCATATTTGAGCCTTTCACGGTCTGAAACGACGATTTTGTATGTAGACTTTGTAAACATATTCTACCTGGAGTTTCGATAGCACTTGGTTATTTAGGGTACAATAAGGCACAATACACTGTTTTTTAGTGAATACAACCTTTTGGGGCACTCCGTGGTGCACTCGCCAGCGCAGCTAGAGTGCCGATTTGAACTATAGAAGTTACTGCAAAACACCTTAAAAACACGTAATTCGCTTAGAAAACGCATTTTCAAGTGATTTGGAGACATGTTTTGAGAAACAGTTTTTACATCATATTTGAGCGTTTCACGGTCTGAAACGACGATTTTGCATGTATCTTTGGAAACATATTCTACCTGTAGTTTCGATGGAACTAGGTTATTTAGGGTACGATAAGACAAAATACACTGATTTTTAGTAAATACAAGGTTTTGGAGGCACTCCGTGGTGCACGAGCCAGCGCAGCTAGAGTGCCGATTTGAAGTTACTGCAAAACACCTTAAAAAACGTAATTCGCTTAGAAAACGCATTTTCAAGTGATTTGGAGACATGTTTCGAGAAACAGTTTTTACAGCATATTTGGCGTTTTACGGTCTGAAACGACGATTTTGTATGTAGACTTTGTAAACATATTCTACTTGTAGTTTTGATAGCACTTGATTATTTAGGGTACAATAATACAAAATACACTGTTTTTTAGTGAATACAAACTGTTGACGTTTATCACTGTCAAGTGTCAAACAATGAAATTAATATAATCATAGAAGGCAACACCTTTCATTAATGAAATAGTATGCCGTGATAAAAAAACAAGTATTGTATCAATTCATGATTTAAAAAGTTGTATCATTTTCTTGTGTAATATATGTCATATAATTTGAATAAAAGAATTTAAACACTGCGTAATTCAATAGGTTATGGGCCCAGAACGTGGGACAGAAGAATAAGGGCAGTGAAAAGTAAAGTAAAATGTTGAATGAATTTCATTGAGGGAGGGTGTTGACGTTTATCACTGTCAAGTGTCAAACAATGAAATTAATATAATCATAGAAGGCAACACCTTTCATTAATGAAATAGTATGCCGTGATAAAAAAACAAGTATTGTATCAATTCATGATTTAAAAAGTTGTATCATTTTCTTGTGTAATATATGTCATATAATTTGAATAAAAGAATTTAAACACTGCGTAATTCAATACAAACTTTTGGGGCACTTTGTGGTGCACTCGACAGCGCAGCTAGAATGCCGATTTGAACTATAGTAGTTACTGCAAAACACCTTAAAAACACGTAATTCGCTTAGAAAACGCATTTTCAAGTGATTTGGAGACATGTTTTGAGAAACAGTTTTTACATCATATTTGAGCGTTTCACGGTCTGAAACGACGAATTTGCATGAATCTTTGGAAACATATTCTACCTGTAGTTTCGATGGAACTAGGTTATTTTTGCTACAATAAGACAAAATACACTGATTTTTAGTGAATACAAGGTTTTGGAGGCACTCCGTGGTGCACTCGCTAGAGCAGCTAGAGTGCCGATTTGAACTATAGAAGTTACTGCAAAACACCTTAAAAACACGTAATTCGCTTAGAAAACGCATTTTCAAGTGATTTGGAGACATGTTTTGAGAAACAGTTTTTACATCATATTTGAGCGTTTCACGGTCTGAAACGACGATTTTATATGCAGACTTTTTAAACATGTTCTACCTGAAGTTTCGATAGCACTTGGTTATTTAGTGTACAATAAGACAAAATACACTGTTTGATAGTGAATACAACCTTTTGGGGCACTCCATGGTGCACTTGCCAGCGCAGCTAGAGTGCCGATTTAAACTATAGAAGTTACTGCAAAACATCTTAAAAACACGTAATTCGCTTAGAAAACGCATTTTCAAATGATATGGAGACATGTTTTGAGAAACAGTTTTTACATCATATTTGAGCGTTTCACGGTCTGAAACGACGATTTTGTATGTAGACTTTGTAAACATATTCTACCTGTAGTTTCGATAACACTTGGTTATTTAGGGTACAATAAGACAAAATACACTGTTTTTTAGTGAGGGGCTGTCCTTAAATTACGTAACGCTTCAAGGGGGGGGGTCAAGAGTAGCGTTACGAAGCGTTACGAGGGGGTGGGGGAGAGTTAATGTGTGAGTTACGTAACGATAAAATATAAAAAATATTGCTAAACTTGCTTTAATAGTTTTGAAACATTCAAATTTCGCGGTGCTAATTCGTATATGCAGGCAGTCGTTTGTTTTCAGTCAACATAATATGTCGGGCACAGTTCAAATTCGGCCCAGTGGTCTTTCATTCGTGCAATGCAATTCATATTAAAACATTAATTCAAGTCGTGTTGATAAGGAAAAACTTTTCAATAGTTTGTTAAAAGCATTTGGAAATGCATATGCTTTTAATTTCTGTGCTTTTATTTTTTCATCTTTATGTATATTAATTTAATTAGTTTGTTTCAAATTTTAAATGAATATTAAAGAGGCCGTAAACTTTTATATCCAGTAAAGAAATTTGGGTGACAAGCCGTAGGGCAAGAGTAGTACATTATTTTTCATCTTTATGTATATTAATTTAAATAGTTGCTGTTCTGTTCTGTTATTTTTCATCTTTATGTACATTAATTTAAATAGTTTCTGTTTTAAATTTTAACTGAATAATAAGGAGGCCATATACTTTTGTATCCAGTAAAGAAATTAGGGTGACAAGCCGTAGGGCAACAGTAGTACATTATTTTTCATCTTTATGTATATTAATTTAATACATGCTGTTCTGTTATTTTTCATCTGCATATACATTAATTTAAATAGTTTCTGTTTCAAATTTTAACTGAATATTAAGGAGGCCATATACTTTTATATCCAGTAAAGAAATTGGGATGAGAAGCCGTAGGGCAAGAGTAGTACATTATTTTTCATCTTTACGTATATTAATTTAAATAGTTGCTGTTCCGTTCTGTTATTTTTCATCTTTATATACATTAATTTAAATAGTTTCTGTTTCAAATTTTAACTGAATATTAAAGAGGCCATATACTTTAATATCCAATAAAGAAATTGGGGTGACAAGCCGTAGAGCAACAGTAGTACATTATTTTTCATCTTTATGTATATTAATTTAAATAGTTTCTGTTCTGTTCTGGTATTTTTCATCTTTATGTACATTAATTTAAATAGTTTCTATTTCAAATTTTAACTGAATATTAAGGAGGCCATATGCTTTTATATCCAGTAAAGAAATTGGGGTGACAAGCCGTAGGGCAAGAGTAGTACATTCTTTTTCATCTTTATGTATATTAATTTAAATAGTTGCTGTTCTGTTCTCTTATTTTTCATCTTTATGTACATTAATTTAAATAGTTTCTGTTTCAAATTGTATTTGAATATTAAGGAGGCCATATACTTTTATATCCAGTAAAGAAATTGGGGTGACAAGCCGTAGGGCAAGAGTAGTACATTATTTTTCATCTTTATGTACATTAATTTAAATAGTTTCTGTTCTGTTCTGTTATTTTTCATCTTTATGTACATTAATTTAAATAGTTTCTATTTCAAATTTTAACTGAATATTAAGGAGGCCATATGCTTTTATATCCAGTAAAGACATTGGGGTGACAAGCCGTAGGGCAAGAGTAGTACATTAATTTTCATCTTTATGTATATTAATTTAAATAGTTGCTGTTCTGTTATTTGTCATCTTTATATACATTAATTAAAAATAGTTTCTGTTGCAAATTTTAACTGTATATTAAGGAGGCCATATACTTTTATATCCAGTAAAGAAATTGAGGTGACAAGCCGTAGGGCAAGAGATTTACATTATATTTCATCTTTATGTATATTAATTTAAATAGTTGCTGCTCTGTTCTGTTATTTTTCATCTTTATGTACATTAATTTAAATAGTTTCTATTTCAAATTTTTAATGAATATTAAGGAGGCCATATACTTTTTTATCCAGTAAAGAAATTGGGGTGAAAAGCCGTAGGGCAAGAGTAGTACATTATTTTTCATCTTTATGTATATTAATTTAAATAGTTGCTGTTCTGTTCTGTTATTTTTCATCTTTATGTACTTTAATTTAAACAGTTTCTGTTTCAAATTTTTAATGAATATTAAGGAAGCCATATACTTTTATATCCAGTAAAGAAATTGGGGTGACAAGCCGTAGGGCAAGAGTAGTATATTATTTTTCATCTTTATGTACAATAATTTAAATAGTTTCTGTTCTGTTCTGTTATTTTTTATCTTTATGTACACTAATTTAAATAGTTTCTGTTTCAAATTGTAACTGAATATTAAAGAGGCCATATACTTTTATATCCAGTTAAGAAATTGGGGTGACAACCGTAGGGCAAGAGTAGTACATTATTTTTCATCTTTATGTACATTAATTTAAATAGTTTCTGTTCTGTTCTGTTATTTTTTGTCTTTATGTACATTAATTTAAATAAAATATTAAGGAGGCCATATACTTTTATATCGAGTAAAGTAATTGGGGTGACAAGCCGTAGGGCAAGAGTAGTACATTATTTTTCATCTTTATGTATATTAATTTAAATAGTTGCTGTTCTGTTTTGTTATTTTTCATGCTTATATACATTAATTTAAATAGTTTCTGTTTTAAATTTAAACTGAATATTAAGCAGGCCATATACTTTTATATCCAGTAATGAAATTGGAGTGACAAGCCGTAGGGCAAGAGTAGTACATTATTTTTCACCTTTATGTACATTAATTTAAATAGTTTCTGTTTCATATATAAACTGAATATTAAGGAGGCCATATACTTTTATATCCAGTAATGAAATTGGGGTGACAAGCCGTAGGGCAAGAGTAGTACAATATTTTTCATCTTTATGTATATTAATTTAAATAGTTGCTGTTTTGTTATTTTTCATCTTTATATACATTAATTTAAATAGTTTCTGTTTCAAATTTTAACTGAATATTAAGGAGGCCATATACTTTTATATCCAGTAAAGAAATTGGGGTGACAAACCGTAGGGCAAGAGTAGTACATTATTTTTCATCTTTATGTATATTTATTTAAATAGTTGCTGTTCTGTTCTGTTATTTTTAATCTTTATGTACATTAATTTAAACAGTTTCTGTTTCAAATTGTAACTGAATATTAAGGAGGCCATATGCTTTTATATCCAGTAAAGAAATTGGGGCGACAAGCCGTAGGGCAAGAGTAGTACATTATTTTTCATCTTTATGTATATTAATTTAAATAGTTGCTGTTCTGTTCTGTTATTTTTCATGCTTATATACATTAATTTAAATAGTTTCTGTTTTAAATTTAAACTGAATATTAAGCAGGCCATATACTTTTATATCCAGTAATGAAATTGGAGTGACAAGCCGTAGGGCAAGAGTAGTACATTATTTTTCATCTTTATGTATATTAATTTAAATAGTTTCTGTTCTGTTCTGTTATTTTTCGTTTTTATGTACATTAATTTAAATAGTTTCTGTTTCAAATTTTAACTGAATATTAAGGAGGCCATATACTTTTATATCCAGTAAAGAAATTGGGGTGACAAGCCGTAGGGCAAGAGTAGTACATTATTTTTCATCTCTATGTACATTAATTTAAATAGTTTCTGTTCTGTTCTGTTATTTTTCGTCTTTATGTACATTAATTTAAATAAAATATTAAGGAAGGTCATATACTTTTATATCGAGTAAAGTAATTGGGGTGACAAGCCGTAGGGCAAGAGTAGTATATTATTTTTCATCTTTATGTATATTAATTTAAATAGTTGCTGTTCTGTTCTGTTAGTTTTTATGCTTATATACAATAATTTAAATAGTTTCTGTTTTAAATTTAAACTGAATATTAAGCAGGCCATATACTTTTATATCCAGTAATGAAATTGGAGTGACAAGCTGTAGGGCAAGAGTAGTACATTATTTTTCATCTTTATGTACATTAATTTAAATAGTTTCTGTTTCAAATTATAACTGAATATTAAGGAGGCCATATACTTTTATATCCAGTAAAGAAATTGGGGTGACAAGCCGTAGGGCAAGAGTAGTACATTATTTTTCATCTTTATGTATATTAATTTAAATAGTTGCTGTTTTGTTATTTTTCATCTTTATATACATTAATTTAAATAGTATCTGTTTCAAATTTTAACTGAATATTAAGAAGGACATATACTTTTATATCCAGTAAAGAAATTGAGGTGACAAGCCGTAGGGCAAGAGAAGTACATTATATTTCATCTTTATGTATATTAATTTAAATAGTTGCTGCTCTGTTCTGTTATTTTTCATCTTTATGTACATTAATTTAAATAGTTTCTATTTCAAATTTTTAATGAATATTAAGGAGGCCATATACTTTTATATCCAGTAAAGAAATTGGGGTGACAAGCCGTAGGGCAAGAGTAGTACATTATTTTGCATCTATATGTATATTAATTTAAATAGTTGCTGTTCCGTTCAGTTATTTTTCATCTTTATTTACATTAATTTAAATAGTTTCTGTTTCAAATTTAAACTAAATATTAAGGAGGCCATATACTTTTATATCCAGTAATGAAATTGGAGTGACAAGCCGTAGGGCAAGAGTAGTACATTATTTTTCATCTTTATGTACATTAATTTAAATAGTTTCTGTTTCAAATATAAACTGAATATTAGGGAGGCCATATACTTTTATATCCAGTAATGAAATTGGGGTGACAAGCCGTAGGGCAAGAGTAGTACAATATTTTTCATCTTTATGTATATTAATTTAAATAGTTGCTGTTTTGTTATTTTTCATCTTTATATACATTAATTTAAATAGTTTCTGTTTCAAATTTTAACTGAATATTAAGGAGGCCATATACTTTTATATCCAGTAAAGAAATTGGGGTGACAAGCCATAGGGCAAGAGTAGTACATTATTTTTCATCTTTATGTATATTTATTTAAATAGTTGCTGTTCCGTTCTGTTATTTTTAATCTTTATGTACATTAATTTATATAGTTTCTGTTTCAAATTGTAACTGAATATTAAGGAGGCCATATACTTTTATATCCAGTAAGAAATTGGGGAGACAAGCCGTAGGGCAAGGGTAGTACATTATTTTTCATCTTTATGTACATTAATTTAAATAGTTTCTGTTTTGTTCTGTTATTTTTCATCTTTATGTACATTAATTAAAATAGTTTCTGTTTCAAATTTTAACTGAATATTAAGGAGGCCATATACTTTTATATCCAGTAAAAAAATGGGGAGGGCAAGTACTGCGTCACGTAATATATGGGGGGGGTTCATGTTTGCGTTACGGGTGCGTTAAAAAAGCGGTGGGGGGTATTAAAAATTTCCTAATTTTGCGTTACGTAATTTAAGGACAGTCCCTGAATACAACCTTTTAGGCGCACTCCGTGGTGCACTCGCCGGCGCAGCTAGAGTGCCGATTTGAACTATAGAAGTTACTGCAAAACACCTTAAAAACACGGAATTCGCTTAGAAAACGCATTTTCAAGTGATTTGGAGACATGTTTTGATAAACAGTTTTTACATCATATTTGAGCGTTTCACGATCTGAAACGACGATTTTGCATGTATCTTTGGAAACATATGCTACCTGTAGTTTCGATGGAACTAGTTTATTTATGCTACAATAAAACAAAATACACTGATTTTTAGTGAATACAAGGTTTTGGAGGCACTCCGTCGTGCACTCGCCAGCGCAGCTAGAGTGCCGATTTGAAGTTACTGCAAAACACCTTAAAAACACTTATTTCGCTTAGAAAACGCATTTTCAAGTGATTTGGAGACATGTTTTGAGAAACAGTTTTTTTAGCATATTTGAGCGTTTCATGATCTGAAACGACGATTTTGCATGTATCTTTGGAAACATATTCTACCTGTAGTTTCGATGGAACTAGGTTACTTATGCTACAATAAGACAAAATACACTGATTTTTAGTAAAAACAATGTTTTGGAGGCACTCCGTGGTGCACTCGCCAGCGCAGCTAGAGTGCCGATTTGAACTATATAAATTACTGCGAAACACCTTAAAAACACGTAATTCGCTTAGAAAACGCATTTTCAAGTGATTTGGAGACATGTTTTGAGAAACAGTTTTTACATCATATTTGAGCGTTTCACGATCTGAAACGACGATTTTGCATGTATCTTTGGAAACATATTCTACCTGTAGTTTCGATGGAACTAGGTTATTTAGGGTACAATAAGACAAAATACACTGATTTTTAGTGAATACAAGGTTTTGGAGGCACTCCGTGGTGCACGAGCCAGCGCAGCTAGAGTGCCGATTTGAAGTTACTGCAAAACACCTTAAAAAACGTAATTCGCTTAGAAAACGCATTTTCAAGTGATTTGGAGACATGTTTCAAAAACAGATTTTACAGCATATTTGGCGTTTTACGGTCTGAAACGACGATTTTGTATGTAGACTTTGTAAACATATTCTACTTGTAGTTTTGATAGCACTTGACTATTTAGGGTACAATAATACAAAATACACTGTTTTTTAGTGAATACAACCTTTTGGGGCACTCCGTGGTGCACTCGACAGCGCAGCTAGAATGCCGATTTGAACTATAGTAGTTACTGCAAAACACCTTAAAAACACGTAATTCGCTTTGAAAACGCATTTTCAAGTGATTTGGAGACATGTTTTGAGAAACAGTTTTTACATCATATTTGAGCGTTTCACGATCTGAAACGACGATTTTGCATGTATCTTTGGAAACATATTCTACCTGTAGTTTCGATGGAACTAGGTTATTTATACTACAATAAGAAAAAAAACACTGTTTTTTAGTGAATACAAGGTTTTGGAGGCACACCGTGGTGCACTCGCCAGCGCAGCTAGAGTGCTGATCTGAAGTTACTGTAAAACACCTTAAAAACACGTAATTCGCTTAGAAAACGCATTTTCAAGTGATTTGGAGACATGTTTTGAGAAACAGTTTTTACATCATATTTGAGCGTTTCACGGTCTGAAACGACGAATTTGCATGAATCTTTGGAAACATATTCTACCTGTAGTTTCGATGGAACTAGGTTATTTTTGCTACAATAAGACAAAATACACTGATTTTTAGTGAATACAAGGTTTTGGAGGCACTCCGTGGTGCACTCGCTAGAGCAGCTAGAGTGCCGATTTGAACTATAGAAGTTACTGCAAAACACCTTAAAAACACGTAATTCGCTTAGAAAACGCATTTTCAAGTGATTTGGAGACATGTTTTGAGAAACAGTTTTTACATCATATTTGAGCGTTTCACGATCTGAAACGACGATTTTGCATGTATCTTTGGAAACATATTCTACCTGTAGTTATGATGGAACTAGGTTATTTATGCTACAATAAGACAAAATACACTGATTTTTAGTGAATACAAGGTTTTGGAGGCACTCCGTGGTGCACTCGCCAGCGCAGCTAGAGTGCCGATTTGAAGTTACTTCAAAACACCTTAAAAATGCGTAATTCGCTTAGAAAACGCATTTTCAAGTGATTTGGAGACATGTTTTGAGAAACAGTTTTTACAGCATATTTGAGCGTTTCACGCTCTGAAACGACGATTATGCATGAATCTTTGGAAACATAATCTTCCTGTAGTTTCGATGGAATTAGGTTATTTATGCTACAATAAGACAAAATACACTGATTTTTAGTGAATACAAGATTTTGGAGGCACTCCGTCGTGCACTCGCCAGCGCAGCTAGAGTGCCGATTTGAACTTTAGAAGTAACTTCTAACAGTAACAGCAAAACACCTTAAGAACATTTAATTCGCTTAGAAAACGCATTTTCAAGTGATTTGGAGACATGTTTTGAGAAACAGTTTTTACATCATATTTGAGCCTTTCACGGTCTGAAACGACGATTTTGTATGTAGACTTTGTAAACATATTCTACCTGGAGTTTCGATAGCACTTGGTTATTTAGGGTACAATAAGGCACAATACACTGTTTTTTAGTGAATACAACCTTTTGGGGCACTCCGTGGTGCACTCGCCAGCGCAGCTAGAGTGCCGATTTGAACTATAGAAGTTACTGCAAAACACCTTAAAAACACGTAATTCGCTTAGAAAACGCATTTTCAAGTGATTTGGAGACATGTTTTGAGAAACAGTTTTTACATCATATTTGAGCGTTTCACGGTCTGAAACGACGATTTTGCATGTATCTTTGGAAACATATTCTACCTGTAGTTTCGATGGAACTAGGTTATTTAGGGTACGATAAGACAAAATACACTGATTTTTAGTAAATACAAGGTTTTGGAGGCACTCCGTGGTGCACGAGCCAGCGCAGCTAGAGTGCCGATTTGAAGTTACTGCAAAACACCTTAAAAAACGTAATTCGCTTAGAAAACGCATTTTCAAGTGATTTGGAGACATGTTTCGAGAAACAGTTTTTACAGCATATTTGGCGTTTTACGGTCTGAAACGACGATTTTGTATGTAGACTTTGTAAACATATTCTACTTGTAGTTTTGATAGCACTTGATTATTTAGGGTACAATAATACAAAATACACTGTTTTTTAGTGAATACAAACTGTTGACGTTTATCACTGTCAAGTGTCAAACAATGAAATTAATATAATCATAGAAGGCAACACCTTTCATTAATGAAATAGTATGCCGTGATAAAAAAACAAGTATTGTATCAATTCATGATTTAAAAAGTTGTATCATTTTCTTGTGTAATATATGTCATATAATTTGAATAAAAGAATTTAAACACTGCGTAATTCAATAGGTTATGGGCCCAGAACGTGGGACAGAAGAATAAGGGCAGTGAAAAGTAAAGTAAAATGTTGAATGAATTTCATTGAGGGAGGGTGTTGACGTTTATCACTGTCAAGTGTCAAACAATGAAATTAATATAATCATAGAAGGCAACACCTTTCATTAATGAAATAGTATGCCGTGATAAAAAAACAAGTATTGTATCAATTCATGATTTAAAAAGTTGTATCATTTTCTTGTGTAATATATGTCATATAATTTGAATAAAAGAATTTAAACACTGCGTAATTCAATACAAACTTTTGGGGCACTTTGTGGTGCACTCGACAGCGCAGCTAGAATGCCGATTTGAACTATAGTAGTTACTGCAAAACACCTTAAAAACACGTAATTCGCTTAGAAAACGCATTTTCAAGTGATTTGGAGACATGTTTTGAGAAACAGTTTTTACATCATATTTGAGCGTTTCACGGTCTGAAACGACGAATTTGCATGAATCTTTGGAAACATATTCTACCTGTAGTTTCGATGGAACTAGGTTATTTTTGCTACAATAAGACAAAATACACTGATTTTTAGTGAATACAAGGTTTTGGAGGCACTCCGTGGTGCACTCGCTAGAGCAGCTAGAGTGCCGATTTGAACTATAGAAGTTACTGCAAAACACCTTAAAAACACGTAATTCGCTTAGAAAACGCATTTTCAAGTGATTTGGAGACATGTTTTGAGAAACAGTTTTTACATCATATTTGAGCGTTTCACGGTCTGAAACGACGATTTTATATGCAGACTTTTTAAACATGTTCTACCTGAAGTTTCGATAGCACTTGGTTATTTAGTGTACAATAAGACAAAATACACTGTTTGATAGTGAATACAACCTTTTGGGGCACTCCATGGTGCACTTGCCAGCGCAGCTAGAGTGCCGATTTAAACTATAGAAGTTACTGCAAAACATCTTAAAAACACGTAATTCGCTTAGAAAACGCATTTTCAAATGATATGGAGACATGTTTTGAGAAACAGTTTTTACATCATATTTGAGCGTTTCACGGTCTGAAACGACGATTTTGTATGTAGACTTTGTAAACATATTCTACCTGTAGTTTCGATAACACTTGGTTATTTAGGGTACAATAAGACAAAATACACTGTTTTTTAGTGAGGGGCTGTCCTTAAATTACGTAACGCTTCAAGGGGGGGGGTCAAGAGTAGCGTTACGAAGCGTTACGAGGGGGTGGGGGAGAGTTAATGTGTGAGTTACGTAACGATAAAATATAAAAAATATTGCTAAACTTGCTTTAATAGTTTTGAAACATTCAAATTTCGCGGTGCTAATTCGTATATGCAGGCAGTCGTTTGTTTTCAGTCAACATAATATGTCGGGCACAGTTCAAATTCGGCCCAGTGGTCTTTCATTCGTGCAATGCAATTCATATTAAAACATTAATTCAAGTCGTGTTGATAAGGAAAAACTTTTCAATAGTTTGTTAAAAGCATTTGGAAATGCATATGCTTTTAATTTCTGTGCTTTTATTTTTTCATCTTTATGTATATTAATTTAATTAGTTTGTTTCAAATTTTAAATGAATATTAAAGAGGCCGTAAACTTTTATATCCAGTAAAGAAATTTGGGTGACAAGCCGTAGGGCAAGAGTAGTACATTATTTTTCATCTTTATGTATATTAATTTAAATAGTTGCTGTTCTGTTCTGTTATTTTTCATCTTTATGTACATTAATTTAAATAGTTTCTGTTTTAAATTTTAACTGAATAATAAGGAGGCCATATACTTTTGTATCCAGTAAAGAAATTAGGGTGACAAGCCGTAGGGCAACAGTAGTACATTATTTTTCATCTTTATGTATATTAATTTAATACATGCTGTTCTGTTATTTTTCATCTGCATATACATTAATTTAAATAGTTTCTGTTTCAAATTTTAACTGAATATTAAGGAGGCCATATACTTTTATATCCAGTAAAGAAATTGGGATGAGAAGCCGTAGGGCAAGAGTAGTACATTATTTTTCATCTTTACGTATATTAATTTAAATAGTTGCTGTTCCGTTCTGTTATTTTTCATCTTTATATACATTAATTTAAATAGTTTCTGTTTCAAATTTTAACTGAATATTAAAGAGGCCATATACTTTAATATCCAATAAAGAAATTGGGGTGACAAGCCGTAGAGCAACAGTAGTACATTATTTTTCATCTTTATGTATATTAATTTAAATAGTTTCTGTTCTGTTCTGGTATTTTTCATCTTTATGTACATTAATTTAAATAGTTTCTATTTCAAATTTTAACTGAATATTAAGGAGGCCATATGCTTTTATATCCAGTAAAGAAATTGGGGTGACAAGCCGTAGGGCAAGAGTAGTACATTCTTTTTCATCTTTATGTATATTAATTTAAATAGTTGCTGTTCTGTTCTCTTATTTTTCATCTTTATGTACATTAATTTAAATAGTTTCTGTTTCAAATTGTATTTGAATATTAAGGAGGCCATATACTTTTATATCCAGTAAAGAAATTGGGGTGACAAGCCGTAGGGCAAGAGTAGTACATTATTTTTCATCTTTATGTACATTAATTTAAATAGTTTCTGTTCTGTTCTGTTATTTTTCATCTTTATGTACATTAATTTAAATAGTTTCTATTTCAAATTTTAACTGAATATTAAGGAGGCCATATGCTTTTATATCCAGTAAAGACATTGGGGTGACAAGCCGTAGGGCAAGAGTAGTACATTAATTTTCATCTTTATGTATATTAATTTAAATAGTTGCTGTTCTGTTATTTGTCATCTTTATATACATTAATTAAAAATAGTTTCTGTTGCAAATTTTAACTGTATATTAAGGAGGCCATATACTTTTATATCCAGTAAAGAAATTAGGGTGACAAGCCGTAGGGCAAAGGTAGTACATTATTTTTCACCTTTATGTATTTTAATTTAAATAGTTGCTGTTCTGTTCTGTTATTTTTCATCTTTATATACATTAATTTAAATAGTTTCTGTTTCAAATTTTAACTGAATATTAAGGAGGCCATATACTTTTATATCCAGTAAAAAAATTGGGGTGACAAGCCGTAGGGCAAGAGTAGTACATTATTTTTCATCTTTATGTACATTAATTTAAATAGTTTCTGTTCTGTTCTGTTATTTTTCATCTTTATGTACATTAATTTAAATAGTTTCTATTTCAAATTTTAACTGAATATTAAGGAGGCCATATGCTTTTATATCCAGTAAAGACATTGGGGTGACAAGCCGTAGGGCAAGAGTAGCACATTCTTTTTCATCTTTATGTATATTTATTTAAATAGTTGCTGTTCTGTTCTGTTATTTTTCATCTTTATGTACATTAATTTAAATAGTTTCTGTTTCAAATTTTAACTGAATATTAAGGAGGCCATATACTTTTATATCCAGTAAAGAAATTGGGGTGACAAGCTGTAGGGCAAGAGTAGTACAATATTTTTCATCTTTATGTATATTAAATTAAATAGTTGCTGTTCTGTTCTGTTATTTTTCATCTTTATATATATTATATTAAATAGTTTCTGTTTCAAATTTTAACTGAATATTAAGGAGGCCATATACTTTTATATCCAGTAATGAAATTGAGGTGACAAGCCGTAGGGCAAGAGTAGCACATTATTTGTCATCTTTATGTACATTAAATTAAATAGTTTCTTTTCTGTTCTGTTATTTTTCATCTTTATGTACAATATTTTAAATAGTTTATGTTTCAACTTTTTACTGAATATTAAGAAGGCAATATACTTTTATATCCAGTAAAGAAATTGGGGTGACAAGCCGTAGGTCAAGAGTAGTACATTATTTTTCTTCTTTATGTATATTAATTTAAATATTTGCTGTTCTGTTCTCTTATTTTTCATCTTTATGTACATTAATTTAAATAGTTTTTGTTTCAAATTTTAACTGAATATTAAGGAGGCCATATACTTTTGTATCCAGTAAAGAAATTGGGGTGACAAGCCGTAGGGCAAGAGTAGTACATTGTTTTTTATCTTTATGTACATTAATTTAAATAGTTTCTTTTCTGTTCTGTAATTTTTCATCTTTATGTACAATAATTTAAATAGTTTCTGTTTCAAATTTTAACTGAATATTAAGGAGGCCATATACTTTTTTATCCAGTAAAGAAATTGGAGTGACAAGCCGTAGGGCAAGAGTAGTACATTATTTTTCATCTTTATGTATATTAATTTAAATAGTTGCTGTTCTGTTCTGTTATTTTTCATCTTTATATACATTAATTTGAATAGTTTCTGTTTCAAATTTTAACTGAATATTAAGGAGGCCATATACTTTTATATCCAGTAAAGAAATTGGGGTGACAAAACGTAGGGCAAGTGTAGTACATTATTTTTTATCTTTATGTATATTAATTTAAATAGTTGCTGTTCCGTTCTGATATTTTTCATCTTTATATACATTAATTTAAATAGTTTCTGTTTCAAATTTTAACTGAATATTAAGGAGGCCATATACTTTTATATCCAGTAAAGAAATTGGGTGACAAACCGTATTGAAAGAGTAGTACATTATTTTTCATCTTTATGTACATTAATTTAAATAGTTTCTGTTCTGTTATTTTTCATCTTTATGTACATTCATTTAAATAGTATCTGTTTCAAATTTTAACTGAATATTAAGGAGGCCATATATTTTTATATCCAGTAAAGAAATTGGGGTGACAAGCCGTAGGGCAAGAGTAGTACATTATTTTTCATCTTTATGTATATTAATTTAAATAGTTGCTGTTCTGTTCTGTAATTTTTCATCTTTATGTACAATAATTTAAATATTTTCTGTTTCAAATTTTAACTGAATATTAAGGAGGCCATATACTTTTTGTTGAGACAAAGTTACCTTTGTTGAAATAATGATTTGCATAAATGAACTACAGCAAAGTACAAATATAAAGATCTATTTAATAAAGAACGTAAACAGTATATCTATCAAAAATATCAGATGCGAGAACATATATGACAGCAAGCATGCAACTTGATCAAACATAACATCATGTAGAAATAGCAAAATAAAAGTTTTTCTTCAACACTTCCCCTAAAACTTTACATTTTAATTTTTCATTCCTAACAAATTGCACAAATTAGCGAAAATTTTATGTTGTACTGGTTTCGTATAAATATCTGCAATTTGATTTTTACTTGCAACATGTTCAATAGTTAATTTTTTAAACTTTAAAAGTTCCCGAACATAATGATAGCGAACGTCAATATGTTTTGACCTGTTATGAAGTTCGTTATTTTTGACCAATTTTACAGCACTCGCATTATCACAGTACAAAACAGGTACATTTTTTACCACAGAAATATCTCGCAGCAATCAATCCAACCAAATCGCCTCTTTAGCTGCCTCACTCGCAGCCACGTACTCAGCTTCAGTAGTAGACAGAGACACACATCGCTGTCGTCTGCTCATCCAGGAAATTGCTCCTCCACTGTACATTGATACCATCCCGCTGACTGACCTTCTCAACGTTGGCTCTGCTGCATAATCTGCATTACTAAAAATTTTCAACTCACCTGTATTCATCGAAGACTGATACAGAATACCGAGAGACTTAGAACCTTTCAAATATTTAAAAATTCTTGTAACTAATCTCCAATGCCTCTCGCGAGGTTGCTCCAAAAATTGCGATGCATAGTTTACAGCAAATGAAAGATCTGGTCTAGAAACAACAGCCAAGTACATGAGACAGCCAATCGCCTCACGATATGGAGCATAAGAAAATCCGGTACTCTCAGCTTCCCCTATTTGTACATAATCCTCGATTGGAGTATTTACTGGATTAACATTATCCATTTTGAACCGCTTTAATATCTCCTCTGCACACCTTTTCTGGTTTATAAAAATAGATCCATCATCACAACGTTGAATTTGCATGTTTAGGTAATATCCAATTGGTTCAGTGGTTATATCAAACTCCTTCTCTAACTCTTTTAGAAATTTCTTTATGTTAGCTGTTTTAGTCGCAGCAACCAGACCATCATCCACGTATATTGCAACTATCAATTTGTCCATCGACGTAATTCTGTAGAATAAACAAGGGTCTGCTTTGCTTTCTTCAAGTCCAAGTTTGACTAAGACGTTCATGAACCGTTCATTCCAGCACCTGGGTGACTGTTTCAGACCATATAAACTTTTATGAAGCTTGCATACCCGTGACGAGAAATCTTTAAAACCCTCAGGTTGCTCCATAAATATTTCCTCGTTGAGAACTCCATTCAAGAACGCCGTCTTAACATCAAATTGCTCCAATTCAAGATGCTCGTTTGCAGCAACACTCAGCATAGTCCTAATCGTGTCAAAACGCGCAACTGGACTAAAGGTCTCATTGAAATCAATGCCTTCTTGCTGGCTATAACCTTTAGCAACCAGACGAGCCTTAAAACGATTAATTTGTCCATCGGCATTACGCTTTAGACGATACACCCATCGATTTGAAATAGCTCTTCGTTCCGGTGACAATTCAACAAAACTCCAGGTTGACGTTTCTTCCAAGGACTTCATTTCTTCTTTCATAGCATCTTGCCATTGCTGATGGTACTGTGAATTTACGGCCTCTTTATAGCTTTTGGGCTCTTTAACCTCTGCTAATACTGCTTCGATAAAACGTTCAGGTGGTTTAATCTTCCGTCTATCTCTCAAAGATAAACTTGTCATCTCATTTTCCAAAGATAATTTCTCTTCATCTCCAGTGGTGTCGTTTGAATTATTTGTTATACCCATGTTTCTTTCGTTACCATCAGTAGATTGTTTTGTCAAATCTTCTACGTTAGACTCAGATTGATTAGTTGTTTTTGTATCAAACATAGTTACCACGTTTCCACATTTTTCAGGTTTAAAAATTACATGAGTACTTCGAGTAATCTTCTTTCCAGATTTCATCCAAATACGGTAACCATCAATATCTTCTGAATATCCCACGAAAATACCAAGCTGTCCTTTTGCGTCCCATTTCTTTCTTTTTTCAGCAGGTACATGAACATAACATTCAGTACCAAATACGTGTAACTTTTCTAAATGCACAGTTTTACCAGTGAAGAGTTCGAACGGTGTTTTAAGATCAACTGTACTTGGTCCAGTCCGATTAAGCAGTCTTCGGTAAGCTCTTTGACAATAACATTGTACGTGCAAGTTCCACCACGGTTCTATTTGTGCGCTCAGCACAGCCATTTTGCTCCGGACTGTATGGATTTACTACAACAAACTTTATACCATGCGACTTCAGAATATTTTTCACACTGACGTTGTTAAACTCCAAACCTCCATCTGATTGAATGGTTCGTACTTTCAAGTTGTAATGATTGTTTACAAGTTTTATCATTTCAGATATTTTCTGTGGAGTTTCCGATTTTTCCTTGCGGAAATATACAATGCGAAATCTTGAAAAGTCACAAGTGAAACATATGAAATATTTTGCTCCACCCAATGAGGTACACTCCATTGCACCACAAAGATCTGCGTGAATTATAGCACCTGGTTCTATACTTCGTTGATTTCTTGATTCAAAACTACTCCTTTGTTGTTTTCCTTCAACACAGGCCGCGCAGAATTCGAAGTCGGTAGGTACATCAATTCCTTTTAGTTTAAGTAGTCGCTGAACATGGCGTTTGTTTTGATGTCCTAGTTTCTCATGCCAAAGCTGTAATGTTTGCCTTGACGCCAAATTGGCTTCAGTATTTACTAAATCTAGTGGTTCTTTGATTCGAATCAACATCCTGAACAGCTGTCCATGTCGAACACCACGAGCCTTGACAATATTTTCTTGCAAAAATTCACATGATTCCCTCGTAGACCTGAACTGCATCTTCTTGTCTAGGGCAGACGTTACAGAGAATAAGTATCTTCTAGCATCAGGAACGTAAAGGACAATCATCATCACACTAGGTAGCCAATTTCCATCAACTGCTGCCTCAAATTTTATTGTGCCCTTTCCTAAAGCATTCATAGTTGATTTATCACCAATATGAATTTTTATTGGTTTTATAAAATATTCTAAAGAAGAAAACCATTCCTTTCTGTGAGTTAAATGATCTGTTGCCCCTGAATCTACTATCCACAGATCGTTGTCACATTCCATGTTTAAGACTTCAACAATAAATGCACTGTCATTGTTGCTTGCTTCGTTTTGTTTATTATGTTTTGAAGTTTGACAGTTTCGTTTTATGTGACCTATCTCACCGCATTTATAACATTTGAAATTATTATGTTTTACCTTGTTTCTGTTGCTTGGTTTTCTTTCTGGATATTTATTCTTACTGTCGAAGTTTGTTCGTCGTTCATATCGCTTTTGAGTATTTGCTGTCCTTGCTGCCATCAGCGCTGACATTTCTTCCTTCTTGATTACTTGTAGTTGTCGTCGTTTTTCATCTGATGTTAGTAAGCTAATTAAATTTGAGAACGTTTGTTGTTCCTCCGGTCTTGCCCACCATGCCTGACGTAGACCCTCGTATTCTTCCGGTAGCGTGTCTAAAAATTTAACTAGAATAGAAGAATCATCGGGTTTTACATTTAAATTCTGCATTCGCAATACAAGACCTTCAAATTTTGCAATATGAGCAACCATATTATCACTAGGTTCCATTAGAAAACCAAAAAATTCTGTTTGAACACTATGTGCAGCTTGCTTCGTCTGTTGTTCAAATACCGCAAGCAATTTCACCCACATGTCTCGTGCAGACTCACATGTAATCAACAGCGCCATCACCCCAGACTCTATAGATCGTACAATAATTTGACTAGCTGCTCGATCCGCTTTATCCCATACTTTCAATTGTACATCATACTGAGCTCGTTGTTCAGCTGTAGCTCTTTCCGCGAGTGCAACTGGTCGTTGCATTTCAACTGTGCAAACTTCATATGCACCATCAGTACCACGTAGCAGGTTCCTGATTGCGAATTTCCACAATGCCCAATTTTCTGCTCCTCGCAGTTTTTCAATTCCGTGCAAATCCATGCTCTTCACAAAAAGACTTGTCCCTTTTTGTATACACCAGCAACAATACCTATTTCATTCCAAGGAACTACGCTCTGTTACCATGTTGAGACAAAGTTACTTTTGTTGAAATAATGATTTGCATAAATGAACTACAGCAAAGTACAAATATAAAGATTTATTTAATAAAGAACGTAAACAGTATGTCTGTCAAAAATATCAGATGCGAGAACATATATGACAGCAAGCATGCAACTTGATCAAACATAACATCATGTAGAAATAGCAAAATGAAAGTTTTTCTTCAACACTTTTATATCCAGTAAAGAAATTGGGGTGACAAGCCGTAGGGCAAGAGTAGTACATTATTTTCCATCTTTATGTATATTAATTTAAATAGTTGCTGTTCTGTTATTTTTCATCTTTATATACATTAATTTAAATAGTTTCTGTTTAAAATTTTAACTGAATATTAAGGAGGCCATATACTTTTATATCCAGTAAAGAAATTGGGGTGACAAGCCGTAGGGCAAGAGCAGTACATTATTTTTCATTTTTATGTATATTAATTTAAATAGTTGCTGTTCTGTTCTGTTATTTTTCATCTTTATATACATTAATTTTAATAGTTCTGTTTCAAATTTTAACTGTTTATTAAGGAGGCCATACACTTATATATCCAGTAATGAAATTGGGGTGACAAGCCGTAGGGCAAGAGTAGTACATTATTTTTTATCTTTATGTAAATTAATTTAAATAGTTTCTGTTCTTTTCTGTTATTTTTCATCTTTATGTACATTAATTTAAATAGTATCTGTTTCAAAGTTTAACTGAATATTAAGGAGGCCATATACTTTTATATCCAGTAAAGAAATTGGGGTGACATGCCGTAGGGCAAGAGTAGTACATTATTTTTCATCTTTATGTATATTAATATAAGTAGTTGCTGTTCTGTTCTGTTATTTTTCATCTTTATATACATTAATTTAAATAGTTTCAGTTTCAAATTTTAACTGAATATTAAGGAGGCCATATACTTATATCCAGTAAATAAATTGGGGTGACAAGCCGTAGGGCAAGAGTAGTACATTATTCTTCATCTTTATTTACATTAATTTAAATAGTTTCTGTTCTGTTCTGTTATTTTTCATCTTTATGTACATTAATTTAAACACTTTCTGTTTCAAATTTTAACTGAATATTAAGGAGGCCATATACTTTTATATCCAGTAAAGAAATTGGGGTGACAAGCCGTAGGGCAAGAGTAGTACATTATTTTTCATCTTAATGTATATTAATTTAAATAGTTGCTGTTCTGTTCTGTTATTTTTCATCTTTATATACATTAATTTAAATAGTTATTGTTTCAAATTTTAACTGAATATTAAAAAGGCTATATACTTTTATATACAGTAAATAAATTGGGGTGACAAGCCGTAGAGCAACAGTAGTACATTATTTTTCATCTTTATGTATATTAATTTAAATAGTTGCTGTTCTGTTCTGTTATTTTTTCATCTTTATGTACATTAATTTAATTAGTTTGTTTCAAATTTTAACTGAGTATTAAAAAGACCATATACTTTTATATCCAGTAAAAAATTGGGGTGACAAGCCGTAGGGCAAGAGTAGTACATTATTTTTCATCTTTATGTATATTAATTTAAATAGTTGCTGTTCTGTTCTGTTATTTTTCATCTTTATGTACATTAATTTAAATAGTTTTTTTTTCAAATTGTAACTGAATATTAAGGAGGCCATGTACTTTTATATCCAGTAATGAAATTGGAGTGACAAGCCGTAGGGCAAGAGTAGTACATTATTTTTCATCTTTATGTACATTAATTTAAATAGTGTTTCAAATTTTAACTGAATATTAAGGAGGCCATATACTTTTATATCCAGTAAAGAAATTGAGGTGACAAGCCGTAGGGCAAGAGTAGTACATTATTTTACATCTATATGTATATTAATTTAAATAGTTGCTGTTCCGTTCAGTTATTTTTCATCTTTATTTACATTAATTTAAATAGTTTCTGTTTCAAATTTAAACTAAATATTAAGGAGGCCATATACTTTTATATCCAGTAATGAAATTGGAGTGACAAGCCGTAGGGCAAGAGTAGTACATTATTTTTCATCTTTATGTACATTAATTTAAATAGTTTCTGTTTCAAATTATAACTGATTATTAAGGAGGCCATATACTTTTATATCCAGTAAAGAAATTGGGGTGACAAGCCGTAGGGCAAGAGTAGTACATTATTTTTCATCTTTATGTATATTAATTTAAATAGTTGCTGTTTTGTTATTTTTCATCTTTATATACATTAATTTAAATAGTTACTGTTTCAAATTTTAATTGATTATTAAGAAGGTTATATACTTTTATATCCAGTAAAAAAATTGAGGTGACAAGCCGTAGGGCAAGAGTAGTACATTATTTTTCATCTTTATGTATATTAATTTAAATAGTTGCTGCTCTGTTCTGTTATTTTCCATCTTTATGTACATTAATTTAAATAGTTTCTGTTTCAAATTTTTAATGAATAATAAGGAGGCCATATACTTTTATATCCAGTAAAGAAATTGGGGTGACAAGCCGTAGGGCAAGAGTAGTACATTATTTTTCATCTTTATGTATATTAATTTAAATAGTTGCTGCTCTGTTCTGTTATTTTTCATCATTATGTACTTTAATTTAAATAGTTTCTGTTTCAAATTTTTAATGAATATTAAGGAGGCTATATACTTTTATATCCAGTAAAGAAATTGGGGTGACAAGCCGTAGGGCAAGAGTAGTACATTATTTTTCATCTTTATGTACATTAATTTAAATAGTTTCTGTTCTGTTCTGTTATTTTTCATCTTTATGTACACTAATTTAAATAGTTTCTGTTTCAAATTGTAACTGAATATTAAAGAGGCCATATACTTTTATATCCAGTAAATAAATTGGGGTGATAACCGTAGGGCAAAAGTAGTACATTATTTTTCATCTTTATGTACATTAATTTAAATAGTTTCTGTTCTGTTCTGTTATTTTTCGTTTTTATGTACATTAATTTAAATAGTTTCTGTTTCAAATTTTAACTGAATATTAAGGAGGCCATATACTTTTATATCGAGTAAAGAAATTGGGGTGACAAGCCGTAGGGCAAGAGTAGTACATTATTTTTCATCTTTATGTATATTAATTTAAATAGTTGCTGTTCTGTTCTGTTATTTTTCATCTTTATGTAAACTAATTTAAATAGTTTCTGTTTCAAATTGTAACTGAATATTAAGGAGGCCATATACTTTTATATCCAGTAAAGAAATTGGGGTGACAAGCCGTAAGGCAAGAGTAGTACATTATTTTACATCTTTATGTATATTAATTTAAATAGTTGCTGTTCCGTTATTTTTAATCTTTATGTACATTAATTTAAATAGTTTCTGTTTCAAATTTTAACTGAATATTAAGGAGGCCATATACTTTTATATCCAGTAAAGAAATTGGGGTGACATGCCGTAGGGCAAGAGTAGTACATTATTTTTCATTTTTATGTACATTAATTTAAATAGTTTTAGTTCTGTTCTGTTATTTTTCATCTTTATGTACATTAATTTAAATAGTTTCTGTTTCAAATTTTAACTGAATATTATGGAGACCATATAATTTTATATGCAGTAAAGAAATTGGGGTGACAAGCCGTAGGGCAAGAGTAGTACATTATTTTTCATCTTTATGTATATTAAATTAAATAGTTACTGTTCTGTTTTGTAATTTTACATCTTTATATACATTAATTTAAATAGTTTCTGTTTCAAATTTTAACCGAATATTAAGGAGGCCATATACTTTTATATCCAGTAAAGAAATTGGGGTGACAAGCCGTAGGGCAAGAGTAGTTCATTATTTTTTATCTTTAAGTATATTAATTTATATAGTTGCTGTTCTGTTCTGTTATTTTTCATCTTTATGTACACTAATTTAAATAGTTTCTGTTTCAAATTGTAGCTGAATATTAAGGAGGCCATATACTTTTATATCCATTAAAGAATTTGGGGTGACAAGACGTAGGGCAAGAGTAGTACATTATTTTTCATCTTTATGTATATTAATTTAAATAGTTGCTGTTCCGTTCAGTTATTTTTCATCTTTATTTGCATTAATTTAAATAGTTTCTGTTTCAAATTTAAACTAAATATTAAGGAGGCCATATACTTTTATATCCATTAAAGAATTTGGGGTGACAAGCCGTAGGGCAAGAGTAGTACATTATTTTTCATCATTATGTATATTAATTTAAATAGTTGCTGTTCCGTTCAGTTATTTTTCATCTTTATTTACATTAATTTAAATAGTTTCTGTTTCAAATTTAAACTAAATATTAAGGAGGCCATATACTTTTATATCCAGTAAAGAAATTGGGGTGACAAACCGTAGGGCAAGAGTAGTACATTATTTTGCATCTATATGTATATTAATTTAAATAGTTGCTGTTCCGTTCAGTTATTTTTCATCTTTATTTACATTAATTTAAATAGTTTCTGTTTCAAATTTAAACTAAATATTAAGGAGGCCATATACTTTTATATCCAGTAATGAAATTGGAGTGACAAGCCGTAGGGCAAGAGTAGTACATTATTTTTTATCTTTATGTACATTAATTTAAATAGTTTCTGTTTCAAATTATAACTGATTATTAAGGAGGCCATATACTTTTATATCCAGTAAAGAAATTGGGGTGACAAGCCGTAGGGCAAGAGTAGTACATTATTTTTCATCTTTATGTATATTAATTTAAATAGTTGCTGTTTTGTTATTTTTCATCTTTATATACATTAATTTAAATAGTTACTGTTTCAAATTTTAACTGATTATTAAGAAGGTTATATACTTTTATATCCAGTAAAAAAATTGAGGTGACAAGCCGTAGGGCAAGAGTAGTACATTATTTTTCATCTTTATGTATATTAATTTAAATAGTTGCTGCTCTGTTCTGTTATTTTCCATCTTTATGTACATTAATTTAAATAGTTTCTGTTTCAAATTTTTAATGAATATTAAGGAGGCCATATACTTTTATATCCAGTAAAGAAATTGGGGTGACAAGCCGTAGGGCAAGAGTAGTACATTATTTTTCATCTTTATGTATATTAATTTAAATAGTTGCTGCTCTGTTCTGTTATTTTTCATCATTATGTAGTTTAATTTAAATAGTTTCTGTTTCAAATTTTTAATGAATATTAAGGAGGCTATATACTTTTATATCCAGTAAAAAAATTGGGGTGACAAGCCGTAGGGCAAGAGTAGTACATTATTTTTCATCTTTATGTACATTAATTTAAATAGTTTCTGTTCTGTTCTGTTATTTTTCATCTTTATGTACACTAATTTAAATAGTTTCTGTTTCAAATTGTAACTGAATATTAAAGAGGCCATATACTTTTATATCCAGTAAAGAAATTGGGGTGATAACCGTAGGGCAAAAGTAGTACATTATTTTTCATCTTTATGTACATTAATTTAAATAGTTTCTGTTCTGTTCTGTTATTTTTCGTTTTTATGTACATTAATTTAAATAGTTTCTGTTTCAAATTTTAACTGAATATTAAGGAGGCCATATACTTTTATATCGAGTAAAGAAATTGGGGTGACAAGCCGTAGGGCAAGAGTAGTACATTATTTTTCATCTTTATGTATATTAATTTAAATAGTTGCTGTTCTGTTCTGTTATTTTTCATCTTTATGTACACTAATTTAAATAGTTTCTGTTTCAAATTGTAACTGAATATTAAGGAGGCCATATATTTTTATATCCAGTAAAGAAATTGGGGTGACAAGCCGTAGGGCAAGAGTAGTACATTATTTTACATCTTTATGTATATTAATTTAAATAGTTGCTGTTCCGTTATTTTTAATCTTTATGTACATTAATTTAAATAGTTTCTGTTTCAAATTTTTAATGAATATTAAGGAGGCCATATACTTTTATATCCAGTAAAGAAATTGGGGTGACAAGCCGTAGGGCAAGAGTAGTACATTATTTTTCATCTTTATGTATATTAATTTAAATAGTTGCTGGTCTGTTCTGTTATTTTTCATCATTATGTACTTAAATTTAAATAGTTTCTGTTTCAAATTTTTAATGAATATTAAGGAGGCCATATACTTTTATATCCAGTAAAGAAATTGGGGTGACAAGCCGTAGGGCAAGAGTAGTACATTATTTTTCATCTTTATGTACATTAATTTAAATAGTTTCTGTTCTGTTCTGTTATTTTTCATCTTTATGTACACTAATTTAAATAGTTTCTGTTTCAAATTGTAACTGAATATTAAAGAGGCCATATACTTTTATATCCAGTAAATAAATTGGGGTGAAAACCGTAGGGCAAAAGTAGTACATTATTTTTCATCTTTATGTACATTAATTTAAATAGTTTCTGTTCTGTTTTGTTATTTTTCGTTTTTATGTACATTAATTTAAATAGTTTCTGTTTCAAATTTTAACTGAATATTAAGGAGGCCATATACTTTTATATCGAGTAAAGAAATTGGGGTGACAAGCCGTAGGGCAAGAGTAGTACATTATTTTTCATCTTTATGTATATTAATTTAAATAGTTGCTGTTCTGTTCTGTTATTTTTCATCTTTATGTAAACTAATTTAAATAGTTTCTGTTTCAAATTGTAACTGAATATTAAGGAGGCCATATACTTTTATATCCAGTAAAGAAATTGGGGTGACAAGCCGTAAGGCAAGAGTAGTACATTATTTTACATCTTTATGTATATTAATTTAAATAGTTGCTGTTCCGTTATTTTTAATCTTTATGTACATTAATTTAAATAGTTTCTGTTTCAAATTTTAACTGAATATTAAGGAGGCCATATACTTTTATATCCAGTAAAGAAATTGGGGTGACATGCCGTAGGGCAAGAGTAGTACATTATTTTTCATTTTTATGTACATTAATTTAAATAGTTTTAGTTCTGTTCTGTTATTTTTCATCTTTATGTACATTAATTTAAATAGTTTCTGTTTCAAATTTTAACTGAATATTATGGAGACCATATAATTTTATATGCAGTAAAGAAATTGGGGTGACAAGCCGTAGGGCAAGAGTAGTACATTATTTTTCATCTTTATGTATATTAAATTAAATAGTTACTGTTCTGTTTTGTAATTTTACATCTTTATATACATTAATTTAAATAGTTTCTGTTTCAAATTTTAACCGAATATTAAGGAGGCCATATACTTTTATATCCAGTAAAGAAATTGGGGTGACAAGCCGTAGGGCAAGAGTAGTTCATTATTTTTTATCTTTAAGTATATTAATTTATATAGTTGCTGTTCTGTTCTGTTATTTTTCATCTTTATGTACACTAATTTAAATAGTTTCTGTTTCAAATTGTAGCTGAATATTAAGGAGGCCATATACTTTTATATCCATTAAAGAATTTGGGGTGACAAGACGTAGGGCAAGAGTAGTACATTATTTTTCATCTTTATGTATATTAATTTAAATAGTTGCTGTTCCGTTCAGTTATTTTTCATCTTTATTTGCATTAATTTAAATAGTTTCTGTTTCAAATTTAAACTAAATATTAAGGAGGCCATATACTTTTATATCCATTAAAGAATTTGGGGTGACAAGCCGTAGGGCAAGAGTAGTACATTATTTTTCATCATTATGTATATTAATTTAAATAGTTGCTGTTCCGTTCAGTTATTTTTCATCTTTATTTACATTAATTTAAATAGTTTCTGTTTCAAATTTAAACTAAATATTAAGGAGGCCATATACTTTTATATCCAGTAAAAAATTGGGGTGACAAGCCGTAGGGCAAGAGTAGTACATTATTTTGCATCTATATGTATATTAATTTAAATAGTTGCTGTTCCGTTCAGTTATTTTTCATCTTTATTTACATTAATTTAAATAGTTTCTGTTTCAAATTTAAACTAAATATTAAGGAGGCCATATACTTTTATATCCAGTAATGAAATTGGAATGACAAGCCGTAGGGCAAGAGTAGTACATTATTTTTTATCTTTATGTACATTAATTTAAATAATTTCTGTTTCAAATTATAACTGATTATTAAGGAGGCCATATACTTTTATATCCAGTAAAGAAATTGGGGTGACAAGCCGTAGGGCAAGAGTAGTACATTATTTTTCATCTTTATGTATATTAATTTAAATAGTTGCTGTTTTGTTATTTTTCATCTTTATATACATTAATTTAAATAGTTACTGTTTCAAATTTTAACTGATTATTAAGAAGGTTATATACTTTTATATCCAGTAAAAAAATTGAGGTGACAAGCCGTAGGGCAAGAGTAGTACATTATTTTTCATCTTTATGTATATTAATTTAAATAGTTGCTGCTCTGTTCTGTTATTTTCCATCTTTATGTACATTAATTTAAATAGTTTCTGTTTCAAATTTTTAATGAATATTAAGGAGGCCATATACTTTTATATCCAGTAAAGAAATTGGGGTGACAAGCCGTAGGGCAAGAGTAGTACATTATTTTTCATCTTTATGTATATTAATTTAAATAGTTGCTGCTCTGTTCTGTTATTTTTCATCATTATGTACTTTAATTTAAATAGTTTCTGTTTCAAATTTTTAATGAATATTAAGGAGGCTATATACTTTTATATCCAGTAAAAAA
This sequence comes from Harpalus rubripes, assembly GCA_963082715.1. NCBI lineage: Eukaryota > Metazoa > Arthropoda > Insecta > Coleoptera > Carabidae > Harpalus > Harpalus rubripes. The sequence continues at coordinate 253,957 of CAUJCB010000233.1, forward strand.
ATTGGGGTGACAAGCCGTAGGGCAAGAGTAGTACATTATTTTTCATCTTTATGTACATTAATTTAAATAGTTTCTGTTCTGTTCTGTTATTTTTCATCTTTATGTACACTAATTTAAATAGTTTCTGTTTCAAATTGTAACTGAATATTAAAGAGGCCATATACTTTTATATCCAGTAAAGAAATTGGGGTGATAACCGTAGGGCAAAAGTAGTACATTATTTTTCATCTTTATGTACATTAATTTAAATAGTTTCTGTTCTGTTCTGTTATTTTTCGTTTTTATGTACATTAATTTAAATAGTTTCTGTTTCAAATTTTAACTGAATATTAAGGAGGCCATATACTTTTATATCGAGTAAAGAAATTGGGGTGACAAGCCGTAGGGCAAGAGTAGTACATTATTTTTCATCTTTATGTATATTAATTTAAATAGTTGCTGTTCTGTTCTGTTATTTTTCATCTTTATGTACACTAATTTAAATAGTTTCTGTTTCAAATTGTAACTGAATATTAAGGAGGCCATATACTTTTATATCCAGTAAAGAAATTGGGGTGACAAGCCGTAGGGCAAGAGTAGTACATTATTTTACATCTTTATGTATATTAATTTAAATAGTTGCTGTTCCGTTATTTTTAATCTTTATGTACATTAATTTAAATAGTTTCTGTTTCAAATTTTTAATGAATATTAAGGAGGCCATATACTTTTATATCCAGTAAAGAAATTGGGGTGACAAGCCGTAGGGCAAGAGTAGTACATTATTTTTCATCTTTATGTATATTAATTTAAATAGTTGCTGGTCTGTTCTGTTATTTTTCATCATTATGTACTTAAATTTAAATAGTTTCTGTTTCAAATTTTTAATGAATATTAAGGAGGCCATATACTTTTATATCCAGTAAAGAAATTGGGGTGACAAGCCGTAGGGCAAGAGTAGTACATTATTTTTCATCTTTATGTACATTAATTTAAATAGTTTCTGTTCTGTTCTGTTATTTTTCATCTTTATGTACACTAATTTAAATAGTTTCTGTTTCAAATTGTAACTGAATATTAAAAAGGCCATATACTTTTATATCCAGTTAAGAAATTGGGGTGACAACCGTAGGGCAAGAGTAGTACATTATTTTTCATCTTTATGAACATTAATTTAAATAGTTTCTGTTCTGTTCTGTTATTTTTCGTCTTTATGTACATTAATTTAAATAGTTTCTGTTTCAAATTCTAACTGAATATTAAGGAGGCCATATACTTTTATATCGAGTAAAGAAATTGGGGTGACAAGCCGTAGGGCAAGAGTAGTACATTATTTTTCATCTTTATGTATATTAATTTAAATTGTAGCTGTTCTGTTGTGTTATTTTTCATCTTTATGTACACTAATTTAAATAGTTTCTGTTTCAAATTGTAACTGAAAATTAAGGAGGCCAAATACTTTTATATCCAGTAAAGAAATTGGGGTGACAAGCCGTAGGGCAAGAGTAGTACATTATTTTACATCTTTATGTATATTAATTTAAATAGTTTCTGTTCTGTTCTGTTATTTTTCGTTTTTATGTACATTAATTTAAATAGTTTCTGTTTCAAATTTTAACTGAATATTAAGGAGGCCATATACTTTTATATCCAGTAAAGAAATTGGGGTGACAAGCCGTAGGGCAAGAGTAGTACATTATTTTTCATCTCTATGTACATTAATTTAAATAGTTTCTGTTCTGTTCTGTTATGTTTCGTCTTTATGTACATTAATTTAAATAAAATATTAAGGAAGGTCATATACTTTTATATCGAGTAAAGTAATTGGGGTGACAAGCCGTAGGGCAAGAGTAGTACATTATTTTTCATCTTTATGTATATTAAATTAAATAGTTACTGTTCTGTTTTGTAATTTTACATCTTTATATACATTAATTTAAATAGTTTCTGTTTCAAATTTTAACCGAATATTAAGGAGGCCATATACTTTTATATCCAGTAAAGAAATTGGGGTGACAAGCCGTAGGGCAAGAGTAGTTCATTATTTTTTATCTTTAAGTATATTAATTTATATAGTTGCTGTTCTGTTTTGTTATTTTTCATCTTTATGTACACTAATTTAAATAGTTTCTGTTTCAAATTGTAGCTGAATATTAAGGAGGCCATATACTTTTATATCCATTAAAGAATTTGGGGTGACAAGACGTAGGGCAAGAGTAGTACATTATTTTTCATCTTTATGTATATTAATTTAAATAGTTGCTGTTCCGTTCAGTTATTTTTCATCTTTATTTGCATTAATTTAAATAGTTTCTGTTTCAAATTTAAACTAAATATTAAGGAGGCCATATACTTTTATATCCATTAAAGAATTTGGGGTGACAAGCCGTAGGGCAAGAGTAGTACATTATTTTTCATCTTTATGTATATTAATTTAAATAGTTGCTGTTCCGTTCAGTTATTTTTCATCTTTATTTACATTAATTTAAATAGTTTCTGTTTCAAATTTAAACTAAATATTAAGGAGGCCATATACTTTTATATCCAGTAAAGAAATTGGGGTGACAAGCCGTAGGGCAAGAGTAGTACATTATTTTGCATCTATATGTATATTAATTTAAATAGTTGCTGTTCCGTTCAGTTATTTTTCATCTTTATTTACATTAATTTAAATAGTTTCTGTTTCAAATTTAAACTAAATATTAAGGAGGCCATATACTTTTATATCCAGTAATGAAATTGGAGTGACAAGCCGTAGGGCAAGAGTAGTACATTATTTTTTATCTTTATGTACATTAATTTAAATAGTTTCTGTTTCAAATTATAACTGATTATTAAGGAGGCCATATACTTTTATATCCAGTAAAGAAATTGGGGTGACAAGCCGTAGGGCAAGAGTAGTACATTATTTTTCATCTTTATGTATATTAATTTAAATAGTTGCTGTTTTGTTATTTTTCATCTTTATATACATTAATTTAAATAGTTACTGTTTCAAATTTTAACTGATTATTAAGAAGGTTATATACTTTTATATCCAGTAAAAAAATTGAGGTGACAAGCCGTAGGGCAAGAGTAGTACATTATTTTTCATCTTTATGTATATTAATTTAAATAGTTGCTGCTCTGTTCTGTTATTTTCTATCTTTATGTACATTAATTTAAATAGTTTCTGTTTCAAATTTTTAATGAATATTAAGGAGGCCATATACTTTTATATCCAGTAAAGAAATTGGGGTGACAAGCCGTAGGGCAAGAGTAGTACATTATTTTTTATCTTTATGTATATTAATTTAAATAGTTGCTGCTCTGTTCTGTTATTTTTCATCATTATGTACTTTAATTTAAATAGTTTCTGTTTCAAATTTTTAATGAATATTAAGGAGGCTATATACTTTTATATCCAGTAAAAAAATTGGGGTGACAAGCCGTAGGGCAAGAGTAGTACATTATTTTTCATCTTTATGTACATTAATTTAAATAGTTTCTGTTTCAAATTTTAACTGAATATTAAAGAGGCCATATACTTTTATATCCAGTAAAAAAATTGGGGTGATAACCGTAGGGCAAAAGTAGTACATTATTTTTCATCTTTATGTACATTAATTTAAATAGTTTCTGTTCTGTTCTGTTATTTTTCGTTTTTATGTACATTAATTTAAATAGTTTCTGTTTCAAATTTCAACTGAATATTAAGGAGGCCATATACTTTTATATCCAGTAAAGAAATTGGGGTGACAAGCCGTAGGGCAAGAGTAGTACATTATTTTACATCTTTATGTATATTAATTTAAATAGTTGCTGTTCCGTTATTTTTAATCTTTATGTACATTAATTTAAATAGTTTCTGTTTCAAATTTTTAATGAATATTAAGGAGGCCATATACTTTTATATCCAGTAAAGAAATTGGGGTGACAAGCCGTAGGGCAAGAGTAGTACATTATTTTTCATCTTTATGTATATTAATTTAAATAGTTGCTGGTCTGTTCTGTTATTTTTCATCATTGTGTACTTAAATTTAAATAGTTTCTGTTTCAAATTTTTAATGAACATTAAGGAGGCCATATACTATTATATCCAGTAAAGAAATTGGGGTGACAAGCCGTAGGGCAAGAGTAGTACATTATTTTTCATCTTTATGTACATTAATTTAAATAGTTTCTGTTCTGTTCTGTTATTTTTCATCTTTATGTACACTAATTTAAATAGTTTCTGTTTCAAATTGTAACTGAATATTAAAGAGGCCATATACTTTTATATCGAGTTAAGAAATTGGGGTGACAACCGTAGGGCAAGAGTAGTACATTATTTTTCATCTTTATGAACATTAATTTAAATAGTTTCTGTTCTGTTCTGTTATTTTTCGTCTTTATGTACATTAATTTAAATAGTTTCTGTTTCAAATTTTAACTGAATATTAAGGAGGCCATATACTTTTATATCGAGTAAAGAAATTGGGGTGACAAGCCGTAGGGCAAGAGTAGTACATTATTTTTCATCTTTATGTATATTAATTTAAATTGTTGCTGTTCTGTTGTGTTATTTTTCATCTTTATGTACACTAATTTAAATAGTTTCTGTTTCAAATTGTAACTGAAAATTAAGGAGGCCAAATACTTTTATATCCAGTAAAGAAATTGGGGTGACAAGCCGTAGGGCAAGAGTAGTACATTATTTTACATCTTTATGTATATTAATTTAAATAGTTTCTGTTCTGTTCTGTTATTTTTCGTTTTTATGTACATTAATTTAAATAGTTTCTGTTTCAAATTTTAACTGAATATTAAGGAGGCCATATACTTTTATATCCAGTAAAGAAATTGGGGTGACAAGCCGTAGGGCAAGAGTAGTACATTATTTTTCATCTCTATGTACATTAATTTAAATAGTTTCTGTTCTGTTCTGTTATGTTTCGTCTTTATGTACATTAATTTAAATAAAATATTAAGGAAGGTCATATACTTTTATATCGAGTAAAGTAATTGGGGTGACAAGCCGTAGGGCAAGAGTAGTATATTATTTTTCATCTTTATGTATATTAATTTAAATAGTTGCTGTTCTGTTCTGTTATTTTTTATGCTTATATACATTAATTTAAATAGTTTCTGTTTTAAATTTAAACTGAATATTAAGCAGGCCATATACTTTTATATCCAGTAATGAAATTGGAGTGACAAGCCGTAGGGCAAGAGTAGTACATTATTTTTCATCTTTATGTACATTAATTTAAATAGTTTCTGTTTCAAATTATAACTGAATATTAAGGAGGCCATATACTTTTATATCCAGTAAAGAAATTGGGGTGACAAGCCGTAGGGCAAGAGTAGTACATTATTTTTCATCTTTATGTATATTAATTTAAATAGTTGCTGTTTTGTTATTTTTCATCTTTATATACATTAATTTAAATAGTTTCTGTTTCAAATTTTAACTGAATATTAAGAAGGCCATATACTTTTATATCCAGTAAAGAAATTGAGGTGACAAGCCGTAGGGCAAGAGATTTACATTATATTTCATCTTTATGTATATCAATTTAAATAGTTGCTGCTCTGTTCTGTTATTTTTCATCTTTATGTACATTAATTTAAATAGTTTCTATTTCAAATTTTTAATGAATATTAAGGAGGCCATATACTTTTTTATCCAGTAAAGAAATTGGGGTGACAAGCCGTAGGGCAAGAGTAGTACATTATTTTTCATCTTTATGTATATTAATTTAAATAGTTGCTGTTCTGTTCTGTTATTTTTCATCTTTATGTACTTTAATTTAAACAGTTTCTGTTTCAAATTTTTAATGAATATTAAGGAAGCCATATACTTTTATATCCAGTAAAGAAATTGGGGTGACAAGCCGTAGGGCAAGAGTAGTATATTATTTTTCATCTTTATGTACAATAATTTAAATAGTTTCTGTTCTGTTCTGTTATTTTTTATCTTTATGTACACTAATTTAAATAGTTTCTGTTTCAAATTGTAACTGAATATTAAAGAGGCCATATACTTTTATATCCAGTTAAGAAATTGGGGTGACAACCGTAGGGCAAGAGTAGTACATTATTTTTCATCTTTATGTACATTAATTTAAATAGTTTCTGTTCTGTTCTGTTATTTTTTGTCTTTATGTACATTAATTTAAATAAAATATTAAGGAGGCCATATACTTTTATATCGAGTAAAGTAATTGGGGTGACAAGCCGTAGGGCAAGAGTAGTACATTATTTTTCATCTTTATGTATATTAATTTAAATAGTTGCTGTTCTGTTTTGTTATTTTTCATGCTTATATACATTAATTTAAATAGTTTCTGTTTTAAATTTAAACTGAATATTAAGCAGGCCATATACTTTTATATCCAGTAATGAAATTGGAGTGACAAGCCGTAGGGCAAGAGTAGTACATTATTTTTCATCTTTATGTACATTAATTTAAATAGTTTCTGTTTCATATATAAACTGAATATTAAGGAGGCCATATACTTTTATATCCAGTAATGAAATTGGGGTGACAAGCCGTAGGGCAAGAGTAGTATATTATTTTTCATCTTTATGTACAATAATTTAAATAGTTTCTGTTCTGTTCTGTTATTTTTTATCTTTATGTACACTCATTTAAATAGTTTCTGTTTCAAATTGTAACTGAATATTAAAGAGGCCATATACTTTTATATCCAGTTAAGAAATTGGGGTGACAACCGTAGGGCAAGAGTAGTACATTATTTTTCATCTTTATGTACATTAATTTAAATAGTTTCTGTTCTGTTCTGTTATTTTTTGTCTTTATGTACATTAATTTAAATAAAATATTAAGGAGGCCATATACTTTTATATCGAGTAAAGTAATTGGGGTGACAAGCCGTAGGGCAAGAGTAGTACATTATTTTTCATCTTTATGTATATTAATTTAAAAAGTTGCTGTTCTGTTTTGTTATTTTTCATGCTTATATACATTAATTTAAATAGTTTCTGTTTTAAATTTAAACTGAATATTAAGCAGGCCATATACTTTTATATCCAGTAATGAAATTGGAGTGACAAGCCGTAGGGCAAGAGTAGTACATTATTTTTCATCTTTATGTACATTAATTTAAATAGTTTCTGTTTCATATATAAACTGAATATTAATGAGGCCATATACTTTTATATCCAGTAATGAAATTGGGGTGACAAGCCGTAGGGCAAGAGTAGTACAATATTTTTCATCTTTATGTATATTAATTTAAATAGTTGCTGTTTTGTTATTTTTCATCTTTATATACATTAATTTAAATAGTTTCTGTTTCAAATTTTAACTGAATATTAAAGAGGCCATATACTTTTATATCCAGTAAAGAAATTGGGGTGACAAGCCGTAGGGCAAGAGTAGTACATTATTTTTCATCTTTATGTATATTAATTTAAATAGTTGCTGTTCTGTTCTGTTATTTTTCATCTTTATGTACTTTAATTTAAACAGTTTCTGTTTCAAATTTTTAATGAATATTAAGGAAGCCATATACTTTTTTACCCAGTAAAGAAATTGGGGTGACAAGCCGTAGGGCAAGAGTAGTATATTATTTTTCATCTTTATGTACAATAATTTAAATAGTTTCTGTTCTGTTCTGTTATTTTTCATCTTTATGTACACTAATTTAAATAGTTTCTGTTTCAAATTGTAACTGAATATTAAAGAGGCCATATACTTTTATATCCAGTTAAGAAATTGGGGTGACAACCGTAGGGCAAGAGTAGTACATTATTTTTCATCTTTATGTACATTAATTTAAATAGTTTCTGTTCTGTTCTGTTATTTTTTGTCTTTATGTACATTAATTTAAATAAAATATTAAGGAGGCCATATACTTTTATATCGAGTAAAGTAATTGGGGTGACAAGCCGTAGGGCAAGAGTAGTACATTATTTTTCATCTTTATGTATATTAATTTAAATAGTTGCTGTTCTGTTTTGTTATTTTTCATGCTTATATACATTAATTTAAATAGTTTCTGTTTTAAATTTAAACTGAATATTAAGCAGGCCATATACTTTTATATCCAGTAAAGAAATTGGGGTGACAAGCCGTAGGGCAAGAGTAGTACATTATTTTTCATCTTTATGTATATTTATTTAAATAGTTGCTGTTCTGTTCTGTTATTTTTAATCTTTATGTACATTAATTTAAATAGTTTCTGTTTCAAATTGTAACAGAATATTAAGGAGGCCATATGCTTTTATATCCAGTAAAGAAATTGGGGCGACAAGCCGTAGGGCAAGAGTAGTACATTATTTTTCATCTTTATGTATATTAATTTAAATAGTTGCTGTTCTGTTCTGTTATTTTTCATGCTTATATACATTAATTTAAATAGTTTCTGTTTTAAATTTAAACTGAATATTAAGCAGGCCATATACTTTTATATCCAGTAATGAAATTGGAGTGACAAGCCGTAGGGCAAGAGTAGTACATTATTTTTCATCTTTATGTATATAAATTTAAATAGTTTCTGTTCTGTTCTGTTATTTTTCGTTTTTATGTACATTAATTTAAGTAGTTTCTGTTTCAAATTTTAACAGAATATTAAGGAGGCCATATACTTTTATATCCAGTAAAGAAATTGGGGTGACAAGCCGTAGGGCAAGAGTAGTACATTATTTTTCATTTCTATGTACATTAATTTAAATAGTTTCTGTTCTGTTCTGTTATTTTTCGTCTTTATGTACATTAATTTAAATAAAATATTAAGGAAGGTCATATACTTTTATATCGAGTAAAGTAATTGGGGTGACAAGCCGTAGGGCAAGAGTAGTATATTATTTTTCATCTTTATGTATATTAATTTAAATAGTTGCTGTTCTGTTCTGTTATTTTTTATGCTTATATACATTAATTTAAATAGTTTCTGTTTTAAATTTAAACTGAATATTAAGCAGGCCATATACTTTTATATCCAGTAATGAAATTGGAGTGACAAACCGTAGGGCAAGAGTAGTACATTATTTTTCATCTTTATGTACATTAATTTAAATAGTTTCTGTTTCATATATAAAATGAATATTAAGGAGGCCATATACTTTTATATCCAGTAATGAAATTGGGGTGACAAGCCGTAGGGCAAGAGTAGTACAATATTTTTCATCTTTATGTATATTAATTTAAATAGTTGCTTTTTGTTATTTTTCATCTTTATATACATTAATTTAAATAGTTTCTGTTTCAAATTTTAACTGAATATTAAGGAGGCCATATACTTTTATATCCAGTAAAGAAATTGGGGTGACAAGCCGTAGGGCAAGAGTAGTACATTATTTTTCATCTTTATGTATATTTATTTAAATAGTTGCTGTTCTGTTCTGTTATTTTTAATCTTTATGTACATTAATTTAAATAGTTTCTGTTTCAAATTGTAACTGAATATTAAGGAGGCCATATGTTTTTATATCCAGTAAAGAAATTGGGGCGACAAGCCGTAGGGCAAGAGTAGTACATTATTTTTCATCTTTATGTATATTAATTTAAATAGTTGCTGTTCTGTTCTGTTATTTTTCATGCTTATATACATTAATTTAAATAGTTTCTGTTTTAAATTTAAACTGAATATTAAGCAGGCCATATACTTTTATATCCAGTAATGAAATTGGAGTAACAAGCCGTAGGGCAAGAGTAGTACATTATTTTTCATCTTTATGTACATTAATTTAAATAGTTTCTGTTTCAAATATAAACTGAATATTAGGGAGGCCATATACTTTTATATCCAGTAATGAAATTGGGGTGACAAGCCGTAGGGCAAGAGTAGTACAATATTTTTCATCTTTATGTATATTTATTTAAATAGTTGCTGTTCTGTTCTGTTATTTTTAATCTTTATGTACATTAATTTAAATAGTTTCTGTTTCAAATTGTAACTGAATATTAAGGAGGCCATATACTTTTATATCCAGTAAGAAATTGGGGAGACAAGCCGTAGGGCAAGGGTAGTACATTATTTTTCATCTTTATGTACATTAATTTAAATAGTTTCTGTTTTGTTCTGTTATTTTTCATCTTTATGTACATTAATTAAAATAGTTTCTGTTTCAAATTTTAACTGAATATTAAGGAGGCCATATACTTTTATATCCAGTAAAAAAATGGGGAGGGCAAGTACTGCGTCACGTAATATATGGGGGGGGGTTCATGTTTGCGTTACGGGTGCGTTAAAAAAGCGGTGGGGGGTATTAAAAATTTTCTAATTTTGCGTTACGTAATTTAAGGACAGTCCCTGAATACAACCTTTTAGGCGCACTCCGTGGTGCACTCGCCAGCGCAGCTAGAGTGCCGATTTGAACTATAGAAGTTACTGCAAAACACCTTAAAAACACGGAATTCGCTTAGAAAACGCATTTTCAAGTGATTTGGAGACATGTTTTGATAAACAGTTTTTACATCATATTTGAGCGTTTCACGATCTGAAACGACGATTTTGCATGTATCTTTGGAAACATATGCTACCGGTAGTTTCGATGGAACTAGTTTATTTATGCTACAATAAAACAAAATACACTGATTTTTAGTGAATACAAGGTTTTGGAGGCACTCCGTCGTGCACTCGCCAGCGCAGCTAGAGTGCCGATTTGAAGTTACTGCAAAACACCTTAAAAACACTTATTTCGCTTAGAAAACGCATTTTCAAGTGATTTGGAGACATGTTTTGAGAAACAGTTTTTTTAGCATATTTGAGCGTTTCATGATCTGAAACGACGATTTTGCATGTATCTTTGGAAACATATTCTACCTGTAGTTTCGATGGAACTAGGTTACTTATGCTACAATAAGACAAAATACACTGATTTTTAGTAAAAACAAGGTTTTGGAGGCACTCCGTGGTGCACTCGCCAGCGCAGCTAGAGTGCCGATTTGAACTATATAAATTACTGCGAAACACCTTAAAAACACGTAATTCGCTTAGAAAACGCATTTTCAAGAGATTTGGAGACATGTTTTGAGAAACAGTTTTTACATCATATTTGAGCGTTTCACGGTCTGAAACGACGATTTTGCATGTATCTTTGGAAACATATTCTACCTGTAGTTTCGATGGAACTAGGTTATTTAGGGTACAATAAGACAAAATACACTGATTTTTAGTGAATACAAGGTTTTGGAGGCACTCCGTGGTGCACGAGCCAGCGCAGCTAGAGTGCCGATTTGAAGTTACTGCAAAACACCTTAAAAAACGTAATTCGCTTAGAAAACGCATTTTCAAGTGATTTGGAGACATGTTTCGAGAAACAGTTTTTACAGCATATTTGGCGTTTTACGGTCTGAAACGACGATTTTGTATGTAGACTTTGTAAACATATTCTACTTGTAGTTTTGATAGCACTTGACTATTTAGGGTACAATAATACAAAATACACTGTTTTTTAGTGAATACAACCTTTTGGGGCACTCCGTGGTGCACTCGACAGCGCAGCTAGAATGCCGATTTGAACTATAGTAGTTACTGCAAAACACCTTAAAAACACGTAATTCGCTTTGAAAACGCATTTTCAAGTGATTTGGAGACATGTTTTGAGAAACAGTTTTTACATCATATTTGAGCGTTTCACGATCTGAAACGACGATTTTGCATGTATCTTTGGAAACATATTCTACCTGTAGTTTCGATGGAACTAGGTTATTTATACTACAATAAGACAAAAAACACTGTTTTTTAGTGAATACAAGGTTTTGGAGGCACACCGTGGTGCACTCGCCAGCGCAGCTAGAGTGCTGATCTGAAGTTACTGTAAAACACCTTAAAAACACGTAATTCGCTTAGAAAACGCATTTTCAAGTGATTTGGAGACATGTTTTGAGAAACAGTTTTTACATCATATTTGAGCGTTTCACGGTCTGAAACGACGAATTTGCATGAATCTTTGGAAACATATTCTACCTGTAGTTTCGATGGAACTAGGTTATTTTTGCTACAATAAGACAAAATACACTGATTTTTAGTGAATACAAGGTTTTGGAGGCACTCCGTGGTGCACTCGCTAGAGCAGCTAGAGTGCCGATTTGAACTATAGAAGTTACTGCAAAACACCTTAAAAACACGTAATTCGCTTAGAAAACGCATTTTCAAGTGATTTGGAGACATGTTTTGAGAAACAGTTTTTACATCATATTTGAGCGTTTCACGATCTGAAACGACGATTTTGCATGTATCTTTGGAAACATATTCTACCTGTAGTTATGATGGAACTAGGTTATTTATGCTACAATAAGACAAAATACACTGATTTTTAGTGAATACAAGGTTTTGGAGGCACTCCGTGGTGCACTCGCCAGCGCAGCTAGAGTGCCGATTTGAAGTTACTTCAAAACACCTTAAAAATGCGTAATTCGCTTAGAAAACGCATTTTCAAGTGATTTGGAGACATGTTTTGAGAAACAGTTTTTACAGCATATTTGAGCGTTTCACGCTCTGAAACGACGATTATGCATGAATCTTTGGAAACATATTCTTCCTGTAGTTTCGATGGAATTAGGTTATTTATGCTACAATAAGACAAAATACACTGATTTTTAGTGAATACAAGATTTTGGAGGCACTCCGTCGTGCCCTCGCCAGCGCAGCTAGAGTGCCGATTTGAACTTTAGAAGTAACTTCTAACAGTAACAGCAAAACACCTTAAGAACATTTAATTCGCTTAGAAAACGCATTTTCAAGTGATTTGGAGACATGTTTTGAGAAACAGTTTTTACATCATATTTGAGCCTTTCACGGTCTGAAACGAAGATTTTGTATGTAGACTTTGTAAACATATTCTACCTGGAGTTTCGATAGCACTTGGTTATTTAGGGTACAATAAGGCACAATACACTGTTTTTTAGTGAATACAACCTTTTGGGGCACTCCGTGGTGCACTCGCCAGCGCAGCTAGAGTGCCGATTTGAACTATAGAAGTTACTGCGAAACACCTTAAAAACACGTAATTCGCTTAGAAAACGCATTTTCAAGTGATTTGGAGACATGTTTTGAGAAACAGTTTTTACATCATATTTGAGCGTTTCACGGTCTGAAACGACGATTTTGCATGTATCTTTGGAAACATATTCTACCTGTAGTTTCGATGGAACTAGGTTATTTAGGGTACGATAAGACAAAATACACTGATTTTTAGTAAATACAAGGTTTTGGAGGCACTCCGTGGTGCACGAGCCAGCGCAGCTAGAGTGCCGATTTGAAGTTACTGCAAAACACCTTAAAAAACGTAATTCGCTTAGAAAACGCATTTTCAAGTGATTTGGAGACATGTTTCGAGAAACAGTTTTTAAAGCATATTTGGCGTTTTACGGTCTGAAACGACGATTTTGTATGTAGACTTTGTAAACATATTCTACTTGTAGTTTTGATAGCACTTGATTATTTAGGGTACAATAATACAAAATACACTGTTTTTTAGTGAATACAAACTTTTGGGGCACTTTGTGGTGCACTCGACAGCGCAGCTAGAATGCCGATTTGAACTATAGTAGTTACTGCAAAACACCTTAAAAACACGTAATTCGCTTTGAAAACGCATTTTCAAGTGATTTGGAGACATGTTTTGAGAAACAGTTTTTACATCATATTTGAGAGTTTCACGATCTGAAACGACGATTTTGCATGTATCTTTGGAAACATATTCTACCTGTAGTTTCGATGGAACTAGGTTATTTATACTACAATAAGACAAAAAACACTGTTTTTTAGTGAATACAAGGTTTTGGAGGCACACCGTGGTGCACTCGCCAGCGCAGCTAGAGTGCCGATCTGAAGTTACTGTAAAACACCTTAAAAACACGTAATTCGCTTAGAAAACGCATTTTCAAGTGATTTGGAGACATGTTTTGAGAAACAGTTTTTACATCATATTTGAGCGTTTCACGGTCTGAAACGACGAATTTGCATGAATCTTTGGAAACATATTCTACCTGTAGTTTCGATGGAACTAGGTTATTTTTGCTACAATAAGACAAAATACACTGATTTTTAGTGAATACAAGGTTTTGGAGGCACTCCGTGGTGCACTCGCTAGAGCAGCTAGAGTGCCGATTTGAACTATAGAAGTTACTGCAAAACACCTTAAAAACACGTAATTCGCTTAGAAAACGCATTTTCAAGTGATTTGGAGACATGTTTTGAGAAACAGTTTTTACATCATATTTGAGCGTTTCACGATCTGAAACGACGATTTTGCATGTATCTTTGGAAACATATTCTACCTGTAGTTATGATGGAACTAGGTTATTTATGCTACAATAAGACAAAATACACTGATTTTTAGTGAATACAAGGTTTTGGAGGCACTTCGTGGTGCACTCGCCAGCGCAGCTAGAGTGCCGATTTGAAGTTACTTCAAAACACCTTAAAAATGCGTAATTCGCTTAGAAAACGCATTTTCAAGTGATTTGGAGACATGTTTTGAGAAACAGTTTTTACAGCATATTTGAGCGTTTCACGCTCTGAAACGACGATTATGCATGAATCTTTGGAAACATATTCTTCCTGTAGTTTCGATGGAATTAGGTTATTTATGCTACAATAAGACAAAATACACTGATTTTTAGGGAATACAAGATTTTGGAGGCACTCCGTCGTGCACTCGCCAGCGCAGCTAGAGTGCCGATTTGAACTTTAGAAGTAACTTCTAACAGTAACAGCAAAACACCTTAAGAACATTTAATTCGCTTAGAAAACGCATTTTCAAGTGATTTGGAGACATGTTTTGAGAAACAGTTTTTACATCATATTTGAGCCTTTCACGGTCTGAAACGACGATTTTGTATGTAGACTTTGTAAACATATTCTACCTGGAGTTTCGATAGCACTTGGTTATTTAGGGTACAATAAGGCACAATACACTGTTTTTAGTGAATACAACCTTTTGGGGCACTCCGTGGTGCACTCGCCAGCGCAGCTAGAGTGCCGATTTGAACTATAGAAGTTACTGCAAAACTCCTTAAAAACACGTAATTCGCTTAGAAAACGCATTTTCAAGTGATTTGGAGACATGTTTTGAGAAACAGTTTTTACATCATATTTGAGCGTTTCACGGTCTGAAACGACGATTTTATATGCAGACTTTTTAAACATGTTCTACCTGAAGTTTCGATAGCACTTGGTTATTTAGTGTACAATAAGACAAAATACACTGTTTGATAGTGAATACAACCTTTTGGGGCACTCCATGGTGCACTTGCCAGCGCAGCTAGAGTGCCGATTTAAACTATAGAAGTTACTGCAAAACATCTTAAAAACACGTAATTCGCTTAGAAAACGCATTTTCAAATGATATGGAGACATGTTTTGAGAAACAGTTTTTACATCATATTTGAGCGTTTCACGGTCTGAAACGACGATTTTGTATGTAGACTTTGTAAACATATTCTACCTGTAGTTTCGATAACACTTGGTTATTTAGGGTACAATAAGACAAAATACACTGTTTTTTAGTGAGGGGCTGTCCTTAAATTACGTAACGCTTCAAGGGGGGGGGTCAAGATTAGCGTTACGAAGCGTTACGAGGGGGTGGGGGAGAGTTAATGTGTGAGTTACGTAACGATAAAATATAAAAAATATTGCTAAACTTGCTTTAATAGTTTTGAAACATTCAAATTTCGCGGTGCTAATTCGTTTATGCAGGCAGTCGTTTGTTTTCAATAACAGTCAACATAATATGTCGGGCACAGTTCAAATTCGGCCCAGTGGTCTTTCATTCGTGCAATGCAATTCATATTAAAACATTAATTCAAGTCGTGTTGATAAGGAAAAACTTTTCAAAAGTTTGTTAAAAGCATTTGGAAATGCATATGCT
This sequence comes from Harpalus rubripes, assembly GCA_963082715.1. NCBI lineage: Eukaryota > Metazoa > Arthropoda > Insecta > Coleoptera > Carabidae > Harpalus > Harpalus rubripes. Next base: position 269,743 of record CAUJCB010000233.1, read on the forward strand.
TTTAATTTCTGTGCTTTTATTTTTTCATCTTTATGTATATTAATTTAATTAGTTTGTTTCAAATTTTAAATGAATATTAAAGAGATCGTATACTTTTATATCCAGTAAAGAAATTTGGGTGACAAGCCGTAGGGCAAGAGTAGTACATTATTTTTCATCTTTATGTATATTAATTTAAATAGTTGCTGTTCTGTTCTGTTATTTTTCATCTTTATGTACAATAATTTAAATAGTTTCTGTTTTAAATTTTAACTGAATAATAAGGAGGCCATATACTTTTGTATCCAGTAAAGAAATTGGGGTGACAAGCCGTAGGGCAACAGTAGTACATTATTTTTCATCTTTATGTATATTAATTTAATAATTGCTGTTCTGTTATTTTTCATCTGCATATACATTAATTTAAATAGTTTCTGTTTCAAATTTTAACTGAATATTAAGGAGGCCATATACTTTTATATCCAGTAAAGAAATTGGGGTGAGAAGCCGTAGGGCAAGAGTAGTACATTATTTTTCATCTTTATGTATATTAATTTAAATAGTTGCTGTTCCGTTCTGTTATTTTTCATCTTTATATACATTAATTTAAATAGTTTCTGTTTCAAATTTTAACTGAATATTAAAGAGGCCATATACTTTTATATCCAATAAAGAAATTGGGGTGACAAGCCGTAGAGCAACAGTAGTACATTATTTTTCATTTTTATGTATATTAATTTAAATAGTTTCTGTTCTGTTCTGGTATTTTTCATCTTTATGTACATTAATTTAAATAGTTTCTATTTCAAATTTTAACTAGATATTAAGGAGGCCATATGCTTTTATATCCAGTAAAGAAATTGGGGTGACAAGCCGTAGGGCAAGAGTAGTACATTCTTTTTCATCTTTATGTATATTAATTTAAATAGTTGCTGTTCTGTTCTCTTATTTTTCATCTTTATGTACATTAATTTAAATAGTTTCTGTTTCAAATTGTAACTGAATATTAAGGGAGCCATATACTTTTATATCCAGTAAAGAAATTGGGGTGACAAGCCGTAGGGCAAGAGTAGTACATTATTTTCATCTTTATGTATATTAATTTAAATAGTTGCTGTTCTGTTATTTGTCATCTTTATATACATTAATTAAAAATAGTTTCTGTTGCAAATTTTAACTGTATATTAAGGAGGCCATATACTTTTATATCCAGTAAAGAAATTAGGGTGACAAGCCGTAGGGCAAAGGTAGTACATTATTTTTTACCTTTATGTATTTTAATTTAAATAGTTGCTGTTCTGTTCTGTTATTTTTCATCTTTATATACATTAATTTAAATAGTTTCTGTTTAAAATTTTAACCGAATATTAAGGAGGCCATATACTTTTATATCCAGTAAAGAAATTGGGGTGACAAGCCGTAGGGCAAGAGTAGTACATTATTTTTCATCTTTATGTACATTAATTTAAATAGTTTCTGTTCTGTTCTGTTATTTTTCATCTTTATGTACATTAATTTAAATAGTTTCTATTTCAAATTTTAACTGAATATTAAGGAGGCCATATGCTTTTATATCCAGTAAAGACATTGGGGTGACAAGCCGTAGGGCAAGAGTAGTACATTCTTTTTCATCTTTATGTATATTTATTTAAATAGTTGCTGTTCTGTTCTGTTATTTTTCATCTTTATGTACATTAATTTAAATTGTTTCTGTTTCAAATTGTAACTGAATATTAAGGAGGCCATATACTTTTATATCCAGTAAAGAAATTGGGGTGACAAGCCGTAGGGCAAGAGTAGTACATTATTTTCTTCTTTATGTATATTAATTTAAATAGTTGCTGTTCTGTTATTTGTCATCTTTATGTACATTAATTAAAAATAGTTTCTGTTGCAAATTTTAACTGTATATTAAGGAGGCCATATACTTTTATATCCAGTAAAGAAATTGGGGTGACAAGCCGTAGGGCAAGAGTAGTACATTATTTTTCATCTTTATGTACATTAATTTAAATAGTTTCTGTTCTGTTCTGTTATTTTTCATCTTTATGTACATTAATTTAAATAGTTTCTATTTCAAATTTTAACTGAATATTAAGGAGGCCATATGCTTTTATATCCAGTAAAGACATTGGGGTGACAACCCGTAGGGCAAGAGTAGTACATTCTTTTTCATCTTTATGTATATTTATTTAAATAGTTGCTGTTCTGTTCTGTTATTTTTCATCTTTATGTACACTAATTTAAATAGTTTCTGTTTCAAATTGTAACTGAAAATTAAGGAGGCCATATACTTTTATATCCAGTAAAGAAATTGGGGTGACAAGCCGTAGGGCAAGAGTAGTACATTATTTTACATCTTTATGTATATTAATTTAAATAGTTGCTGTTCCGTTATTTTTAATCTTTATGTACATTACTTTAAATAGTTACTGTTTTAAATTTTTAATGAATATTAAGGAGGCCATATACTTTTATATCCAGTAAAGAAATTGGGGTGACAAGCCGTAGGGCAACAGTAGTACATTATTTTTCATCTTTATGTATATTAATTTAAATAGTTTCTGTTCTGTTCTGTTATTTTTCGTCTTTATGTACATTAATTTAAATAGAATATTAAGGAGGCCATATACTTTTATATCGAGTAAAGAAATTGGGGTGACAAGCCGTAGGGCAAGAGTAGTACATTATTTTTCATCTTTATGTAAATTAATTTAAATAGTTGCTGTTCTGTTCTGTTATTTTTTATGCTTATATACATTAATTTAAATAGTTTCTGTTTTAAATTTAAACTGAATATTAAGCAGGCCATATACTTTTTGCCGTAGGGCAAGAGTAGTACATTATTTTTCATCTTTATGTACATTAATTTAAATAGTTTCTGTTTCAAATATAAACTGAATATTAAGAAGGCCATATACTTTTATATCCAGTAATGAAATTGGAGTGACAAGCCGTAGGGCAAAAGTAGTACATTATTTTCATCTTTCTGTATATTAATTTAAATAGTTGCTGTTTTGATATTTTTTATCTTTATATACATTAATTTAAATAGTTTCTGTTTCAAATTTTAACTGAATATTAAGGAGGCCATATACTTTTATATCCAGTAAAGAAATTGGGGTGACAAGCCGTAGGGCAAGAGTAGTACATTATTTTTCATCTTTATGTATATTAATTTAAATAGTTGCTGTTTTGTTATTTTTCATCTTTATATACATTAATTTAAATAGTTTCTGTTTCAAATTTTAACTGAATATAAAGAAGGCCATATACTTTTATATCCAGTAAAGATATTGAGGTTACAAGCCGTAGGGCAAGAGAATTACATTATATTTCATCTTTATGTATATTAATTTAAATAGTTGCTGCTCTGTTCTGTTATTTTTCATCTTTATGTACATTAATTTAAATAGTTTCTGTTTCAAATTTTTAATGAATATTAAGGAGGCCATATACTTTTATATCCAGTAAAGAAATTGGGGTGACAAGCCGTAGGGCAAGAGTAGTACATTATTTTTTATCTTTATGTATATTAATTTAAATGGTTGCTGTTCTGTTCTGTTATTTTTCATCTTTATGTACTTTAATTTAAACAGTTTCTGTTTCAAATTTTTAATGAATATTAAGGAGACCATATACTTTTATATCCAGTAAAGAAATTGGGGTGACAAGCCGTAGGGCAAGAGTAGTATATTATTTTTCACCTTATGTACATTAATTTAAATAGTTTCTGTTCTGTTCTGTTATTTTTCATCTTTATGTACACTAATTTAAATAGTTTCTGTTTCAAATTGTAACTGAATACTAAAGAGGCCATATACTTTTATATCCAGTAAAGAAATTTGGGTGACAAGCCGTAGGGCAAGAGTAGTACATTATTTTTCATCTTTATGTATATTAATTTAAATAGTTGCTGTTCTGTTCTGTTATTTTTCATCTTTATGTACAATAATTTAAATAGTTTCTGTTTTAAATTTTAACTGAATAATAAGGAGGCCATATACTTTTGTATCCAGTAAAGAAATTGGGGTGACAAGCCGTAGGGCAACAGTAGTACATTATTTTTCATCTTTATGTATATTAATTTAATAATTGCTGTTCTGTTATTTTTCATCTGCATATACATTAATTTAAATAGTTTCTGTTTCAAATTTTAACTAAATATTAAGGAGGCCATATACTTTTATATCCAGTAAAGAAATTGGGGTGAGAAGCCGTAGGGCAAGAGTAGTACATTATTTTTCATCTTTATGTATATTAATTTAAATAGTTGCTGTTCCGTTCTGTTATTTTTCATCTTTATATACATTAATTTAAATAGTTTCTGTTTCAAATTTTAACTGAATATTAAAGAGGCCATATACTTTTATATCCAATAAAGAAATTGGGGTGACAAGCCGTAGAGCAACAGTAGTACATTATTTTTCATTTTTATGTATATTAATTTAAATAGTTTCTGTTCTGTTCTGGTATTTTTCATCTTTATGTACATTAATTTAAATAGTTTCTATTTCAAATTTTAACTAGATATTAAGGAGGCCATATGCTTTTATATCCAGTAAAGAAATTGGGGTGACAAGCCGTAGGGCAAGAGTAGTACATTCTTTTTCATCTTTATGTATATTAATTTAAATAGTTGCTGTTCTGTTCTCTTATTTTTCATCTTTATGTACATTAATTTAAATAGTTTCTGTTTCAAATTGTAACTGAATATTAAGGGAGCCATATACTTTTATATCCAGTAAAGAAATTGGGGTGACAAGCCGTAGGGCAAGAGTAGTACATTATTTTCATCTTTATGTATATTAATTTAAATAGTTGCTGTTCTGTTATTTGTCATCTTTATATACATTAATTAAAAATAGTTTCTGTTGCAAATTTTAACTTTATATTAAGGAGGCCATATACTTTTATATCCAGTAAAGAAATTAGGGTGACAAGCCGTAGGGCAAAGGTAGTACATTATTTTTTACCTTTATGTATTTTAATTTAAATAGTTGCTGTTCTGTTCTGTTATTTTTCATCTTTATATACATTAATTTAAATAGTTTCTGTTTAAAATTTTAACCGAATTTTAAGGAGGCCATATACTTTTATATCCAGTAAAGAAATTGGGGTGACAAGCCGTAGGGCAAGAGTAGTACATTATTTTTCATCTTTATGTACATTAATTTAAATAGTTTCTGTTCTGTTCTGTTATTTTTCATCTTTATGTACATTAATTTAAATAGTTTCTATTTCAAGTTTTAACTGAATATTAAGGAGGCCATATGCTTTTATATCCAGTAAAGACATTGGGGTGACAAGCCGTAGGGCAAGAGTAGTACATTCTTTTTCATCTTTATGTATATTTATTTAAATAGTTGCTGTTCTGTTCTGTTATTTTTCATGTTTATGTACATTAATTTAAATTGTTTCTGTTTCAAATTGTAACTGAATATTAAGGAGGCCATATACTTTTATATCCAGTAAAGAAATTGGGGTGACAAGCCGTAGGGCAGGAGTAGTACATTATTTTCTTCTTTATGTATATTAATTTAAATAGTTGCTGTTCTGTTATTTGTCATCTTTATGTACATTAATTAAAAATAGTTTCTGTTGCAAATTTTAACTGTATATTAAGGAGGCCATATACTTTTATATCCAGTAAAGAAATTGGGGTGACAAGCCGTAGGGCAAGAGTAGTACATTATTTTTCATCTTTATGTACATTAATTTAAATAGTTTCTGTTCTGTTCTGTTATTTTTCATCTTTATGTACATTAATTTAAATAGTTTCTATTTCAAATTTTAACTGAATATTAAGGAGGCCATATGCTTTTATATCCAGTAAAGACATTGGGGTGACAACCCGTAGGGCAAGAGTAGTACATTCTTTTTCATCTTTATGTATATTTATTTAAATAGTTGCTGTTCTGTTCTGTTATTTTTCATCTTTATGTACACTAATTTAAATAGTTTCTGTTTCAAATTGTAACTGAAAATTAAGGAGGCCATATACTTTTATATCCAGTAAAGAAATTGGGGTGACAAGCCGTAGGGCAAGAGTAGTACATTATTTTACATCTTTATGTATATTAATTTAAATAGTTGCTGTTCCGTTATTTTTAATCTTTATGTACATTACTTTAAATAGTTACTGTTTTAAATTTTTAATGAATATTAAGGAGGCCATATACTTTTATATCCAGTAAAGAAATTGGGGTGACAAGCCGTAGGGCAACAGTAGTACATTATTTTTCATCTTTATGTATATTAATTTAAATAGTTTCTGTTCTGTTCTGTTATTTTTCGTCTTTATGTACATTAATTTAAATAGAATATTAAGGAGGCCATATACTTTTATATCGAGTAAAGAAATTGGGGTGACAAGCCGTAGGGCAAGAGTAGTACATTATTTTTCATCTTTATGTAAATTAATTTAAATAGTTGCTGTTCTGTTCTGTTATTTTTTATGCTTATATACATTAATTTAAATAGTTTCTGTTTTAAATTTAAACTGAATATTAAGCAGGCCATATACTTTTATATTCAGTAATGAAATTGGAGTGACAAGCCGTAGGGCAAGAGTAGTACATTATTTTTCATCTTTATGTACATTAATTTAAATAGTTTCTGTTTCAAATATAAACTGAATATTAAGAAGGCCATATACTTTTATATCCAGTAATGAAATTGGAGTGACAAGCCGTAGGGCAAAAGTAGTACATTATTTTCATCTTTCTGTATATTAATTTAAATAGTTGCTGTTTTGATATTTTTTATCTTTATATACATTAATTTAAACAGTTTCTGTTTCAAATTTTAACTGAATATTAAGGAGGCCATATACTTTTATATCCAGTAAAGAAATTGGGGTGACAAGCCGTAGGGCAAGAGTAGTACATTATTTTTCATCTTTATGTATATTAATTTAAATAGTTGCTGTTTTGTTATTTTTCATCTTTATATACATTAATTTAAATAGTTTCTGTTTCAAATTTTAACTGAATATAAAGAAGGCCATATACTTTTATATCCAGTAAAGATATTGAGGTTACAAGCCGTAGGGCAAGAGAATTACATTATATTTCATCTTTATGTATATTAATTTAAATAGTTGCTGCTCTGTTCTGTTATTTTTCATCTTTATGTACATTAATTTAAATAGTTTCTGTTTCAAATTTTTAATGAATATTAAGGAGGCCATATACTTTTATATCCAGTAAAGAAATTGGGGTGACAAGCCGTAGGGCAAGAGTAGTACATTATTTTTCATCTTTATGTATATTAATTTAAATGGTTGCTGTTCTGTTCTGTTATTTATCATCTTTATGTACTTTAATTTAAACAGTTTCTGTTTCAAATTTTTAATGAATATTAAGGAGACCATATACTTTTATATCCAGTAAAGAAATTGGGGTGACAAGCCGTAGGGCAAGAGTAGTATATTATTTTTCACCTTATGTACATTAATTTAAATAGTTTCTGTTCTGTTCTGTTATTTTTCATCTTTATGTACACTAATTTAAATAGTTTCTGTTTCAAATTGTAACTGAATACTAAAGAGGCCATATACTTTTATATCCAGTAAAGAAATTGGGGTGACAACCGTAGGGCAAGAGTAGTACATTATTTTTCATCTTTATGTACATTAATTTAAATAGTTTCTGTTCTGTTCTGTTATTTTTCGTCTTTATGTACATTAATTTAAATAAAATATTAAGGAAGGTCATATACTTTTATATCGAGTAAAGTAATTGGGGTGACAAGCCGTAGGGCAAGAGTAGTATATTATTTTTCATCTTTATGTATATTAATTTAAATAGTTGCTGTTCTGTTCTGTTATTTTTCATGCTTATATACATTAATTTAAATAGTTTCTGTTTTAAATTTAAACTGAATATTAAGCAGGCCATATACTTTTATATCCAGTAATGAAATTGGAGTGACAAGCCGTAGGGCAAGAGTAGTACATTATTTTTCATCTTTATGTACATTAATTTAAATAGTTTCTGTTTCAAATTATAACTGAATATTAAGGAGGCCATATACTTTTATATCCAGTAAAGAAATTGGGGTGACAAGCCGTAGGGCAAGAGTAGTACATTATTTTTCATCTTTATGTATATTAATTTAAATAGTTGCTGTTTTGTTATTTTTCATCTTTATATACATTAATTTCAATAGTTTCTGTTTCAAATTTTAACTGAATATTAAGAAGGCCATATACTTTTATATCCAGTAAAGAAATTGAGGTGACAAGCCGTAGGGCAAGAGAAGTACATTATATTTCATCTTTATGTATATTAATTTAAATAGTTGCTGCTCTGTTCTCTTATTTTTCATCTTTATGTACATTAATTTAAATAGTTTCTGTTTCAAATTTTTAATGAATATTAAGGAGGCCATATACTTTTATATCCAGTAAAGAAATTGGGGTGACAAGCCGTAGGGCAAGAGTAGTACATTATTTTTCATCTTTATGTATATTAATTTAAATAGTTGCTGTTCTGTTCTGTTATTTTTCATCTTTATGTACTTTAATTTAAACAGTTTCTGTTTCAAATTTTTAATGAATATTAAGGAAGCCATATACTTTTATATCCAGTAAAGAAATTGGGGTGACAAGCCGTAGGGCAAGAGTAGTATATTATTTTTCATCTTTATGTACATTAATTTAAATAGTTTCTGTGCTGTTCTGTTATTTTTCATCTTTATCTCCGTGGTGCACTCGCTAGAGCAGCTAGAGTGCCGATTTGAACTATAGAAGTTACTGCAAAACACCTTAAAAACACGTAATTCGCTTAGAAAACGCATTTTCAAGTGATTTGGAGACATGTTTTGAGAAACAGTTTTTACATCATATTTGAGCGTTTCACGATCTGAAACGACGATTTTGCATGTATCTTTGGAAACATATTCTACCTGTAGTTATGATGGAACTAGGTTATTTATGCTACAATAAGACAAAATACACTGATTTTTAGTGAATACAAGGTTTTGGAGGCACTTCGTGGTGCACTCGCCAGCGCAGCTAGAGTGCCGATTTGAAGTTACTTCAAAACAGCTTAAAAATGCGTAATTCGCTTAGAAAACGCATTTTCAAGTGATTTGGAGACATGTTTTGAGAAACAGTTTTTTACAGCATATTTGAGCGTTTCACGCTCTGAAACGACGATTATGCATGAATCTTTGGAAACATATTCTTCCTGTAGTTTCGATGGAATTAGGTTATTTATGCTACAATAAGACAAAATACACTGATTTTTAGTGAATACAAGATTTTGGAGGCACTCCGTCGTGCACTCGCCAGCGCAGCTAGAGTGCCGATTTGAACTTTAGAAGTAACTTCTAACAGTAACAGCAAAACACCTTAAGAACATTTAATTCGCTTAGAAAACGCATTTTCAAGTGATTTGGAGACATGTTTTGAGAAACAGTTTTTACATCATATTTGAGCCTTTCACGGTCTGAAACGACGATTTTGTATGTAGACTTTGTAAACATATTCTACCTGGAGTTTCGATAGCACTTGGTTATTTAGGGTACAATAAGGCACAATACACTGTTTTTAGTGAATACAACCTTTTGGGGCACTCCGTGGTGCACTCGCCAGCGCAGCTAGAGTGCCGATTTGAACTATAGAAGTTACTGCAAAACTCCTTAAAAACACGTAATTCGCTTAGAAAACGCATTTTCAAGTGATTTGGAGACATGTTTTGAGAAACAGTTTTTACATCATATTTGAGCGTTTCACGGTCTGAAACGACGATTTTATATGCAGACTTTTTAAACATGTTCTACCTGAAGTTTCGATAGCACTTGGTTATTTAGTGTACAATAAGACAAAATACACTGTTTGATAGTGAATACAACCTTTTGGGGCACTCCATGGTGCACTTGCCAGCGCAGCTAGAGTGCCGATTTAAACTATAGAAGTTACTGCAAAACATCTTAAAAACACGTAATTCGCTTAGAAAACGCATTTTCAAATGATATGGAGACATGTTTTGAGAAACAGTTTTTACATCATATTTGAGCGTTTCACGGTCTGAAACGACGATTTTGTATGTAGACTTTGTAAACATATTCTACCTGTAGTTTCGATAACACTTGGTTATTTAGGGTACAATAAGACAAAATACACTGTTTTTTAGTGAGGGGCTGTCCTTAAATTACGTAACGCTTCAAGGGGGGGGGTCAAGATTAGCGTTACGAAGCGTTACGAGGGGGTGGGGGAGAGTTAATGTGTGAGTTACGTAACGATAAAATATAAAAAATATTGCTAAACTTGCTTTAATAGTTTTGAAACATTCAAATTTCGCGGTGCTAATTCGTTTATGCAGGCAGTCGTTTGTTTTCAATAACAGTCAACATAATATGTCGGGCACAGTTCAAATTCGGCCCAGTGGTCTTTCATTCGTGCAATGCAATTCATATTAAAACATTAATTCAAGTCGTGTTGATAAGGAAAAACTTTTCAATAGTTTGTTAAAAGCATTTGGAAATGCATATGCTTTTAATTTCTGTGCTTTTATTTTTTCATCTTTATGTATATTAATTTAATTAGTTTGTTTCAAATTTTAAATGAATATTAAAGAGGCCGTATACTTTTATATCCAGTAAAGAAATTTGGGTGACAAGCCGTAGGGCAAGAGTAGTACATTATTTTTCATCTTTATGTATATTAATTTAAATAGTTGCTGTTCTGTTCTGTTATTTTTCATCTTTATGTACAATAATTTAAATAGTTTCTGTTTTAAATTTTAACTGAATAATAAGGAGGCCATATACTTTTGTATCCAGTAAAGAAATTGGGGTGACAAGCCGTAGGGCAACAGTAGTACATTATTTTTCATCTTTATGTATATTAATTTAATAATTGCTGTTCTGTTATTTTTCATCTGCATATACATTAATTTAAATAGTTTCTGTTTCAAATTTTAACTGAATATTAAGGAGGCCATATACTTTTATATCCAGTAAAGAAATTGGGGTGAGAAGCCGTAGGGCAAGAGTAGTACATTATTTTTCATCTTTATGTATATTAATTTAAATAGTTGCTGTTCCGTTCTGTTATTTTTCATCTTTATATACATTAATTTAAATAGTTTCTGTTTCAAATTTTAACTGAATATTAAAGAGGCCATATACTTTTATATCCAATAAAGAAATTGGGGTGACAAGCCGTAGAGCAACAGTAGTACATTATTTTTCATTTTTATGTATATTAATTTAAATAGTTTCTGTTCTGTTCTGGTATTTTTCATCTTTATGTACATTAATTTAAATAGTTTCTATTTCAAATTTTAACTAGATATTAAGGAGGCCATATGCTTTTATATCCAGTAAAGAAATTGGGGTGACAAGCCGTAGGGCAAGAGTAGTACATTCTTTTTCATCTTTATGTATATTTATTTAAATAGTTGCTGTTCTGTTCTCTTATTTTTCATCTTTATGTACATTAATTTAAATAGTTTCTGTTTCAAATTGTAACTGAATATTAAGGGAGCCATATACTTTTATATCCAGTAAAGAAATTGGGGTGACACGCCGTAGGGCAAGAGTAGTACATTATTTTCATCTTTATGTATATTAATTTAAATAGTTGCTGTTCTGTTATTTGTCATCTTTATATACATTAATTAAAAATAGTTTCTGTTGCAAATTTTAACTGTATATTAAGGAGGCCATATACTTTTATATCCAGTAAAGAAATTAGGGTGACAAGCCGTAGGGCAAAGGTAGTACATTATTTTTTACCTTTATGTATTTTAATTTAAATAGTTGCTGTTCTGTTCTGTTATTTTTCATCTTTATATACATTAATTTAAATAGTTTCTGTTTCAAATTTTAACTGAATATTAAGGAGGCCATATACTTTTATATCCAGTAAAGAAATTGGGGTGACAAGCCGTAGGGCAAGAGTAGTACATTATTTTTCATCTTTATGTACATTAATTTAAATAGTTGCTGTTCTGTTCTGTTATTTTTCATCTTTATGTACAATAATTTAAATAGTTTCTGTTTTAAATTTTAACTGAATAATAAGGAGGCCATATACTTTTGTATCCAGTAAAGAAATTGGGGTGACAAGCCGTAGGGCAACAGTAGTACATTATTTTTCATCTTTATGTATATTAATTTAATAATTGCTGTTCTGTTATTTTTCATCTGCATATACATTAATTTAAATAGTTTCTGTTTCAAATTTTAACTGAATATTAAGGAGGCCATATGCTTTTATATCCAGTAAAGACATTGGGGTGACAACCCGTAGGGCAAGAGTAGTACATTCTTTTTCATCTTTATGTATATTTATTTAAATAGTTGCTGTTCTGTTCTGTTATTTTTCATCTTTATGTACACTAATTTAAATAGTTTCTGTTTCAAATTGTAACTGAAAATTAAGGAGGCCATATACTTTTATATCCAGTAAAGAAATTGGGGTGACAAGCCGTAGGGCAAGAGTAGTACATTATTTTACATCTTTATGTATATTAATTTAAATAGTTGCTGTTCCGTTATTTTTAATCTTTATGTACATTACTTTAAATAGTTACTGTTTTAAATTTTTAATGAATATTAAGGAGGCCATATACTTTTATATCCAGTAAAGAAATTGGGGTGACAAGCCGTAGGGCAACAGTAGTACATTATTTTTCATCTTTATGTATATTAATTTAAATAGTTTCTGTTCTGTTCTGTTATTTTTCGTCTTTATGTACATTAATTTAAATAGAATATTAAGGAGGCCATATACTTTTATATCGAGTAAAGAAATTGGGGTGACAAGCCGTAGGGCAAGAGTAGTACATTATTTTTCATCTTTATGTAAATTAATTTAAATAGTTGCTGTTCTGTTCTGTTATTTTTTATGCTTATATACATTAATTTAAATAGTTTCTGTTTTAAATTTAAACTGAATATTAAGCAGGCCATATACTTTTATATTCAGTAATGAAATTGGAGTGACAAGCCGTAGGGCAAGAGTAGTACATTATTTTTCATCTTTATGTACATTAATTTAAATAGTTTCTGTTTCAAATATAAACTGAATATTAAGAAGGCCATATACTTTTATATCCAGTAATGAAATTGGAGTGACAAGCCGTAGGGCAAAAGTAGTACATTATTTTCATCTTTCTGTATATTAATTTAAATAGTTGCTGTTTTGATATTTTTTATCTTTATATACATTAATTTAAATAGTTTCTGTTTCAAATTTTAACTGAATATTAAGGAGGCCATATACTTTTATATCCAGTAAAGAAATTGGGGTGACAAGCCGTAGGGCAAGAGTAGTACATTATTTTTCATCTTTATGTATATTAATTTAAATAGTTGCTGTTTTGTTATTTTTCATCTTTATATACATTAATTTAAATAGTTTCTGTTTCAAATTTTAACTGAATATAAAGAAGGCCATATACTTTTATATCCAGTAAAGATATTGAGGTTACAAGCCGTAGGGCAAGAGAATTACATTATATTTCATCTTTATGTATATTAATTTAAATAGTTGCTGCTCTGTTCTGTTATTTTTCATCTTTATGTACATTAATTTAAATAGTTTCTGTTTCAAATTTTTAATGAATATTAAGGAGGCCATATACTTTTATATCCAGTAAAGAAATTGGGGTGACAAGCCGTAGGGCAAGAGTAGTACATTATTTTTCATCTTTATGTATATTAATTTAAATGGTTGCTGTTCTGTTCTGTTATTTTTCATCTTTATGTACTTTAATTTAAACAGTTTCTGTTTCAAATTTTTAATGAATATTAAGGAGACCATATACTTTTATATCCAGTAAAGAAATTGGGGTGACAAGCCGTAGGGCAAGAGTAGTATATTATTTTTCACCTTATGTACATTAATTTAAATAGTTTCTGTTCTGTTCTGTTATTTTTCATCTTTATGTACACTAATTTAAATAGTTTCTGTTTCAAATTGTAACTGAATACTAAAGAGGCCATATACTTTTATATCCAGTAAAGAAATTGGGGTGACAACCGTAGGGCAAGAGTAGTACATTATTTTTCATCTTTATGTACATTAATTTAAATAGTTTCTGTTCTGTTCTGTTATTTTTCGTCTTTATGTACATTAATTTAAATAAAATATTAAGAAAGGTCATATACTTTTATATCGAGTAAAGTAATTGGGGTGACAAGCCGTAGGGCAAGAGTAGTATATTATTTTTCATCTTTATGTATATTAATTTAAATAGTTGCTGTTCTGTTCTGTTATTTTTCATGCTTATATACATTAATTTAAATAGTTTCTGTTTTAAATTTAAACTGAATATTAAGCAGGCCATATACTTTTATATCCAGTAATGAAATTGGAGTGACAAGCCGTAGGGCAAGAGTAGTACATTATTTTTCATCTTTATGTACATTAATTTAAATAGTTTCTGTTTCAAATTATAACTGAATATTAAGGAGGCCATATACTTTTATATCCAGTAAAGAAATTGGGGTGACAAGCCGTAGGGCAAGAGTAGTACATTATTTTTCATCTTTATGTATATTAATTTAAATAGTTGCTGTTTTGTTATTTTTCATCTTTATATACATTAATTTCAATAGTTTCTGTTTCAAATTTTAACTGAATATTAAGAAGGCCATATACTTTTATATCCAGTAAAGAAATTGAGGTGACAAGCCGTAGGGCAAGAGAAGTACATTATATTTCATCTTTATGTATATTAATTTAAATAGTTGCTGCTCTGTTCTCTTATTTTTCATCTTTATGTACATTAATTTAAATAGTTTCTGTTTCAAATTTTTAATGAATATTAAGGAGGCCATATACTTTTATATCCAGTAAAGAAATTGGGGTGACAAGCCGTAGGGCAAGAGTAGTACATTATTTTTCATCTTTATGTATATTAATTTAAATAGTTGCTGTTCTGTTCTGTTATTTTTCATCTTTATGTACTTTAATTTAAACAGTTTCTGTTTCAAATTTTTAATGAATATTAAGGAAGCCATATACTTTTATATCCAGTAAAGAAATTGGGGTGACAAGCCGTAGGGCAAGAGTAGTATATTATTTTTCATCTTTATGTACATTAATTTAAATAGTTTCTGTGCTGTTCTGTTATTTTTCATCTTTATCTCCGTGGTGCACTCGCTAGAGCAGCTAGAGTGCCGATTTGAACTATAGAAGTTACTGCAAAACACCTTAAAAACACGTAATTCGCTTAGAAAACGCATTTTCAAGTGATTTGGAGACATGTTTTGAGAAACAGTTTTTACATCATATTTGAGCGTTTCACGATCTGAAACGACGATTTTGCATGTATCTTTGGAAACATATTCTACCTGTAGTTATGATGGAACTAGGTTATTTATGCTACAATAAGACAAAATACACTGATTTTTAGTGAATACAAGGTTTTGGAGGCACTTCGTGGTGCACTCGCCAGCGCAGCTAGAGTGCCGATTTGAAGTTACTTCAAAACACCTTAAAAATGCGTAATTCGCTTAGAAAACGCATTTTCAAGTGATTTGGAGACATGTTTTGAGAAACAGTTTTTACAGCATATTTGAGCGTTTCACGCTCTGAAACGACGATTATGCATGAATCTTTGGAAACATATTCTTCCTGTAGTTTCGATGGAATTAGGTTATTTATGCTACAATAAGACAAAATACACTGATTTTTAGTGAATACAAGATTTTGGAGGCACTCCGTCGTGCACTCGCCAGCGCAGCTAGAGTGCCGATTTGAACTTTAGAAGTAACTTCTAACAGTAACAGCAAAACACCTTAAGAACATTTAATTCGCTTAGAAAACGCATTTTCAAGTGATTTGGAGACATGTTTTGAGAAACAGTTTTTACATCATATTTGAGCCTTTCACGGTCTGAAACGACGATTTTGTATGTAGACTTTGTAAACATATTCTACCTGGAGTTTCGATAGCACTTGGTTATTTAGGGTACAATAAGGCACAATACACTGTTTTTAGTGAATACAACCTTTTGGGGCACTTCGTGGTGCACTCGCCAGCGCAGCTAGAGTGCCGATTTGAACTATAGAAGTTACTGCAAAACTCCTTAAAAACACGTAATTCGCTTAGAAAACGCATTTTCAAGTGATTTGGAGACATGTTTTGAGAAACAGTTTTTACATCATATTTGAGCGTTTCACGGTCTGAAACGACGATTTTATATGCAGACTTTTTAAACATGTTCTACCTGAAGTTTCGATAGCACTTGGTTATTTAGTGTACAATAAGACAAAATACACTGTTTGATAGTGAATACAACCTTTTGGGGCACTCCATGGTGCACTTGCCAGCGCAGCTAGAGTGCCGATTTAAACTATAGAAGTTACTGCAAAACATCTTAAAAACACGTAATTCGCTTAGAAAACGCATTTTCAAATGATATGGAGACATGTTTTGAGAAACAGTTTTTACATCATATTTGAGCGTTTCACGGTCTGAAACGACGATTTTGTATGTAGACTTTGTAAACATATTCTACCTGTAGTTTCGATAACACTTGGTTATTTAGGGTACAATAAGACAAAATACACTGTTTTTTAGTGAGGGGCTGTCCTTAAATTACGTAACGCTTCAAGGGGGGGGGTCAAGATTAGCGTTACGAAGCGTTACGAGGGGGTGGGGGAGAGTTAATGTGTGAGTTACGTAACGATAAAATATAAAAAATATTGCTAAACTTGCTTTAATAGTTTTGAAACATTCAAATTTCGCGGTGCTAATTCGTTTATGCAGGCAGTCGTTTGTTTTCAATAACAGTCAACATAATATGTCGGGCACAGTTCAAATTCGGCCCAGTGGTCTTTCATTCGTGCAATGCAATTCATATTAAAACATTAATTCAAGTCGTGTTGATAAGGAAAAACTTTTCAATAGTTTGTTAAAAGCATTTGGAAATGCATATGCTTTTAATTTCTGTGCTTTTATTTTTTCATCTTTATGTATATTAATTTAATTAGTTTGTTTCAAATTTTAAATGAATATTAAAGAGGCCGTATACTTTTATATCCAGTAAAGAAATTTGGGTGACAAGCCGTAGGGCAAGAGTAGTACATTATTTTTCATCTTTATGTATATTAATTTAAATAGTTGCTGTTCTGTTCTGTTATTTTTCATCTTTATGTACAATAATTTAAATAGTTTCTGTTTTAAATTTTAACTGAATAATAAGGAGGCCATATACTTTTGTATCCAGTAAAGAAATTGGGGTGACAAGCCGTAGGGCAACAGTAGTACATTATTTTTCATCTTTATGTATATTAATTTAATAATTGCTGTTCTGTTATTTTTCATCTGCATATACATTAATTTAAATAGTTTCTGTTTCAAATTTTAACTGAATATTAAGGAGGCCATATACTTTTATATCCAGTAAAGAAATTGGGGTGAGAAGCCGTAGGGCAAGAGTAGTACATTATTTTTCATCTTTATGTATATTAATTTAAATAGTTGCTGTTCCGTTCTGTTATTTTTCATCTTTATATACATTAATTTAAATAGTTTCTGTTTCAAATTTTAACTGAATATTAAAGAGGCCATATACTTTTATATCCAATAAAGAAATTGGGGTGACAAGCCGTAGAGCAACAGTAGTACATTATTTTTCATTTTTATGTATATTAATTTAAATAGTTTCTGTTCTGTTCTGGTATTTTTCATCTTTATGTACATTAATTTAAATAGTTTCTATTTCAAATTTTAACTAGATATTAAGGAGGCCATATGCTTTTATATCCAGTAAAGAAATTGGGGTGACAAGCCGTAGGGCAAGAGTAGTACATTCTTTTTCATCTTTATGTATATTTATTTAAATAGTTGCTGTTCTGTTCTCTTATTTTTCATCTTTATGTACATTAATTTAAATAGTTTCTGTTTCAAATTGTAACTGAATATTAAGGGAGCCATATACTTTTATATCCAGTAAAGAAATTGGGGTGACAAGCCGTAGGGCAAGAGTAGTACATTATTTTCATCTTTATGTATATTAATTTAAATAGTTGCTGTTCTGTTATTTGTCATCTTTATATACATTAATTAAAAATAGTTTCTGTTGCAAATTTTAACTGTATATTAAGGAGGCCATATACTTTTATATCCAGTAAAGAAATTAGGGTGACAAGCCGTAGGGCAAAGGTAGTACATTATTTTTTACCTTTATGTATTTTAATTTAAATAGTTGCTGTTCTGTTCTGTTATTTTTCATCTTTATATACATTAATTTAAATAGTTTCTGTTTCAAATTTTAACTGAATTTTAAGGAGGCCATATACTTTTATATCCAGTAAAGAAATTGGGGTGACAAGCCGTAGGGCAAGAGTAGTACATTATTTTTCATCTTTATGTACATTAATTTAAATAGTTGCTGTTCTGTTCTGTTATTTTTCATCTTTATGTACAATAATTTAAATAGTTTCTGTTTTAAATTTTAACTGAATAATAAGGAGGCCATATACTTTTGTATCCAGTAAAGAAATTGGGGTGACAAGCCGTAGGGCAACAGTAGTACATTATTTTTCATCTTTATGTATATTAATTTAATAATTGCTGTTCTGTTATTTTTCATCTGCATATACATTAATTTAAATAGTTTCTGTTTCAAATTTTAACTGAATATTAAGGAGGCCATATACTTTTATATCCAGTAAAGAAATTGGGGTGAGAAGCCGTAGGGCAAGAGTAGTACATTATTTTTCATCTTTATGTATATTAATTTAAATAGTTGCTGTTCCGTTCTGTTATTTTTCATCTTTATATACATTAATTTAAATAGTTTCTGTTTCAAATTTTAACTGAATATTAAAGAGGCCATATACTTTTATATCCAATAAAGAAATTGGGGTGACAAGCCGTAGAGCAACAGTAGTACATTATTTTTCATTTTTATGTATATTAATTTAAATAGTTTCTGTTCTATTCTGGTATTTTTCATCTTTATGTACATTAATTTAAATAGTTTCTATTTCAAATTTTAACTAGATATTAAGGAGGCCATATGCTTTTATATCCAGTAAAGAAATTGGGGTGACAAGCCGTAGGGCAAGAGTAGTACATTCTTTTTCATCTTTATGTATATTTATTTAAATAGTTGCTGTTCTGTTCTCTTATTTTTCATCTTTATGTACATTAATTTAAATAGTTTCTGTTTCAAATTGTAACTGAATATTAAGGGAGCCATATACTTTTATATCCAGTAAAGAAATTGGGGTGACAAGCCGTAGGGCAAGAGTAGTACATTATTTTCATCTTTATGTATATTAATTTAAATAGTTGCTGTTCTGTTATTTGTCATCTTTATATACATTAATTAAAAATAGTTTCTGTTGCAAATTTTAACTGTATATTAAGGAGGCCATATACTTTTATATCCAGTAAAGAAATTAGGGTGACAAGCCGTAGGGCAAAGGTAGTACATTATTTTTTACCTTTATGTATTTTAATTTAAATAGTTGCTGTTCTGTTCTGTTATTTTTCATCTTTATATACATTAATTTAAATAGTTTCTGTTTCAAATTTTAACTGAATTTTAAGGAGGCCATATACTTTTATATCCAGTAAAGAAATTGGGGTGACAAGCCGTAGGGCAAGAGTAGTACATTATTTTTCATCTTTATGTACATTAATTTAAATAGTTGCTGTTCTGTTCTGTTATTTTTCATCTTTATGTACAATAATTTAAATAGTTTCTGTTTTAAATTTTAACTGAATAATAAGGAGGCCATATACTTTTGTATCCAGTAAAGAAATTGGGGTGACAAGCCGTAGGGCAACAGTAGTACATTATTTTTCATCTTTATGTATATTAATTTAATAATTGCTGTTCTGTTATTTTTCATCTGCATATACATTATGTTAAATAGTTTCTGTTTCAAATTTTAACTGAATATTAAGGAGGCCATATACTTTTATATCCAGTAAAGAAATTGGGGTGAGAAGCCGTAGGGCAAGAGTAGTACATTATTTTTCATCTTTATGTATATTAATTTAAATAGTTGCTGTTCCGTTCTGTTATTTTTCATCTTTATATACATTAATTTAAATAGTTTCTGTTTCAAATTTTAACTGAATATTAAAGAGGCCATATACTTTTATATCCAATAAAGAAATTGGGGTGACAAGCCGTAGAGCAACAGTAGTACATTATTTTTCATTTTTATGTATATTAATTTAAATAGTTTCTGTTCTGTTCTGGTATTTTTCATCTTTATGTACATTAATTTAAATAGTTTCTATTTCAAATTTTAACTAGATATTAAGGAGGCCATATGCTTTTATATCCAGTAAAGAAATTGGGGTGACAAGCCGTAGGGCAAGAGTAGTACATTCTTTTTCATCTTTATGTATATTAATTTAAATAGTTGCTGTTCTGTTCTCTTATTTTTCATCTTTATGTACATTAATTTAAATAGTTTCTGTTTCAAATTGTAACTGAATATTAAGGGAGCCATATACTTTTATATCCAGTAAAGAAATTGGGGTGACAAGCCGTAGGGCAAGAGTAGTACATTATTTTCATCTTTATGTATATTAATTTAAATAGTTGCTGTTCTGTTATTTGTCATCTTTATATACATTAATTAAAAATAGTTTCTGTTGCAAATTTTAACTGTATATTAAGGAGGCCATATACTTTTATATCCAGTAAAGAAATTAGGGTGGCAAGCCGTAGGGCAAAGGTAGTACATTATTTTTTACCTTTATGTATTTTAATTTAAATAGTTGCTGTTCTGTTCTGTTATTTTTCATCTTTATATACATTAATTTAAATAGTTTCTGTTTCAAATTTTAACTGAATATTAAGGAGGCCATATACTTTTATATCCAGTAAAGAAATTGGGGTGACAAGCCGTAGGGCAAGAGTAGTACATTATTTTTCATCTTTATGTACATTAATTTAAATAGTTTCTGTTCTGTTCTGTTATTTTTCATCTTTATGTACATTAATTTAAATAGTTTCTATTTCAAATTTTAACTGAATATTAAGGAGGCCATATGCTTTTATATCCAGTAAAGACATTGGGGTGACAAGCCGTAGGGCAAGAGTAGTACATTCTTTTTCATCTTTATGTATATTTATTTAAATAGTTGCTGTTCTGTTCTGTTATTTTTCATCTTTATGTACATTAATTTAAATTGTTTCTGTTTCAAATTGTAACTGAATATTAAGGAGGCCATATACTTTTATATCCAGTAAAGAAATTGGGGTGACAAGCCGTAGGGCAAGAGTAGTACATTATTTTCTTCTTTTTGTATATTAATTTAAATAGTTGCTGTTCTGTTATTTGTCATCTTTATGTACATTAATTAAAAATAGTTTCTGTTGCAAATTTTAACTGTATATTAAGAAGGCCATATACTTTTATATCCAGTAAAGAAATAGGGGTGACAAGCCGTAGGGCAAGAGTAGTACATTATTTTTCATCTTTATGTACATTAATTTAAATAGTTTCTGTTCTGTTCTGTTATTTTTCATCTTTATGTACATTAATTTAAATAGTTTCTATTTCAAATTTTAACTGAATATTAAGGAGGCCATATGCTTTTATATCCAGTAAAGACATTGGGGTGACAACCCGTAGGGCAAGAGTAGTACATTCTTTTTCATCTTTATGTATATTTATTTAAATAGTTGCTGTTCTGTTCTGTTATTTTTCATCTTTATGTACACTAATTTAAATAGTTTCTGTTTTAAATTGTAACTGAAAATAAAGGAGGCCATATACTTTTATATCCAGTAAAGAAATTGGGGTGACAAGCCGTAGGGCAAGAGTAGTACATTATTTTACATCTTTATGTATGTTAATTTAAATAGTTGCTGTTCCGTTATTTTTAATCTTTATGTACATTACTTTAAATAGTTACTGTTTTAAATTTTTAATAAATATTAAGGAGGCCATATACTTTTATATCCAGTAAAGAAATTGGGGTGACAAGCCGTAGGGCAAGAGTAGTACATTATTTTTCATCTTTATGTATATTAATTTAAATAGTTGCTGTTCTGTTCTGTTATTTTTCATCTTTATGTACTTTAATTTAAACAGTTTCTGTTTCAAATTTTTAATGAATATTAAGGAGACCATATACTTTTATATCCAGTAAAGAAATTGGGGTGACAAGCCGTAGGGCAAGAGTAGTATATTATTTTTCACCTTATGTACATTAATTTAAATAGTTTCTGTTCTGTTCTGTTATTTTTCATCTTTATGTACACTAATTTAAATAGTTTCTGTTTCAAATTGTAACTGAATATTAAAGAGGCCATATACTTTTATATCCAGTAAAGAAATTGGGGTGACAACCGTAGGGCAAGAGTAGTACATTATTTTTCATCTTTATGTACATTAATTTAAATAGTTTCTGTTCTGTTCTGTTATTTTTCGTCTTTATGTACATTAATTTAAATAAAATATTAAGGAAGGTCATATACTTTTATATCGAGTAAAGTAATTGGGGTGACAAGCCGTAGGGCAAGAGTAGTATATTATTTTTCATCTTTATGTATATTAATTTAAATAGTTGCTGTTCTGTTCTGTTATTTTTCATGCTTATATACATTAATTTAAATAGTTTCTGTTTTAAATTTAAACTGAATATTAAGCAGGCCATATACTTTTATATCCAGTAATGAAATTGGAGTGACAAGCCGTAGGGCAAGAGTAGTACATTATTTTTCATCTTTATGTACATTAATTTAAATAGTTTCTGTTTCAAATTATAACTGAATATTAAGGAGGCCATATACTTTTATATCCAGTAAAGAAATTGGGGTGACAAGCCGTAGGGCAAGAGTAGTACATTATTTTTCATCTTTATGTATATTAATTTAAATAGTTGCTGTTTTGTTATTTTTCATCTTTATATACATTAATTTAAATAGTTTCTGTTTCAAATTTTAACTGAATATTAAGAAGGCCATATACTTTTATATCCAGTAAAGAAATTGAGGTGACAAGCCGTAGGGCAAGAGAAGTACATTATATTTCATCTTTATGTATATTAATTTAAATAGTTGCTGCTCTGTTCTCTTATTTTTCATCTTTATGTACATTAATTTAAATAGTTTCTGTTTCAAATTTTTAATGAATATTAAGGAGGCCATATACTTTTATATCCAGTAAAGAAATTGGGGTGACAAGCCGTAGGGCAAGAGTAGTACATTATTATTCATCTTTATGTATATTAATTTAAATAGTTGCTGTTCTGTTCTGTTATTTTTCATCTTTATGTACTTTAATTTAAACAGTTTCTGTTTCAAATTTTTAATGAATATTAAGGAAGCCATATACTTTTATATCCAGTAAAGAAATTGGGGTGACAAGCCGTAGGGCAAGAGTAGTATATTATTTTTCATCTTTATGTACATTAATTTAAATAGTTTCTGTGCTGTTCTGTTATTTTTCATCTTTATCTCCGTGGTGCACTCGCTAGAGCAGCTAGAGTGCCGATTTGAACTATAGAAGTTACTGCAAAACACGCATTTTCAAGTGATTTGGAGACATGTTTTGAGAAACAGTTTTTACATCATATTTGAGCGTTTCACGATCTGAAACGACGATTTTGCATGTATCTTTGGAAACATATTCTACCTGTAGTTATGATGGAACTAGGTTATTTATGCTACAATAAGACAAAATACACTGATTTTTAGTGAATACAAGGTTTTGGAGGCACTTCGTGGTGCACTCGCCAGCGCAGCTAGAGTGCCGATTTGAAGTTACTTCAAAACACCTTAAAAATGCGTAATTCGCTTAGAAAACGCATTTTCAAGTGATTTGGAGACATGTTTTGAGAAACAGTTTTTACAGCATATTTGAGCGTTTCACGCTCTGAAACGACGATTATGCATGAATCTTTGGAAACATATTCTTCCTGTAGTTTCGATGGAATTAGGTTATTTATGCTACAATAAGACAAAATACACTGATTTTTAGTGAATACAAGATTTTGGAGGCACTCCGTCGTGCACTCGCCAGCGCAGCTAGAGTGCCGATTTGAACTTTAGAAGTAACTTCTAACAGTAACAGCAAAACACCTTAAGAACATTTAATTCGCTTAGAAAACGCATTTTCAAGTGATTTGGAGACATGTTTTGAGAAACAGTTTTTACATCATATTTGAGCCTTTCACGGTCTGAAACGACGATTTTGTATGTAGACTTTGTAAACATATTCTACCTGGAGTTTCGATAGCACTTGGTTATTTAGGGTACAATAAGGCACAATACACTGTTTTTAGTGAATACAACCTTTTGGGGCACTCCGTGGTGCACTCGCCAGCGCAGCTAGAGTGCCGATTTGAACTATAAAAGTTACTGCAAAACTCCTTAAAAACACGTATTTCGCTTAGAAAACGCATTTTCAAGTGATTTGGAGACATGTTTTGAGAAACAGTTTTTACATCATATTTGAGCGTTTCACGGTCTGAAACGACGATTTTATATGCAGACTTTTTAAACATGTTCTACCTGAAGTTTCGATAGCACTTGGTTATTTAGTGTACAATAAGACAAAATACACTGTTTGATAGTGAATACAACCTTTTGGGGCACTCCATGGTGCACTTGGCAGCGCAGCTAGAGTGCCGATTTAAACTATAGAAGTTACTGCAAAACATCTTAAAAACACGTAATTCGCTTAGAAAACGCATTTTCAAATGATATGGAGACATGTTTTGAGAAACAGTTTTTACATCATATTTGAGCGTTTCACGGTCTGAAACGACGATTTTGTATGTAGACTTTGTAAACATATTCTACCTGTAGTTTCGATAACACTTGGTTATTTAGGGTACAATAAGACAAAATACACTGTTTTTTAGTGAGGGGCTGTCCTTAAATTACGTAACGCTTCAAGGGGGGGGGGTCAAGATTAGCGTTACGAAGCGTTACGAGGGGGTGGGGGAGAGTTAATGTGTGAGTTACGTAACGATAAAATATAAAAAATATTGCTAAACTTGCTTTAATAGTTTTGAAACATTCAAATTTCGCGGTGCTAATTCGTTTATGCAGGCAGTCGTTTGTTTTCAATAACAGTCAACATAATATGTCGGGCACAGTTCAAATTCGGCCCAGTGGTCTTTCATTCGTGCAATGCAATTCATATTAAAACATTAATTCAAGTCGTGTTGATAAGGAAAAACTTTTCAATAGTTTGTTAAAAGCATTTGGAAATGCATATGCTTTTAATTTCCGTGCTTTTATTTTTTCATCTTTATGTATATTAATTTAATTAGTTTGTTTCAAATTTTAAATGAATATTAAAGAGGCCGTATACTTTTATATCCAGTAAAGAAATTTGGGTGACAAGCCGTAGGGCAAGAGTAGTACATTATTTTTCATCTTTATGTATATTAATTTAAATAGTTGCTGTTCTGTTCTGTTATTTTTCATCTTTATGTACAATAATTTAAATAGTTTCTGTTTTAAATTTTAACTGAATAATAAGGAGGCCATATACTTTTGTATCCAGTAAAGAAATTGGGGTGACAAGCCGTAGGGCAACAGAAGTACATTATTTTTCATCTTTATGTATATTAATTTAATAATTGCTGTTCTGTTATTTTTCATCTGCATATACATTAATTTAAATAGTTTCTGTTTCAAATTTTAACTGAATATTAAGGAGGCCATATACTTTTATATCCAGTAAAGAAATTGGGGTGAGAAGCCGTAGGGCAAGAGTAGTACATTATTTTTCATCTTTATGTATATTAATTTAAATAGTTGCTGTTCCGTTCTGTTATTTTTCATCTTTATATACATTAATTTAAATAGTTTCTGTTTCAAATTTTAACTGAATATTAAAGAGGCCATATACTTTTATATCCAATAAAGAAATTGGGGTGACAAGCCGTAGAGCAACAGTAGTACATTATTTTTCATTTTTATGTATATTAATTTAAATAGTTTCTGTTCTGTTCTGGTATTTTTCATCTTTATGTACATTAATTTAAATAGTTTCTATTTCAAATTTTAACTGAATATTAAGGAGGCCATATGCTTTTATATCCAGTAAAGACATTGGGGTGACAACCCGTAGGGCAAGAGTAGTACATTCTTTTTCATCTTTATGTATATTTATTTAAATAGTTGCTGTTCTGTTCTGTTATTTTTCATCTTTATGTACACTAATTTAAATAGTTTCTGTTTCAAATTGTAACTGAAAATTAAGGAGGCCATATACTTTTATATCCAGTAAAGAAATTGGGGTGACAAGCCGTAGGGCAAGAGTAGTACATTATTTTACATCTTTATGTATATTAATTTAAATAGTTGCTGTTCCGTTATTTTTAATCTTTATGTACATTACTTTAAATAGTTACTGTTTTAAATTTTTAATGAATATTAAGGAGGCCATATACTTTTATATCCAGTAAAGAAATTGGGGTGACAAGCCGTAGGGCAAGAGTAGTACATTATTTTTCATCTTTATGTACATTAATTTAAATAGTTTCTGTTCTGTTCTGTTATTTTTCATCTTTATGTACATTAATTTAAATAGTTTCTATTTCAAATTTTAACTGAATATTAAGGAGGCCATATGCTTCTATATCCAGTAAAGACATTGGGGTGACAACCCGTAGGGCAAGAGTAGTACATTCTTTTTCATCTTTATGTATATTTATTTAAATAGTTGCTGTTCTGTTCTGTTATTTTTCATCTTTATGTACACTAATTTAAATAGTTTCTGTTTCAAATTGTAACTGAAAATTAAGGAGGCCATATACTTTTATATCCAGTAAAGAAATTGGGGTGACAAGCCGTAGGGCAAGAGTAGTACATTATTTTACATCTTTATGTATATTAATTTAAATAGTTGCTGTTCCGTTATTTTTAATCTTTATGTACATTACTTTAAATAGTTACTGTTTTAAATTTTTAATGAATATTAAGGAGGCCATATACTTTTATATCCAGTAAAGAAATTGGGGTGACAAGCCGTAGGGCAACAGTAGTACATTATTTTTCATCTTTATGTATATTAATTTAAATAGTTTCTGTTCTGTTCTGTTATTTTTCGTCTTTATGTACATTAATTTAAATAGAATATTAAGGAGGCCATATACTTTTATATCGAGTAAAGAAATTGGGGTGACAAGCCGTAGGGCAAGAGTAGTACATTATTTTTCATCTTTATGTAAATTAATTTAAATAGTTGCTGTTCTGTTCTGTTATTTTTTATGCTTATATACATTAATTTAAATAGTTTCTGTTTTAAATTTAAACTGAATATTAAGCAGGCCATATACTTTTATATTCAGTAATGAAATTGGAGTGACAAGCCGTAGGGCAAGAGTAGTACATTATTTTTCATCTTTATGTACATTAATTTAAATAGTTTCTGTTTCAAATATAAACTGAATATTAAGAAGGCCATATACTTTTATATCCAGTAATGAAATTGGAGTGACAAGCCGTAGGGCAAAAGTAGTACATTATTTTCATCTTTCTGTATATTAATTTAAATAGTTGCTGTTTTGATATTTTTTATCTTTATATACATTAATTTAAATAGTTTCTGTTTCAAATTTTAACTGAATATTAAGGAGGCCATATACTTTTATATCCAGTAAAGAAATTGGGGTGACAAGCCGTAGGGCAAGAGTAGTACATTATTTTTCATCTTTATGTATATTAATTTAAATAGTTGCTGTTTTGTTATTTTTCATCTTTATATACATTAATTTAAATAGTTTCTGTTTCAAATTTTAACTGAATATAAAGAAGGCCATATACATTTATATCCAGTAAAGATATTGAGGTTACAAGCCGTAGGGCAAGAGAAGTACATTATATTTCATCTTTATGTATATTAATTTAAATAGTTGCTGCTCTGTTCTGTTATTTTTCATCTTTATGTACATTAATTTAAATAGTTTCTGTTTCAAATTTTTAATGAATATTAAGGAGGCCATATACTTTTATATCCAGTAAAGAAATTGGGGTGACAAGCCGTAGGGCAAGAGTAGTACATTATTTTTCATCTTTATGTATATTAATTTAAATAGTTGCTGTTCTGTTCTGTTATTTTTCATCTTTATGTACTTTAATTTAAACAGTTTCTGTTTAAAATTTTTAATGAATATTAAGGAGACCATATACTTTTATATCCAGTAAAGAAATTGGGGTGACAAGCCGTAGGGCAAGAGTAGTATATTATTTTTCACCTTATGTACATTAATTTAAATAGTTTCTGTTCTGTTCTGTTATTTTTCATCTTTATGTACACTAATTTAAATAGTTTCTGTTTCAAATTGTAACTGAATAATAAAGAGGCCATATACTTTTATATCCAGTAAAGAAATTGGGGTGACAACCGTAGGGCAAGAGTAGTACATTATTTTTCATCTTTATGTACATTAATTTAAATAGTTTCTGTTCTGTTCTGTTATTTTTCGTCTTTATGTACATTAATTTAAATAAAATATTAAGGAAGGTCATATACTTTTATATCGAGTAAAGTAATTGGGGTGACAAGCCGTAGGGCAAGAGTAGTACATTATTTTTCATCTTTATGTATATTTATTTAAATAGTTGCTGTTCTGTTCTGTTATTTTTAATCTTTATGTACATTAATTTAAATAGTTTCTGTTTCAAATTGTAACTGAATATTAAGGAGGCTATATACTTTTATATCCAGTAAAGAAATTGGGGCGACAAGCCGTAGGGCAAGAGTAGTACATTATTTTTCATCTTTATGTATATTAATTTAAATAGTTGCTGTTCTGTTCTGTTATTTTTCATGCTTATATACATTAATTTAAATAGTTTCTGTTTTAAATTTAAACTGAATATTAAGCAGGCCATATACTTTTATATCCAGTAATGAAATTGGAGTGACAAGCCGTAGGGCAAGAGTAGTACATTATTTTTCATCTTTATGTACATTAATTTAAATAGTTTCTGTTTCAAATATAAACTGAATATTAAGGAGGCCATATACTTTTATATCCAGTAAGAAATTGGGGAGACAAGCCGTAGGGCAAGGGTAGTACTTTATTTTTTATCTTTATGTACATTAATTTAAATAGTTTCTGTTTTATTCTGTTATTTTTCATCTTTATGTACATTAATTAAAATAGTTTCTGTTTCAAATTTTAACTGAATATTAAGGAGGCCATATACTTTTATATCCAGTAAAAAAATGGGGAAGTCAAGTACTGCGTCACGTAATATATGGGGGGGGGGTTCATGTTTGCGTTACGGGTGCGTTAAAAAAGCGGTGGGGGGTATTAAAAATTTCCTAATTTTGCGTTACGTAATTTAAGGACAGCCCCTGAATACAACCTTTTAGGCGCACTCCGTGGTGCACTCGCCAGCGCAGCTAGAGTGCCGATTTGAACTATAGAAGTTACTGCAAAACACCTTAAAAACACGGAATTCGCTTAGAAAACGCATTTTCATGTGATTTGGAGACATGTTTTGATAAACAGTTTTTACATCATATTTGAGCGTTTCACGATCTGAAACGACGATTTTGCATGTATCTTTGGAAACATATGCTACCTGTAGTTTCGATGGAACTAGTTTATTTATGCTACAATAAAACAAAATACACTGATTTTTAGTGAATACAAGGTTTTGGAGGCACTCCGTCGTGCACTCGCCAGCGCAGCTAGAGTGCCGATTTGAAGTTACTGCAAAACACCTTAAAAACACTTATTTCGCTTAGAAAACGCATTTTCAAGTGATTTGGAGACATGTTTTGAGAAACAGTTTTTTTAGCATATTTGAGCGTTTCATGATCTGAAACGACGATTTTGCATGTATCTTTGGAAACATATTCTACCTGTAGTTTCGATGGAACTAGGTTACTTATGCTACAATAAGACAAAATACACTGATTTTTAGTAAAAACAAGGTTTTGGAGGCACTCCGTGGTGCACTCGCCAGCGCAGCTAGAGTGCCGATTTGAACTATAGAAATTACTGCGAAACACCTTAAAAACTCGTAATTCGCTTAGAAAACGCATTTTCAAGTGATTTGGAGACATGTTTTGAGAAACAGTTTTTACATCATATTTGAGCGTTTCACGGTCTGAAACGACGATTTTGCATGTATCTTTGGAAACATATTCTACCTGTAGTTTCGATGGAACTAGGTTATTTAGGGTACAATAAGACAAAATACACTGATTTTTAGTGAATACAAGGTTTTGGAGGCACTCCGTGGTGCACGCGCCAGCGCAGCTAGAGTACCGATTTGAAGTTACTGCAAAACACCTTAAAAAACGTAATTCGCTTAGAAAACGCATTTTCAAGTGATTTGGAGACATGTTTCGAGAAACAGTTTTTACAGCATATTTGAGCGTTTTACGGTCTGAAACGACGATTTTGTATGTAGACTTTGTAAACATATTCTACTTGTAGTTTTGATAGCACTTGATTATTTAGGGTACAATAATACAAAATACACTGTTTTTTAGTGAATACAACCTTTTGGTGCACTCCGTGGTGCACTCGACAGCAAAGCTAGAATGCCGATTTGAACTATAGTAGTTACTGCAAAACACCTTAAAAACACGTAATTCGTTTTGAAAAGGCATTTTCAAGTGATTTGGAGACATGTTTTGAGAAACAGTTTTTACATCATATTTGAGCGTTTCACGATCTGAAACGACGATTTTGCATGTATCTTTGGAAACATATTCTACCAGTAGTTTCGATGGAACTAGGTTATTTATACTACAATAAGACAAAAAACACTGTTTTTTAGTGAATACAAGGTTTTGGAGGCACACCGTGGTGCACTCGCCAGCGCAGCTAGAGTGCCGATCTGATGTTACTGTAAAACACCTTAAAAACACGTAATTCGCTTGGAAAACGCATTTTCAAGTGATTTGGAGACATGTTTTGAGAAACAGTTTTTACATCATATTTGAGCCTTTCACGGTCTGAAACGACGATTTTGTATGTAGACTTTGTAAACATATTCTACCTGGAGTTTCGATAGCACCTGGTTATTTAGGGTACAATAAGGCACAATAGACTGTTTTTTAGTGAATACAACCTTTTGGGGCACTCCGTGGTGCACTCGCCAGCGCAGCTAGAGTGTCGATTTGAACTATAGAAGTTACTGCAAAACTCCTTAAAAACACGTAATTCGCTTAGAAAACGCATTTTCAAGTGATTTGGAGACATGTTTTGAGAAACAGTTTTTACATCATATTTGAGCGTTTCACGGTCTGAAACGACGATTTTATATGCAGACTTTTTAAACATGTTCTACCTGAAGTTTCGATAGCACTTGGTTATTTAGTGTACAATAAGACAAAATACACTGTTTGATAGTGAATACAACCTTTTGGGGCACTCCATGGTGCACTTGCCAGCGCAGCTAGAGTGCCGATTTAAACTATAGAAGTTACTGCAAAACATCTTAAAAACACGTAATTCGCTTAGAAAACGCATTTTCAAATGATATGGAGACATGTTTTGAGAAACAGTTTTTACATCATATTTGAGCGTTTCACAGTCTGAAACGACGATTTTGTATGTAGACTTTGTAAACATATTCTACCTGTAGTTTCGATAACACTTGGTTATTTAGGGTACAATAAGACAAAATACACTGTTTTTTAGTGAGGGGCTGTCCTTAAATTACGTAACGCTTCAAGGGGGGGGGTCAAGAGTAGCGTTACGAAGCGTTACGAGGGGGTGGGGGAGAGTTAATGTGTGAGTTACGTAACGATAAAATATAAAAAATATTGCTAAACTTGCTTTAATAGTTTTGAAACATTCAAATTTCGCGGTGCTAATTCGTATATGCAGGCAGTCGTTTGTTTTCAGTCAACATAATATGTCGGGCACAGTTCAAATTCGGCCCAGTGGTCTTTCATTCGTGCAATGCAATTCATATTAAAACATTAATTCAAGTCGTGTTGATAAGGAAAAACTTTTCAATAGTTTGTTAAAAGCATTTGGAAATGCATATGCTTTTAATTTCTGTGCTTTTATTTTTTCATCTTTATGTATATTAATTTAATTAGTTTGTTTCAAATTTTAAATGAATATTAAAGAGGCCGTAAACTTTTATATCCAGTAAAGAAATTTGGGTGACAAGCCGTAGGGCAAGAGTAGTACATTATTTTTCATTTTTATGTATATTAATTTAAATAGTTGCTGTTCTGTTCTGTTATTTTTCATCTTTATGTACATTAATTTAAATAGTTTCTGTTTTAAATTTTAACTGAATAATAAGGAGGCCATATACTTTTGTATCCAGTAAAGAAATTGGAGTGACAAGCCGTAGGGCAACAGTAGTACATTATTTTTCATCTTTATGTATATTAATTTAATACATGCTGTTCTGTTATTTTTCATCTGCATATACATTAATTTAAATAGTTTCTGTTTCAAATTTTAACTGAATATTAAGGAGGCCATATACTTTTATATCCAGTAAAGAAATTGGGATGAGAAGCCGTAGGGCAAGAGTAGTACATTATTTTTCATCTTTACGTATATTAATTTAAATAGTTGCTGTTCCGTTCTGTTATTTTTCATCTTTATATACATTAATTTAAATAGTTTCTGTTTCAAATTTTAACTGAATATTAAAGAGGCCATATACTTTAATATCCAATAAAGAAATTGGGGTGACAAGCCGTAGAGCAACAGTAGTACATTATTTTTCATCTTTATGTATATTAATTTAAATAGTTTCTGTTCTGTTCTGGTATTTTTCATCTTTATGTACATTAATTTAAATAGTTTCTATTTCAAATTTTAACTGAATATTAAGGAGGCCATATGCTTTTATATCCAGTAAAGAAATTGGGGTGACATGCCGTAGGGCAAGAGTAGTACATTCTTTTTCATCTTTATGTATATTAATTTAAATAGTTTCTGTTTCAAATTGTAACTGAATATTAAGGAGGCCATATACTTTTATATCCAGTAAAGAAATTGGGGTGACAAGCAGTAGGGCAAGAGTAGTACATTATTTTTCATCTTTATGTACATTAATTTAAATAGTTTCTGTTCTGTTCTGTTATTTTTCATCTTTATGTACATTAATTTAAATAGTTTCTATTTCAAATTTTAACTGAATATTAAGGAGGCCATATGCTTTTATATCCAGTAAAGACATTGGGGTGACAAGCCGTAGGGCAAAAGTAGTACATTATTTTTCATCTTTATGTATATTAATTTAAATAGTTGCTGTTCTGTTATTTGTCATCTTTATATACATTAATTAAAAATAGTTTCTGTTGCAAATTTTAACTGTATATTAAGGAAGCCATATACTTTTATATCCAGTAAAGAATTTAGGGTGACAAGCCGTAGGGCAAAGGTAGTACATTATTTTTCACCTTTATGTATTTTAATTTAAATAGTTGCTGTTCTGTTCTGTTATTTTTCATCTTTATATACATTAATTTAAATAGTTTCTGTTTCAAATTTTAACTGAATATTAAGGAGGCCATATACTTTTATATCCAGTAAAGAAATTGGGGTGACAAGCCGTAGGGCAAGAGTAGTACATTATTTTTCATCTTTATGTACATTAATTTAAATAGTTTCTGTTCTGTTCTGTTATTTTTCATCTTTATGTACATTAATTTAAATAGTTTCTATTTCAAATTTTAACTGAATATTAAGGAGGCCATATGCTTTTATATCCAGTAAAGACATTGGGGTGACAAGCCGTAGGGCAAGAGTAGCACATTCTTTTTCATCTTTATGTATATATATTTAAATAGTTGCTGTTCTGTTCTGTTATTTTTCATCTTTATGTACATTAATTTAAATAGTTTCTGTTTCAAATTGTAACTGAATATTAAGGAGGCCATATACTTTTATATCCAGTCAAGAAATTGGGGTGACAAGCCGTAGGGCAAGAGTAGTACATTATTTTCTTCTTTATGTATATTAATTTAAATAGTTGCTGTTCTGTTATTTGTCATCTTTATATACATTAATTAAAAATAGTTTCTGTTGTAAATTTTAACTGTATATTAAGGAGGCAATATACTTTTATATCCAGTAAAGAAATTGGGGTGACAAGCTGTAGGGCAAGAGAAGTACAATATTTTTCATCTTTATGTATATTAAATTAAATAGTTTCTGTTCTGTTCTGTTATTTTTCATCTTTATATATATTATATTAAATAGTTTCTGTTTCAAATTTTAACTGAATATTAAGGAGGCCATATACTTTTATATCCAGTAATGAAATTGAGGTGACAAGCCGTAGGGCAAGAGTAGCACATTATTTGTCATCTTTATGTACATTAAATTAAATAGTTTCTCTTCTGTTCTGTTATTTTTCATCTTTATGTACAATATTTTAAATAGTTTATGTTTCAACTTTTTACTGAATATTAAGAAGGCAATATACTTTTATATCCAGTAAAGAAATTGGGGTGACAAGCCGTAGGTCAAGAGTAGTACATTATTTTTCTTCTTTATGTATATTAATTTAAATATTTGCTGTTCTGTTCTCTTATTTTTCATCTTTATGTACATTAATTTAAATAGTTTTTGTTTCAAATTTTAACTGAATATTAAGGAGGCCATATACTTTTGTATCCAGTAAAGAAATTGGGGTGACAAGCCGTAGGGCAAGAGTAGTACATTATTTTTTATCTTTATGTACATTAATTTAAATAGTTTCTTTTCTGTTCTGTAATTTTTCATCTTTATGTACAATAATTTAAATAGTTTCTGTTTCAAATTTTAACTGAATATTAAGGAGGCCATATACTTTTTTATCCAGTAAAGAAATTGGAGTGACAAGCCGTAGGGCAAGAGTAGTACATTATTTTTCATCTTTATGTATATTAATTTAAATAGTTGCTGTTCTGTTCTGTTATTTTTCATCTTTATATACATTAATTTGAATAGTTTCTGTTTCAAATTTTAACTGAATATTAAGGAGGCCATATACTTTTATATCCAGTAAAGAAATTGGGGTGACAAAACGTAGGGCAAGTGTAGTACATTATTTTTCATCTTTATGTATATTAATTTAAATAGTTGCTGTTCCGTTCTGATATTTTTCATCTTTATATACATTAAGTTAAATAGTTTCTGTTTCAAATTTTAACTGAATATTAAGGAGGCCATATACTTTTATATCCAGTAAAGAAATTGGGTGACAAGCCGTATTGAAAGAGTAGTACATTATTTTTCATCTTTATGTACATTAATTTAAATAGTTTCTGTTCTGTTATTTTTCATCTTTATGTACATTAATTTAAATAGTATCTGTTTCAAATTTTAACTGAATATTAAGGAGGCCATATATTTTTATATCCAGTAAAGAAATTGGGGTGACAAGCCGTAGGGCAAGAGTAGTACATTATTTTTCATCTTTATGTATATTAATTTAAATAGTTGCTGTTCTGTTCTGTAATTTTTCATCTTTATGTACAATAATTTAAATATTTTCTGTTTCAAATTTTAACTGAATATTAAGGAGGCCATATACTTTTTGTTGAGACAAAGAGACCTTTGTTGAAATAATGATTTGCATAAATGAACTACAGCAAAGTACAAATATAAAGATTTATTTAATAAAGAACGTAAACAGTATATCTGTCAAAAATATCAGATGCGAGAACATATATGACAGCAAGCATGCAACTTGATCAAACATAACATCATGTAGAAATAGCAAAATGAAAGTTTTTCTTCAACACTTCCCCTAAAACTTTACATTTTAATTTTTCATTCTTAACAAATTGCACAAATTAGCGAAAATTTTATGTTGTACTGGTTTCGTATAAATATCTGCAATTTGATTTTTACTTGCAACATGTTCAATAGTTAATTTTTTAAACTTTAAAAGTTCCCGAACATAATGATAGCGAACGTCAATATGTTTTGACCTGTTATGAAGTTCGTTATTTTTGACCAATTTTACAGCACTCGCATTATCACAGTACAAAACAGGTACATTTTTTACCACAGAAATATCTCGCAGCAATCAATCCAACCAAATCGCCTCTTTAGCCGCCTCACTCGCAGCCACGTACTCAGCTTCAGTAGTAGACAGAGACACACATCGCTGTCGTCTGCTCATCCAGGAAATTGCTCCTCCACTGTACATTGATACCATCCCGCTGACTGACCTTCTCAACGTTGGCTCTGCTGCATAATCTGCATCACTAAAAATTTTCAACTCACCTGTATTCATCGAAGACTGATACAGAATACCGAGAGACTTAGAACCTTTCAAATATTTAAAAATTCTTGTAACTAATCTCCAATGCCTCTCGCGAGGTTGCTCCAAAAATTGCGATGCATAGTTTACAGCAAATGAAAGATCTGGTCTAGAAACAACAGCCAAGTACATGAGACAGCCAATCGCCTCACGATATGGAGCATAAGAAAATCCGGTACTCTCAGCTTCCCCTATTTGTACATAATCCTCGATTGGAGTATTTACTGGATTAACATTATCCATTTTGAACCGCTTTAATATCTCCTCTGCACACCTTTTCTGGTTTATAAAAATAGATCCATCATCACAACGTTGAATTTGCATGTTTAGGTAATATCCAATTGGTTCAGTGGTTATATCAAACTCCTTCTCTAACTCTTTTAGAAATTTCTTTATGTTAGCTGTTTTAGTCGCAGCAACCAGACCATCATCCACGTATATTGCAACTATCAATATGTCCATCGACGTAATTCTGTAGAATAA
This sequence comes from Harpalus rubripes, assembly GCA_963082715.1. NCBI lineage: Eukaryota > Metazoa > Arthropoda > Insecta > Coleoptera > Carabidae > Harpalus > Harpalus rubripes. The sequence goes on from CAUJCB010000233.1 coordinate 306,369, forward strand.
ACAAGGGTCTGCTTTGCTTTCTTCAAGTCCAAGTTTGACTAAGACGTTCATGAACCGTTCATTCCAGCACCTGGGTGACTGTTTCAGACCATATAAACTTTTATGAAGCTTGCATACCCGTGACGAGAAATCTTTAAAACCCTCAGGTTGCTCCATAAATATTTCCTCGTTGAGTACTCCATTCAAGAACGCCGTCTTAACATCAAATTGCTCCAATTCAAGATGCTCGTTTGCAGCAACACTCAGCATAGTCCTAATCGTGTCAAAACGCGCAACTGGACTAAAGGTCTCATTGAAATCAATGCCTTCTTGCTGGCTATAACCTTTAGCAACCAGACGAGCCTTAAAACGATTAATTTGTCCATCGGCATTACGCTTTAGACGATACACCCATCGATTTGAAATAGCTCTTCGATCCGGTGACAATTCAACAAAACTCCAGGTTGACGTTTCTTCCAAGGACTTCATTTCTTCTTTCATAGCATCTTGCCATTGCTGATGGTACTGTGAATTTACGGCCTCTTTATAGCTTTTGGGCTCTTTAACCTCTGCTAATACTGCTTCGATAAAACGTTCAGGTGGTTTAATCTTCCGTCTATCTCTCAAAGATAAACTTGTCATCTCATTTTCCAAAGATAATTTCTCTTCATCTCCAGTGGTGTCGTTTGAATTATTTGTTATACCCATGTTTCTTTCGTTACCATCAGTAGATTGTTTTGTCAAATCTTCTACGTTAGACTCAGATTGATTAGTTGTTTTTGTATCAAACAGAGTTACCACGTTTCCACATTTTTCAGGTTTAAAAATTACATGAGTACTTCGAGTAATCTTCTTTCCAGATTTCATCCAAATACGGTAACCATCAATATCTTCTGAATATCCCACGAAAATACCAAGCTGTCCTTTTGCGTCCCATTTCTTTCTTTTTTCAGCAGGTACATGAACATAACATTCAGTACCAAATACGTGTAACTTTTCTAAATGCACTGTTTTACCAGTGAAGAGTTCGAACGGTGTTTTAAGATCAACTGTACTTGGTCCAGTCCGATTAAGCAGTCTTCGGTAAGCTCTTTGACAATAACATTGTACGTGCAAGTTCCACCACGGTTCTATTTGTGCGCTCAGCACAGCCATTTTGCTCCGGACTGTATGGATTTACTACAACAAACTTTATACCATGCGACTTCAGAATATTTTTCACACTGACGTTGTTAAACTCCAAACCTCCATGTGATTGAATGGTTCGTACTTTCAAGTTGTAATGATTGTTTACAAGTTTTATCATTTCAGATATTTTCTGTGGAGTTTCCGATTTTTCCTTGCGGAAATATACAATGCGAAATCTTGAAAAGTCACAAGTGAAACATATGAAATATTTTGCTCCACCCAATGAGGTACACTCCATTGCACCACAAAGATCTGCGTGAATTATAGCACCTGGTTCTATACTTCGTTGATTTCTTGATTCAAAACTACTCCTTTGTTGTTTTCCTTCAACACAGGCCGCGCAGAATTCGAAGTCGGTAGGTACATCAATTCCTTTTAGTTTAAGTAGTCGCTGAACATGGCGTTTGTTTTGATGTCCTAGTTTCTCATGCCAAAGCTGTAATGTTTGCCTTGACGCCAAATTGGCTTCAGTATTTACTAAATCTAGTGGTTCTTTGATTCGAATCAACATCCTGAACAGCTGTCCATGTCGAACACCACGAGCCTTGACAATATTTTCTTGCAAAAATTCACATGATTCCCTCGTAGACCTGAACTGCATCTTCTTGTCTAGGGCAGACGTTACAGAGAATAAGTATCTTCTAGCATCAGGAACGTAAAGGACAATCATCATCACACTAGGTAGCCAATTTCCATCAACTGCTGCCTCAAATTTTATTGTGCCCTTTCCTAAAGCATTCATAGTTGATTTATCACCAATATGAATTTTTATTGGTTTTATAAAATATTCTAAAGAAGAAAACCATTCCTTTCTGTGAGTTAAATGATCTGTTGCCCCTGAATCTACTATCCACAGATCGTTGTCACATTCCATGTTTAAGACTTCAACAATAAATGCACTGTCATTGTTGCTTGCTTCGTTTTGTTTATTATGTTTTGATGTTTGACAGTTTCGTTTTATGTGACCTATCTCACCGCATTTATAACATTTGAAATTATTATGTTTTACCTTGTTTCTGTTGCTTGGTTTTCTTTCTGGATATTTATTCTTACTGTCGAAGTTTGTTCGTCGTTCATATCGCTTTTGAGTATTTGCTGTCCTTGCTGCCATCAGCGCTGACATTTCTTCCTTCTTGATTACTTGTAGTTGTCGTCGTTTTTCATCTGATGTTAGTAAGCTAATTAAATTTGAGAACGTTTGTTGTTCCTCCGGTCTTGCCCACCATGCCTGACGTAGACCCTCGTATTCTTCCGGTAGCGTGTCTAAAAATTTAACTAGAATAGAAGAATCATCGGGTTTTACATTTAAATTCTGCATTCGCAATACAAGACCTTCAAATTTTGCAATATGAGCAACCATATTATCACTAGGTTCCATTAGAAAACCAAAAAATTCTGTTTGAACACTATGTGCAGCTTGCTTCGTCTGTTGTTCAAATACCGCAAGCAATTTCACCCACATGTCTCGTGCAGACTCACATGTAATCAACAGCGCCATCACCCCAGACTCTATAGATCGTACAATAATTTGACTAGCTGCTCGATCCGCTTTATCCCATACTTTCAATTGTACATCATACTGAGCTCGTTGTTCAGCTGTAGCTCTTTTCGCGAGTGCAACTGGTCGTTGCATTTCAACTGTGCAAACTTCATATGCACCATCAGTACCACGTAGCAGGTTCCTGATTGCGAATTTCCACAATGCCCAATTTTCTGCTCCTCGCAGTTTTTCAATTCCGTGCAAATCCATGCTCTTCACAAAAAGACTTGTCCCTTTTTGTATACACCAGCAACAATACCTATTTCATTCCAAGGAACTACGCTCTGTTACCATGTTGAGACAAAGTTACTTTTGTTGAAATAATGATTTGCATAAATGAACTACAGCAAAGTACAAATATAAAGATTTATTTAATAAAGAACGTAAACAGTATGTCTGTCAAAAATATCAGATGCGAGAACATATATGACAGCAAGCATGCAACTTGATCAAACATAACATCATGTAGAAATAGCAAAATGAAAGTTTTTCTTCAACACTTTTATATCCAGTAAAGAAATTGGGGTGACAAGCCGTAGGGCAAGAGTAGTACATTATTTTCCATCTTTATGTATATTAATTTAAATAGTTGCTGTTCTGTTATTTTTCATCTTTATATACATTAATTTAAATAGTTTCTGTTTAAAATTTTAACTGAATATTAAGGAGGCCATATACTTTTATATCCAGTAAAGAAATTGGGGTGACAAGCCGTAGGGCAAGAGCAGTACATTATTTTTCATTTTTATGTATATTAATTTAAATAGTTGCTGTTCTGTTCTGTTATTTTTCATCTTTATATACATTAATTTTAATAGTTCTGTTTCAAATTTTAACTGTTTATTAAGGAGGCCATACACTTATATATTTAGTAATGAAATTGGGGTGACAAGCCGTAGGGCAAGAGTAGTACATTATTTTTTATCTTTATGTAAATTAATTTAAATAGTTTCTGTTCTTTTCTGTTATTTTTCATCTTTATGTACATTAATTTAAATAGTTTCTGTTTCAAAGTTTAACTGAATATTAAGGAGGCCATATACTTTTATATCCAGTAAAGAAATTGGGGTGACATGCCGTAGGGCAAGAGTAGTACATTATTTTTCATCTTTATGTATATTAATATAAGTAGTTGCTGTTCTGTTCTGTTATTTTTCATCTTTATATACATTAATTTAAATAGTTTCAGTTTCAAATTTTAACTGAATATTAAGGAGGCCATATACTTATATCCAGTAAATAAATTGGGGTGACAAGCCGTAGGGCAAGAGTAGTACATTATTCTTCATCTTTATTTACATTAATTTAAATAGTTTCTGTTCTGTTCTGTTATTTTTCATCTTTATGTACATTAATTTAAACACTTTCTGTTTCAAATTTTAACTGAATATTAAGGAGGCCATATACTTTTATATCCAGTAAAGAAATTGGGGTGACAAGCCGTAGGGCAAGAGTAGTACATTATTTTTCATCTTAATGTATATTAATTTAAATAGTTGCTGTTCTGTTCTGTTATTTTTCATCATTATATACATTAATTTAAATAAATATTGTTTCAAATTTTAACTGAATATTAAAAAGGCTATATACTTTTATATACAGTAAATAAATTGGGGTGACAAGCCGTAGAGCAGCAGTAGTACATTATTTTTCATCTTTATGTATATTAATTTAAATAGTTGCTGTTCTGTTCTGTTATTTTTTCATCTTTATGTACATTTATTTAATTAGTTTGTTTCAAATTTTAACTGAGTATTAAAAAGACCATATACTTTTATATCCAGGAAAAAATTGGGGTGACAAGCCGTAGGGCAAGAGTAGTACATTATTTTTCATCTTTATGTATATTAATTTAAATAGTTGCTGTTCTGTTCTGTTATTTTTCATCTTTATGTACATTAATTTAAATAGTTTTTTTTTCAAATTGTAACTGAATATTAAGGAGGCCATGTACTTTTATATCCAGTAATGAAATTGGAGTGACAAGCCGTAGGGCAAGAGTAGTACATTATTTTTCATCTTTATGTACATTAATTTAAATAGTTTCTGTTTCAAATTTTAACTGAATATTAAGGAGGCCATATACTTTTATATCCAGTAAAGAAATTAGGTTGACAAACCGTAGGGCAAGTGTAGTACATTATTTTTCATCTTTATGTATATTAATTTAAATAGTTGCTGTTTCAAATTGTAACTGAATATTAGGGAGGCCATATACTTTTATATCCAGTAAAGAAATTGGGGTGGCAAGCCGTAGGGCAAGAGTAGTACATTATTTTTCATCTTCATGTACATTAATTTAAATAGTTGCTGTACTGTTCTGTTATTTTTCATCTTTGTGTATATTAATTTCAATAGTTTCTGTTCTGTTCTGTTATTTTGCATCTTTATGTACATTAATTTAAATAGTTTCTGTTTCAAATTTTAACTGAATACTAAGGAGGCCATATACTTTTATATCCAGTACAGAAATTGAGGTGACAAGCCGTAGGGCAAGAGTAGTACATTATTTTTCATCTTTATGTATATTAATTTAAATAGTTGCTGTTCTGTTCTGTTATTTTTCATCTTTATGTACATTAATTTAAATAGTTGCTGTTTTGTTATTTTTAATCTTTATATACATTAATTTAAATAGTTTCTGTTTCAAATTTTAAATGAATATTAAGGAGGCCATATACTTTTAAATCCAGTACAGAAATTGAGGTGACAAGCCGTAGGGCAAGAGTAGTACATTATTTTTCATCTTTATGTACATTAATTTAAATAGTTTCTGTTTTAAATTTTAACTGAATATTAAGGAGGCCATATACTTTTATATCCAGTAAAGAAATTGGGGTGACAAGTCGTAGGGCAAGGGTAGTACATTATTTTTCATCTTTATGTACATTAATTTAAATAGTTTCTGTTCTGTTCTGTTATTTTTCATCTCTATGTACATTAATTTAAATAGTTTCTGTTTCAAATTTTAACTGAATATTAAGGAGGCCATATACTTTTATATCCAGTAAATAGATGGGGAGGTCAAGTACTGCGTCACGTAATATATAGGGGGGTTCATGTTTGCGTTACGGGTGCGTTAGAAAGAGGGTAGGGGGTATTAAAAATTTCCTAATTTTGCGTTACGTAATTTAAGGACAGCCCCTGAATACAACCTTTTGGGGGCACTCCGTGGTGCACTCGCCAGCGCAGCTAGAGTGCCGATTTGAACTATAGAATTTACTGCAAAACACCTTAAAAACACGGAATTCGCTTAGAAAACGCATTTTCAGGTGATTTGGAGACATGTTTTAAAAAACAGTTTTTACATCATTTTTGAGCGTTTCACGGTCTGAAACGACGATTTTGCATGAATCTTTAGAAACATAATCTATCTGTAGTTTCGATGGAACTAGGTTATTTATGCTACAATAAGACAAAATACACTGATTTTTAGTGAATACAAGGTTTTGGAAGCACTCCGTGTTGCACTCGCCAGCGCAGCTAGAGTGCCGATTTGAACTATAGAAGTTACTACAAGACACCTTAAAAACACGTAATTCGCTTAGAAAATGCATTTTCAAGTGATTTGGAGACATGTTTTGAGAAACAGTTTTTACATCATATTTGAGCGTTTCACGATCTGAAACGACGATTTTGCATGTATCTTTGGAAACATATTCTACCTGTAGTTTCGATGGAGCTAGGTTATTTATGCTACAATAAGACAAAATACACTGATTTTTAGTAAATACAAGGTTTTGGAGGTACTCCGTGGTGCACTCGCCAGCGCAGCTAGAGTGCCGATTTGAACTATAGAAGTTACTGCAAAACACCTTAAAAACACGTAATTCGCTTAGAAAACGCATTTTCAAGTGATTTGGAGACATGTTTTGAGAAACAGTTTTTACAGCATATTTGAGCGTTTCACGATCTGAAACGACGATTTTGCATGTATCTTTGGAAACATATTCTACTTGTAGTTTCGATGGAACTAGGTTATTTATGCTACAATAAGACAAAATACACTGATTTTTAGTGAATACAAGGTTTTGGAGGCACTCCGTGGTGCAATCGCCAGCGCAGCCAGAGTGCCGATTTGAACTATAGAAGTTAATGCAAAACACCTTAAAAACACGTATTTCGCTTAGAAAACGCATTTTCAAGTGATTTGGAGACATGTTTTGAGAAACAGTTTTTACATCATATTTGAGAGTTTCACGTTCTGAAACGACGATTTTGTATGTAGACTTTGTAAACATATTCTACCTGTATTTTCGATTGCACTTGGTTATTTAGGGTACAATAAGACAAAATACACTGTTTTTTAGTGAATACAACCTTTTGGGGCACTCCGAGGTGCACTCGCCAGCGCAGCTAGAGTGCCGATTTGAACTATAGAAGTTACTGCAAAACACCTTAAAAACACGTATTTCGCTTAGAAAACGCATTTTCAAGTGATTTGGAGACATGTTTTGAGAAACAGTTTTTACATCATATTTGAGCGTTTCACGGTCTGAAACGACGATTTTGCATGAATCTTTGGAAACATATTCTACCTGAAGTTTCGATGGAACTAGGTTATTTATGCTACAATAAGACAAAATACTCTGATTTTTAGGGAATACAAGGTTTTGGAAGCACTCCGTGGTGCACTCGCCAGCGCAGCTAGAGTGCCGATTTGAACTATAGAAGTAACTGCGAAACACCTTAAAAACACGTAATTCGCTTCGAAAACGCATTTTCTAGTGATTTGGGGACATGTTTTGAGAAACAGTTTTTACATCATATTTGAGTGTTTCACGATCTGAAACGACGATTTTGGATGTATCCTTGGAAATATATTCTACCTGTAGTTTCGATGGAGCTAGATTATTTATGCTACAATAAGACAAAATATATTGATTTTTAGTGAATACAAGGTTTTGGAGGCACTCCGTGGTGCACTCGCCAGCGCAGCCAGAGTGCTGATTTGAACTATAGAAGTCACTGCAAAACACCTTAAAAACACGTAATTCGCTTAGAAAACGCATTTTCAAGTGATTTGGAGACATGTTTTGAGAAACAGTTTTTACATCATATTTGAGCGATTTTCGGTCTGAAACGACGATTTTGCATGAATCTTTGGAAACATATTCTACCTGTAGTTTTGATGGAACTAGGTTATTTAAGCTACAATAAGACAAAATACACTGATTTTTAGTGAATACAAGGTTTTGGAGGCACTCCGTCGTGCACTCGCCAGCGCAGCTAAAGTGCCGATTTGAACTATAGAAGTTACAGCAAAACACCTTAAGAACATTTAATTCGCTTAGAAAACGCATTTTCAAGTGATTTGGAGACATGTTTTGAGAAACAGTTTTTACATTATATTTGAGCCTTTCACGGTCTGAAACGACGATTTTGTATGTAGACTTTGTAAACATATTATACCTGGAGTTTCGATAGCACTTGGTTATTTAGGGTACAATAAGGCAAAATACACTGTTTTTTAGTGAATACAACCTTTTGGGGCACTCCGTGGTGCACTCGCCAGCGCAGCTAGAGTGCCGATTTGAACTATAGAACTTACGGCAAAACACCTTAAAAACACGGAATTCGCTTAGAAAATGCATTTTCAAGTGATTTGGAGACATGTTTTGAGAAACAGTTTTTACATCATATTTGAGCGTTTCACGATCTGAAACGACGATTTTGCATGTATCTTTGGAAACATATTCTACCTGTAGTTTCGATGGAGCTAGGTTATTTATGCTACAATAAGACAAAATACACTGATTTTTATTGAATACAAGGTTTTGGAGGCACTCCGTGGTGCACTCGCCAGCACAGCTAGAGTGCCGATTTGAAGTTACTGCAAAACATGTTAAAAACACGTAAATCCCCTAGAAAACGCATTTTGAAGTGATTTGGAGACATGTTTTGAGAAACAGTTTTTACAGCATATTTGAGCGTTTCACGATCTGAAACGACGATTTTGCATGTATCTTTGGAAACATATTCTACCTGTAGTTTCGATGGAGCTAGGTTATTTATGCTACAATAAGACAAAATACACTGATTTTTAGTGAATACAAGGTTTTGGAGGCACTCCGTAGTGCACTCGCCAGCGCAGCTAGAGTGCCGATTTGAACTATAGAAGATACTGCAAAACACCTTAAAATCACGTAATTCGCTTAGAAAACGCATTTTCAAGTGATTTGGAGACATGTTTTGAGAAACAGTTTTTACAGCATATTTGAGCGTTTCACGGTCTGAAACGACGATTTTGTATGTAGACTTTGTAAACATATTCTACCTGTATTTTCGATAGCACTTGGTTATTTAGGGTACAATAAGACAAAATACACTGTTTTTTAGTGAATAAAACAATTTGGGTCCCTCCGTGGTGCACTCGCCAGCGCAGCTAGAGTGCCGATTTGAACTATAGAAGTTACTGCAAAACACCTTAAAAACACGTAATTCGCTTAGAAAACGCATTTTCAAGTGATTTGGAGACATGTTTTGAGAAACAGGTTTTACATCATATTTGAGCGTTTCACGGTCTGAAACGACGATTTTGCATGAATCTTTAGAAACATATTCAACCTGAGGTTTCGATGGAACTAGGTTATTTATGTTACAATAAGACAAAATACACTGATTTTTAGTGAATACAAGGTTTTGGAGGCACTCCGTGGTGCACAGCTAGAGTGCCGATTTGAAGTTACTGCAAAACATGTTAAAAACACGTAAATCGCCTAGAAAACGCATTTTGAAGTTATTTCTATACATGTTTTGAGAAACAGTTTTTACAGCATATTTGAGCGTTTCACGATCTGAAACGACGATTTTGCATGTATCTTTGGAAACATATTCTACCTGTAGTTTCGATGGAGCTAAGTTATTTATGCTACAATAAGACAAAATACACTGATTTTTAGTAAATACAAGGTTTTGGAGGCACTCCGTGGTACACTCGCCAGCGCAGCTAGAGTGCCGATTTGAACTATAGAAGATACTGCAAAACACCTTAAAATCACGTAATTCGCTTAGAAAACGCATTTTCAAGTGATTTGGAGACATGTTTTGAGAAACAGTTTTTACAGCATATTTGAGCGTTTCACGGTCTGAAACGACGATTTTGTATGTAGACTTTGTAAACATATTCTACCTGTATTTTCGATAGCACTTGGTTATTTAGGGTACAATAAGACAAAATACACTGTTTTTTAGTGAATACAACATTTTGGGGCACTCCGTGCTGCACTCGCCAGCGCAGCTAGAGTGCCGATTTGAACTATAGAAGTTACTGCAAAACATGTTAAAAACACGTAAATCGCCTAGAAAACGCATTTTGAAGTTATTTCTATACATGTTTTGAGAAACAGTTTTTACAGCATATTTGAGCGTTTCACGATCTGAAACGACGATTTTGCATGTATCTTTGGAAACATATTCTACCTGTAGTTTCGATGGAGCTAAGTTATTTATGCTACAATAAGACAAAATACACTGATTTTTAGTAAATACAAGGTTTTGGAGGCACTCCGTGGTACACTCGCCAGCGCAGCTAGAGTGCCGATTTGAACTATAGAAGATACTGCAAAACACCTTAAAATCACGTAATTCGCTTAGAAAACGCATTTTCAAGTGATTTGGAGACATGTTTTGAGAAACAGTTTTTACAGCATATTTGAGCGTTTCACGGTCTGAAACGACGATTTTGTATGTAGACTTTGTAAACATATTCTACCTGTATTTTCGATGGAACTAGGTTATTTATGTTACAATAAGACAAAATACACTGATTTTTAGTGATTACAAGGTTTTGGAGGCACTCCGTGGTGCACTCGCCAGCGCAGCTAGAGTGCCGATTTGAATAATAGAAGTTACTGCAAAACACCTTAAAAACACGTAATTCGCTTAGAAAACGCATTTTCAAGTGATTTGGAGACATGTTTTGAGAAACAGTTTTTACAGCATATTTGAGCGTTTCACGATCTGAAACGCCGATTTTGCATGTATCTTTGGAAACATATTCTACCTGAAGTTTCGATGGAACTAGGTTATTTATGCTACAATAAGACAAAATACACTGATTTTTAGTGAATACAAGGTTTTGGAAGCACTCCGTGGTGCACTCGCCAGCGCAACTAGAGTGCCGATTTGAACTATAGAAGTTACTGCAAAACACCTTAAAAACACGTAATTCGCTTAGAAAACGCATTTTCAAGTGATTTGGGGACATGTTTTGAGAAACAGTTTTTACATCATATTTGAGCGTTTCACGATCTGAAACGACGATTATGCATGTATTTTTGGAAACATATTCTACCTGTAGTTTTGATGGAACTAGGTTATTTAAGCTACAATAAGACAAAATACACTGATTTTTAGTGAATACAAGGTTTTGGGGCACTCCGTCGTGCACTCGCCAGCGCAGCTAAAGTGCCGATTTGAACTATAGAAGTTACAGCAAAACACCTTAAGAACATTTAATTCGCTTAGAAAACGCATTTTCAAGTGATTTGGAGACATGTTTTGAGAAACAGTTTTTACATTATATTTGAGCCTTTCACGGTCTGAAACGACGATTTTGTATGTAGACTTTGTAAACATATTCTACCTGGAGTTTCGGTAGCACTTGTTTATTTAGGGTACAATAAGGCAAAATACACTGTTTTTTAGTGAATACAACCTTTTAGGGCACTCCGTGGTGAACTCGCCAGCGCAGCTAGAGTGCCGATTTGAACTATAGAAGTTACTGCAAAACACCTTAAAAACACGTAATTCGCTTAGAAAACGCATTTTCAAGTGATTTGGAGACATGTTTTGAGAAACAGTTTTTACATCATATTTGAGCGTTTCACGGTCTGAAACGACGATTTTGCATGAATCTTTGGAAACATATTCTACCTGAAGTTTCGATAGCACTAAGTTATTTATGCTACAATAAGACAAAATACACTGATTTTTAGGGAATACAATGTTTTGGAGGCACTCCGTGGTGCACTCGCCAGCGCAGCTAGAGTGCCGATTTGAACTATAGAAGTTACTGCAAAACACCTTAAAAACACGTAATTCGCTTCGAAAACGCATTTTCTAGTGATTTGGGGACATGTTTTGAGAAACAGTTTTTACATTATATTTGAGCGTTTCACGATCTGAAACGACGATTTTGCATGTATCTTTGGAAACATATTCTACCTGTAGTTTCGATGGAGCTAGGTTATTTATGCTACAATAAGACAAAATATACAGATTTTTAGTGAATACAAGGTTTTAGAGGCACTCCGTGGTGCACTCGCCAGCGCAGCCAGAGTGCCGATTTGAACTATAGAAGTTACTGCAAAACGCCTTAAAAACACGTAATTCGCTTAGAAAACGCATTTTCAAGTGATTTGGAGACATGTTTTGAGAAACAGTTTTTACATCATATTTGAGCGTTTCACTGTCTGAAACGACGATTTTGTATGAATCTTTGGAAACATATTCTACCTGAAGTTTCGATGGAACTAGGTTATTTATGCTACAATAAGACAAAATACACTGATTTTTAGGAAATACAATGTTTTGGAGGCACTCCGTGGTGCACTTGCCAGCGCAGCTAGAGTGCCGATTTGAACTATAGAAGTTACTGCAAAACACCTTAAAAACACGTAATTCGCTTAGAAAACGCATTTTTAAGTGATTTGGAGACATGTTTTGAGAAACAGTTTTTACATCATATTTGAGCGTTTCACGATCTGAAACGACGATTTTGCATGTATTTTTGGAAACATATTTTACCTGTAGTTTCGATGGAAGTAGGTTATATATGCTACAATAAGACAAAATACACTGATTTTTAGTGAATACAAGGTTTTGGAGGCACTCTGTGGTGCACTCGCCAGCGCAGCTAGAGTGCCGATTTGAAGTTACTGCAAAACACCTTAAAAACACGTAATTCGCTTAGAAAACGCATTTTCAAGTGATTTGGAGACATTTTTTGAGAAACAGTTTTTACAGCATATTTGAGCGTTTCACGATCTGAAACGACGATTATGCATGTATTTTTAGAAACATATTCTACCTGTAGTTTCGATGAAACTAGGTTATTTATGCTACAATAAGACAAAATACACTGATTTTTAGTGAATACAAAGTTTTGGAGGCACTCCGTCGTGCACTCGCCAGCGCAGCTGAAGTGCCGATTTGAACTATAGAAGTTACAGCAAAACACCTTAAGAACATTTAATTCGCTTAGAAAACGCATTTTCAAGTGATTTGGAGACATGTTTTGAGAAACAGTTTTTACATTATATTTGAGCCTTTCACGGTCTGAAACGACGATTTTGTATGTAGACTTTGTAAACATATTCTACCTGGAGTTTCGATAGCACTTGGTTATTTATGGTACAATAAGGCAAAATACACTGTTTTTTAGTGAATAAAACAATTTGGGTCCCTCCGTGGTGCACTCGCCAGCGCAGCTAGAGTGCCGATTTGAACTATAGAAGTTACTGCAAAACACCTTAAAAACACGTAATTCGCTTAGAAAACGCATTTTCAAGTGATTTGGAGACATGTTTTGAGAAACAGTTTTTACATCATATTTGAGCGTTTCACGGTCTGAAACGACGATTTTGCATGAATCTTTGGAAACATATTCTACCTGAAGTTTCGATGGAACTAGGTTATTTATGCTACAATAAGACAAAATACACTGATTTTTAGTGAATACAAGGTTTTGGAGGCACTCCGTGGTGCACTCGCCAGCGCAGCTAGAGTGCCGATTTGAACCATAGAAGTTACTGCAAAACACTTTAAAAACACGTAATTCGCTTAGAAAACGCATTTTCAAGTGATTTGGGGACATGTTTTGAGAAACAGTTTTTACATCATACTTGAGCGTTTCACGATCTGAAACGACGATCATGCATGTATTTTTGGAAACATATTCTACCTGTAGTTTCGATGGAACTAGGTTATTTATGCTACAATAAGACAAAATACACTGATTTTTAGTGAATACAAGGTTTTGGAGGCACTCCGTGGTGCACTCGCCAGCGCAGCTAGAGTGCCGATTTGAAGTTACTGCAAAGTACCTTAAAAACACTTAAATCGCCTAGAAAACGCATTTTGAAGTTATTTCTATACATGTTTTGAGAAACAGTTTTTACAGCATATTTGAGCGTTTCACGATCTGAAACGACGATTTTGCATGTATCTTTGGAAACATATTCTACCTGTAGTTTCGATGGAGCTAAGTTATTTATGCTACAATAAGACAAAATACACTGATTTTTAGTAAATACAAGGTTTTGGAGGCACTCCGTGGTACACTCGCCAGCGCAGCTAGAGTGCCGATTTGAACTATAGAAGTTACTGCAAAACACCTTCAAAACACGTAATTCGCTTAGAAAACGCATTTTCAAGTGATTTGGAGACATGTTTTGAGAAACAGTTTTTACATCATATTTGAGCGTTTCACGGTCTGAAACGACGATTTTGCATGAATCTTTGGAAACATATTCTACCTGAAGTTTCGATAGCACTAAGTTATTTATGCTACAATAAGACAAAATACACTGATTTTTAGGGAATACAATGTTTTGGAGGCACTCCGTGGTGCACTCGCCAGCGCAGCTAGAGTGCCGATTTGAACTATAGAAGTTACTGCAAAACACCTTAAAAACACGTAATTCGCTTCGAAAACGCATTTTCTAGTGATTTGGGGACATGTTTTGAGAAACAGTTTTTACATTATATTTGAGCGTTTCACGATCTGAAACGACGATTTTGCATGTATCTTTGGAAACATATTCTACCTGTAGTTTCGATGGAGCTAGGTTATTTATGCTACAATAAGACAAAATATACAGATTTTTAGTGAATACAAGGTTTTAGAGGCACTCCGTGGTGCACTCGCCAGCGCAGCCAGAGTGCCGATTTGAACTATAGAAGTTACTGCAAAACGCCTTAAAAACACGTAATTCGCTTAGAAAACGCATTTTCAAGTGATTTGGAGACATGTTTTGAGAAACAGTTTTTACATCATATTTGAGCGTTTCACTGTCTGAAACGACGATTTTGTATGAATCTTTGGAAACATATTCTACCTGAAGTTTCGATGGAACTAAGTTATTTATGCTACAATAAGACAAAATACACTGATTTTTAGGGAATACAATGTTTTGGAGGCACTCCGTGGTGCACTCGCCAGCGCAGCTAGAGTGCCGATTTGAACTATAGAAGTTACTGCAAAACACCTTAAAAACACGTAATTCGCTTCGAAAACGCATTTTCTAGTGATTTGGGGACATGTTTTGAGAAACAGTTTTTACATTATATTTGAGCGTTTCACGATCTGAAACGACGATTTTGCATGTATCTTTGGAAACATATTCTACCTGTAGTTTCGATGGAGCTAGGTTATTTATGCTACAATAAGACAAAATATACAGATTTTTAGTGAATACAAGGTTTTAGAGGCACTCCGTGGTGCACTCGCCAGCGCAGCCAGAGTGCCGATTTGAACTATAGAAGTTACTGCAAAACGCCTTAAAAACACGTAATTCGCTTAGAAAACGCATTTTCAAGTGATTTGGAGACATGTTTTGAGAAACAGTTTTTACATCATATTTGAGCGTTTCACTGTCTGAAACGACGATTTTGTATGAATCTTTGGAAACATATTCTACCTGAAGTTTCGATGGAACTAGGTTATTTATGCTACAATAAGACAAAATACACTGATTTTTAGGAAATACAATGTTTTGGAGGCACTCCGTGGTGCACTTGCCAGCGCAGCTAGAGTGCCGATTTGAACTATAGAAGTTACTGCAAAACACCTTAAAAACACGTAATTCGCTTAGAAAACGCATTTTTAAGTGATTTGGAGACATGTTTTGAGAAACAGTTTTTACATCATATTTGAGCGTTTCACGATCTGAAACGACGATTTTGCATGTATTTTTGGAAACATATTTTACCTGTAGTTTCGATGGAAGTAGGTTATATATGCTACAATAAGACAAAATACACTGATTTTTAGTGAATACAAGGTTTTGGAGGCACTCTGTGGTGCACTCGCCAGCGCAGCTAGAGTGCCGATTTGAAGTTACTGCAAAACACCTTAAAAACACGTAATTCGCTTAGAAAACGCATTTTCAAGTGATTTGGAGACATTTTTTGAGAAACAGTTTTTACAGCATATTTGAGCGTTTCACGATCTGAAACGACGATTATGCATGTATTTTTAGAAACATATTCTACCTGTAGTTTCGATGAAACTAGGTTATTTATGCTACAATAAGACAAAATACACTGATTTTTAGTGAATACAAGGTTTTGGAGGCACTCCGTCGTGCACTCGCCAGCGCAGCTGAAGTGCCGATTTGAACTATAGAAGTTACAGCAAAACACCTTAAGAACATTTAATTCGCTTAGAAAACGCATTTTCAAGTGATTTGGAGACATGTTTTGAGAAACAGTTTTTACATTATATTTGAGCCTTTCACGGTCTGAAACGACGATTTTGTATGTAGACTTTGTAAACATATTCTACCTGGAGTTTCGATAGCACTTGGTTATTTATGGTACAATAAGGCAAAATACACTGTTTTTTAGTGAATACAACCTTTTGGGGCACTCCGTGGTGCACTCGCCAGCGCAGCTAGAGTGCCGATTTGAACTATAGAAGTTACTGCAAAACAACTTAAAAACACGTAATTCGCTTAGAAAACGCATTTTCAAGTGATTTGGAGACAAGTTTTGAGAAACAGTTTTTACATCATATTTGAGCGTTTCACGGTCTGAAACGACGATTTTGCATGAATCTTTGGAAACATATTCTACCTGAAGTTTCGATGGAACTAGGTTATTTATGCTACAATAAGACAAAATACACTGATTTTTAGTGAATACAAGGTTTTGGAGGCACTCCGTGGTGCACTCGCCAGCGCAGCTAGAGTGCCGATTTGAACCATAGAAGTTACTGCAAAACACTTTAAAAACACGTAATTCGCTTAGAAAACGCATTTTCAAGTGATTTGGGGACATGTTTTGAGAAACAGTTTTTACATCATACTTGAGCGTTTCACGATCTGAAACGACGATCATGCATGTATTTTTGGAAACATATTCTACCTGTAGTTTCGATGGAACTAGGTTATTTATGCTACAATAAGACAAAATACACTGATTTTTAGTGAATACAAGGTTTTGGAGGCACTCCGTGGTGCACTCGCCAGCGCAGCTAGAGTGCCGATTTGAAGTTACTGCAAAGTACCTTAAAAACACTTAATTCGCTTAGAAAACGCATTTTCAAGTGATTTGGAGACATGTTTTGAGAAACAGTTTTAACAGTATATTTGAGCGTTTCACGATCTGAAATGACGATTATGCATGTATCTTTGGAAACATATTCTACTTGTAGTTTCGGTGGAACTAGGTTATTTATGCTACAATAAGACAAAAGACACTGATTTTTAGTGAATACAAGGTTTTGGAGGCACTCCGCGGTGCACTCGCCAGCGCAGCTAGAGTGCCGATTTGAACTATAGAAGTTACTGCAAAACACCTTAAAAACACGTAATTCTCTTAGAAAACGCATTCAAGTAGTGTCGATAAGGAAAAACTTTTCAAGAGTTTGTTAAAAGCATATGGAAATGCATATGCTTTTAATTTCTGTGCTTTTATTATTTCATCTTTATGTACATTAATTTAATTAGTTTGTTTCAAATTTTAACTGAATATTAAAGAGGCCACATACTTTTATATCCAGCAAAGAAATTGGGGTGACAAGCCGTAGGGCAAGAGTAGTACATTATTTTACATCTTTATGTATATTAATTTAAATAGTTGCTGTTCTGTTCTGTTATTTTTCGTCTTTATGTACATTAATTTAAATAGTTTCTGTTTTAAATTTTAACTGAAGATTAAGGAGGCTATATACTTTTGTATCCAGTAAAGAAATTGGGGTGACAAGCCGTAGGGCAAAAGTAGTACATTATTTTTCATCTTTATGTATATTAATTTAATAATTGCTGTTCTGTTATTTTTCATCTGTATATACATTAATTTAAAAAGTTTCTGTGACAAATTTTAACTGAATATTAAGGAGGCCATATACTTTTATATCCAGTTAAGAAATTGGGGTGACAAGCCGTAGGGCAAGAGTAGTACATTATTTTTCATCTTTATGTATATTAATTTAAATAGTTGCTGTTCTGTTCTGTTATTTTTCATCTTTATATACATTAATTTAAATAGTTTCTGTTTCAAATTTTAACTGAATATTAAAGAGGCAAGATACTTTTATATCCAGTAAAGAAATTGGGGTGACAAGCCGTAGAGCAACAGTAGTACATTATTTTTCATCTTTATGTATATTAATTTAAATAGTTTCTGTTCTGTTCTGTTATTTTTCATTGTTATGTACATTAATTTAAATAGTTTCTATTTCAAATTTTAACTGAATATTAAGGAGGCCATATACTTTTATACCCAGTAAAGAAATTGGGGTGACAAGCCGTAGGGCAACAGTAGTACATTATTTTTCATCTTAATGTATATTAATTTAAATAGTTGCTGTTCTGTTCTGTTATTTTTCATCTTTATATACATTAATTTAAATAGTTTCTGTTTTAAATATAAACTGAATATTAAGGAGGCCATATACTTTTATATCCAGTAAAAAAATTGGAGTGACAAGCCGTAGGGCAAGAGTAGTACATTATTTTTCATCTTTATGTATATTAATTTAAATAGTTGCTGTTCTGTTCTGTTATTTTTCATCTTTATATACATTAATTTAAATAGTTTCTGTTTCAAATTTTAACTGAATATTAAGGAGGCCATATACTTTTATATCCAGTACAGAAATTGGGGTGACAAGCCGTAGGGCAAGAGTAGTACATTATTTTTCATCTTTATGTACATTAATTTAAATAGTTTCTGTTTCAAATTTTACCTGGAGTTTCGATAGCACTTGGTTATTTAGGGTACAATAAGGCAAAATACACTGTTTTTTAGTGAATACAACCTTTTGGGGCACTCCGTGGTGCACTCGCCAGCGCAGCTAGAGTGCCGATTTGAACTATAGAAGTTACTGCAAAACACCTTAAAAACACGTAATTCGCTTAGAAAACGCATTTTCAAGTGTTTTGGAGACATGTTTTGAGAAACAGTTTTTACATCATATTTGAGCGTTTCACGGTCTGAAACGTCGATTTTGCATGAATCTTTGGAAACATATTCTACCTGAAGTTTCGATGGAACTAGGTTATTTATGCTACAATAAGACAAAATACACTGATTTTTAGTGAATACAAGGTTTTGGAGGCACTCCGTGGTGCACTCGCCAGCGCAGCTAGAGTGCCGATTTGAACTATAGAAATTACTGCAAAACACCTTAAAAACACGTAATTCGCTTAGAAAACGCATTCAAGTAGTGTCGATAAGGAAAAACTTTTCAATAGTTGCTTTTAATTTCTGTGCTTTTATTATTTCATCTTTATATACATTAATTTAATTAGTTTGTTTCAAATTTTAACTGAATATTAAAGAGGCCTTATACTTTTATATCCAGTAAAGAAAATGGGGTGACAAGCCGTAGGGCAAGAGAAGTACATTATTTTACATCTTTATGTATATTAATTTAAATAGTTGCTGTTCTGTTCTGTTATTTTTCGTCTTTATGTACATTAATTTAAATTGTTTCTGTTTTAAATTTTAACTGAATATTAAGGAGGCCATATACTTTTGTATCCAGTAAAGAAATTGGGGTGACAAGCCGTAGGGCAAGAGTAGTACATTATTTTTCATCTTTATGTATATTAATTTAATAATTGCTGTTCTGTTATTTTTCATCTGCATATACATTAATTTAAATAGTTTCCGTTTCAAATTTTAACTGAATATTAAGGAGGCCATATACTTTTATATCCAGTAAAGAAATTGGGGTGACAAGCCGTAGGGCAAGAGTAGTACATTATTTTTATCTTTATGTATATTAATTTAAATAGTTGCTGTTCTGTTCTGTTATTTTTCATCTTTATATACGTTAATTTAAATAGTTTCTGTTTCAAATTTTAACTGAATATTAAAGAGGCCATATACTTTTATATCCAGTAAAGAAATTGGGGTGACAAGCCGTAGAGCAACAGTAGTACATTATTATTTATCTTTATGTATATTAATTTAAATAGTTTCTGTTCTGTTCTGTTATTTTTCATCTTTATGTACATTAATTTAAATAGTTTCTGTTTCAAATTTTAACTGAATATTAAAGAGGCCATATACTTTTATATCCAGTAAAGAAATTGGGGTGACAAGCCGTAGGGCAAGAGTAGTACATTATTTTTTATCTTAATGTATATTAATTTAAATAGTTGCTGTTCTGTTCTGTTATTTTTCATCTTTATATACATTAATTTAAATAGTTTCTGTTTTAAATATAAACTGAATATTAAGGAGGCCATATACTTTTATATATAGTAAAAAAATTGGAGTGACAAGCCGTAGGGCAAGAGTAGTACATTATTTTTCATCTTTATGTATTTTAAATTAAATAGTTGCTGTTCTGTTCTGTTATTTTTCATCTTTATATACATTAATTTAAATAGTTTCTGTTTCAAATTTTAACTGAATATTAAGGAGGCCATATACTTTTATATCCAGTAAAGAAATTGGGGTGACAAGCCGTAGGGCAAGAGTAGTACATTATTTTTCATCTTTATGTACATTAATTTAATTAGTTTCTGTTTCAAATTTTAACTGAATATTAAGGAGGCCATATACTTTTATATCCAGTAAAGAAATTAGGGTGACAAGCCGTAGGGCAAGAGTAGTACATTATTTTTCATCTTTATGTATATTAATTTAAATAGTTGCTGTTTTGTTATTTTTCATCTTTATATACATTAATTTAAATAGATTCTGTTTCAAATTTTAACTGAATATTAGGAGGCTATATACTTTTATATCCAGGAAAAAAATGGGGAGGTCAAGTACTGCGTCACGTAATATATGGGGGGGGGGGGTTCATGTTTAAGTTTAAGGACAGCCCCTGAATACAACCTTTTGGGGGCACTCCGTAGTGCACTCGTCAGCGCAGCTTGAGTGCCGATTTGAACTATAGAAGTTACTGCAAAACACCTTAAAAACACGGAATTCGCTTAGAAAACGTATTTTCAAGTGATTTGGAGACATGTTTTGAGAAACAGTTTCTACAGCATATTTGAGCGTTTCACGGTCTGAAACGACGATTTTTCATGTATCTTTGGAAACATATTCTACCTGTAGTTTCGATGGAACTAGGTTATTTATGCTACAATAAGACAAAATACACTGATTTTTAGTAAATACATGGGTTTGGAGGCACTCCGTGGTTGCACTCGCCAGCCCAGCTAGAGTGCCGATTTGAACTATAGAAGTTACTGCAAAACACCTTAAAAACACGTAATTCGCTTAGAAAACGCAATTTCAAGAGATTTGGAGACATGTTTTGAGAATCAGTTTCTACAGCATATTTGAGCGTTTTACGATCTAAAACGACGATTTTGCATGTATCTTTGGAAACATATTCTACCTGAAGTTTCAATGGAACTAGGTTATTTATGCTACAATAAGACAAAATAAACTGATTTTTAGTGAATACAAGGTTTTGGAGGCACTCCGTGGTGCACTCGCCAGCACAGCTATAGTGCCGATTTGAAGTTACTGCAAAACACGTTAAAAACACGTAATTCGCTTAGAAACCGCATTTTCAAGTGATTTGGAGACATGTTTTAAGAAACAGTTTTTATAGCATATTTGAGCGTTTCACGATCTGAAACGACGATTTTGCATGTATATTTGGAAACATATTCTACCTGTAGTTTCGATGGAACTAGGTTATTTTTGCTACAATTAGACAAAATACGCTGATTTTTAGTGAATACAAGGTTTTGGAGGCACTCCGTGGTGCACTCGCCAGCGCAGCCAGAGTGCCGATATGAACTATAGAAGTTACTGAAAACACCTTAAAAACACGTAATTCGCATAGAAAACGCATTTTCAAGTGATTTGGAGACATGTTTTGAGAAACAGTTTTTACAGCATATTTGAGCGTTTCACGATCTAAAACGACGAATTTGCATGTATCTTTGGAAACATATTCTACCTGTAGTTTCAATGGAACTTGGTTATTTATGCTACAATAAGACAAAATACACTGATTTTTAGTGAATACAAGGTTTTGGAGGCACTCCGTGGTGCACTCGCCAGCACAGCTATAGTGCCGATTTGAAGTTACTGCAAAACACGTTAAAAACACGTAATTCGCTTAGAAACCGCATTTTCAAGTGATTTGGAGACATGTTTTAAGAAACAGTTTTTATAGCATATTTGAGCGTTTCACGGTCTGAAACGACGATTATGCATGTATCTTTGGAAACATAATCTACCTGTAGTTTCGGTGGAACTAGGTTATTTATGCTACAATAAGACAAAATACACTGATTTTTAGTGAATACAAGGTTTTGGAGGCACTCCGTCGTGCACTCGCCAGCGCAGCTAAAGTGCCTATTTGAACTATAGAAGTTACAGCAAAACACCTTAAAAACACGTAATTCGCTTAAAAAACGCAATTTCAAGAGATTTGGAGACATGTTTTGAGAAACAGTTTTTACAGCATATTTGAGCGTTTCACGATCTAAAACGACGAATTTGCATGTATCTTTGGAAACATATTCTACCTGTAGTTTCAATGGAACTTGGTTATTTATGCTACAATAAGACAAAATACACTGATTTTTAGTGAATACAAGGTTTTGGAGGCACTCCGTGGTGCACTCGCCAGCGCAGCTAGAGTGCCGATTTGAACTATAGAAGTTACTGCAAAACACCTTAAAAACACGTAATTCGCTTAGAAAACGCATTTTCAAGTGATTTGGAGACATGTTTTGAGAAACAGTTTTTACATCATATTTGAGCGTTTCACGGTCTGAAACGACGACTTTGCATGAATCTTTGGAAACATATTCTACCTGAAGTTTCGATGGAACTAGGTTATTTATGTTACAATAAGACAAAATACACTGATTTTTAGTGATTACAAGGTTTTGGAGGCACTCCGTGGTGCACTCGCCAGCGCAGCTAGAGGGCCGATTTGAACTATAGAAGTTACTGCAAAACACCTTAAAAACACGTAATTCGCTTAGAAAACGCATTTTCAAGTGATTTGGAGACATGTTTTGAGAAACAGTTTTTACAGCATATTTGAGCGTTTCACGATCTGAAACGCCGATTTTGCATGTATCTTTGGAAACATATTCTACCTGAAGTTTCGATGGAACTAGGTTATTTATGCTACAATAAGACAAAATACACTGATTTTTAGTGAATACAAGGTTTTGGAAGCACTCCGTGGTGCACTCGCCAGCGCAGCTAGAGTGCCGATTTGAACTATAGAAGTTACTGCAAAACACCTTAAAAACACGTAATTCGCTTAGAAAACGCATTTTCAAGTGATTTGGGGACATGTTTTGAGAAACAGTTTTTACATCATATTTGAGCGTTTCACGATCTGAAACGACGATTATGCATGTATTTTTGGAAACATATTCTACCTGTAGTTTTGATGGAACTAGGTTATTTAAGCTACAATAAGACAAAATACACTGATTTTTAGTGAATACAAGGTTTTGGAGGCACTCCGTCGTGCACTCGCCAGCGCAGCTAAAGTGCCGATTTGAACTATAGAAGTTACAGCAAAACACCTTAAGAACATTTAATTCGCTTAGAAAACGCATTTTCAAGTGATTTGGAGACATGTTTTGAGAAACAGTTTTTACATCATATTTGAGCGTTTCACGGTCTGAAACGACGATTTTGCATGAATCTTTGGAAACATATTCTACCTGAAGTTTCGATAGAACTAAGTTATTTATGCTACAATAAGACAAAATACACTGATTTTTAGGGAATACAATGTTTTGGAGGCACTCCGTGGTGCACTCGCCAGCGCAGCTAGAGTGCCGATTTGAACTATAGAAGTTACTGCAAAACACCTTAAAAACACGTAATTCGCTTCGAAAACGCATTTTCTAGTGATTTGGGGACATGTTTTGAGAAACAGTTTTTACATTATATTTGAGCGTTTCACGATCTGAAACGACGATTTTGCATGTATCTTTGGAAACATATTCTACCTGTAGTTTCGATGGAGCTAGGTTATTTATGCTACAATAAGACAAAATATACAGATTTTTAGTGAATACAAGGTTTTGGAGGCACTCCGTGGTGCACTCGCCAGCGCAGCCAGAGTGCCGATTTGAACTATAGAAGTTACTGCAAAACGCCTTAAAAACACGTAATTCGCTTAGAAAACGCATTTTCAAGTGATTTGGAGACATGTTTTGAGAAACAGTTTTTACATCATATTTGAGCGTTTCACTGTCTGAAACGACGATTTTGTATGTAGACTTTGTAAACATATTCTACCTGTATTTTCGATAGCACTTGGTTATTTAGGGTACAATAAGACTAAATACACTGTTTTTTAGTGAATACAACCTTTTGGGGCACTCCGTGGTGCACTCGCCAGCGCAGCTAGAGTGCCGATTTGAACTATAGAAGTTACTGCAAAACACCTTAAAAACACGTAATTCGCTTAGAAAACGCATTTTCTAGTGATTTGGAGACATGTTTTGAGAAACAGTTTTTACATCATATTTGAGCGTTTCACGGTCTGAAATGACGATTTTGCATGTATCTTTGGAAACATATTCTACCTGTAGTTTCGATGGAACTAGGTTATTTATGCTACAATAAGACAAAATACACTGATTTTTAGTGAATACAAGCTTTTGGAGGCATTCCGTAGTGCACTCGCCAGCGCAGCTAGAGTGCCGATTTGAACTATAGAAGTTACTGCAAAACACCTTAAAAACACGTAATTCGCTTAGAAAACGCATTTTTAAGTGATTTGGAGACATGTTTTGAGAAACAGTTTTTACATCATATTTGAGCGTTTCACGACCTGAAACGACGATTTTGCATGTATTTTTGGAAACATATTTTACCTGTAGTTTCGATGGAAGTAGGTTATATATGCTACAATAAGACAAAATACACTGATTTTTAGTGAATACAAGGTTTTGGAGGCACTCTGTGGTGCACTCGCCAGCGCAGCTAGAGTGCCGATTTGAAGTTACTGCAAAAAACCTTAAAAACACGTAATTCGCTTAGAAAACGCATTTTCAAGTGATTTGGAGACATTTTTTGAGAAACAGTTTTTACAGCATATTTGAGCGTTTCACGATCTGAAACGACGATTATGCATGTATTTTTAGAAACATATTCTACCTGTAGTTTCGATGAAACTAGGTTATTTATGCTACAATAAGACAAAATACACTGATTTTTAGTGAATACAAGGTTTTGGAGGCACTCCGTCGTGCACTCGCCAGCGCAGCTGAAGTGCCGATTTGAACTATAGAAGTTACAGCAAAACACCTTAAGAACATTTAATTCGCTTAGAAAACGCATTTTCAAGTGATTTGGAGACATGTTTTGAGAAACAGTTTTTACATTATATTTGAGCCTTTCACGGTCTGAAACGACGATTTTGTATGTAGACTTTGTAAACATATTCTACCTGGAGTTTCGATAGCACTTGGTTATTTATGGTACAATAAGGCAAAATACACTGTTTTTTAGTGAATACAACCTTTTGGGGCACTCCGTGGTGCACTCGCCAGCGCAGCTAGAGTGCCGATTTGAACTATAGAAGTTACTGCAAAACAACTTAAAAACACGTAATTCGCTTAGAAAACGCATTTTCAAGTGATTTGGAGACATGTTTTGAGAAACAGTTTTTTCATTATATTTGAGCGTTTCGCGATCTAAAACTACGATTTTGCATGTTTTTTTTTCTAAACATATTCTACCTGTAGTTTCGATGGAACTAGGTTATTTATGCTACAATAAGACAAAATACACTGATTTTTAGTAAATACAAGGTTTTGTAGGCTCTCCGTGGTGCACTCGCCAGAGCAGCTAGAGTGCCGATTTGAACTATAGAAGTTACTGCAAAACACCTTAAAAACACGTAATTCGCTTAGAAAACGCAATTTCAAGAGATTTGGAGACATGTTTTGAGAAACAGTTTCTACAGCATATTAGAGCGTTTCACGATCTAAAACGACGATTTTGCATGTATCTTTGGAAACATATTCTACCTGTAGTTTCAATGGAACTAGGTTTTTTTATGCTACAATAAGACAAAATATACTGATTTTTAGTGAATACAAGGTTTTGGAGGCACTCCGTGGTGCACTCGCCAGCACAGCTAGAGTGCCGATTTGAAGTTACTGCAAAACACGTTAAAAACACGTAATTCGCTTAGAAAAGGCATTTTCAAGTGATTTGGAGACATGTTTTGAGAAACAGTTTTTACAGCATATTTGAGCGTTTCACGTTCTGAAACGACGATTTTGTATGTCGACTTTGTAAACATATTCTACCTGTATTTTCGATAGCACTTGGTGATTTAGGGTACAATGAGACAAAGTACACTGTTTTTTAGTGAATACAACCTTTTGGGGCACTCCGTGGTGCACTCGCCAGCGCAGCTAGAGTGCCGATTTGAACTATAGAAGTTACTGCAAAACACCTTAAAAACACGTAATTCGCTTAGAAAACGCATTTTCAAGTGATTTGGAGACATGTTTTGAGAAACAGTTTTTACATCATATTTGAGCGTTTCACGGTCTGAAACGACGATTTTGCATGAATCTTTGGAAACATATTCTACCTGAAGTTTCGATGGAACTAGGATATTTATGCTACAATAAGACAAAATACACTGATTTTTAGTGAATACAAGGTTTTGGAGGCACTCCGTGGTGCACTCGCCAGCGCAGCTAGAGTGCCGATTTGAACTATAGAAGTTACTGCAAAACACCTTAAAAACACGTAATTCGCTTAGAAAACGCATTTTCAAGTGATTTGGAGACATGTTTTGAGAAACAGTTTTTACAGCATATTTGAGCGTTTCACGATCTGAAACGACGGTTTTGCATGTATCTTTGGAAACATATTCTACCTGTAGTTTCGATGGAACTAGGTTATTTATGCTACAATAAGACAAATTACACTGATTTTTAGTGAATACAAGGTTTTGGAGGCACTCCGTGGTGCTCTCGCCAGCGCAGCCAGAGTGCCGATTTGAACTATAGAAGTTACTGCAAAACACCTTAAAAACACGTAATTCGATTAGAAAACGCATTTTCCAGTGATTTGGAGACATGTTTTAAGGAACAGTTTTTACATCATATTTGAGCGTTTCACGGTCTGAAACGACGATTTTGCATAAATCTTTGGTAACATACTCTACCAGAAGTTTTGATGGAACTAGGTTATTTATGCTACAATAAGACAAAATACACTGATTTTTAGTGAATACAAGGTTTTGGAGGCACTCCGTGGTGCACTCGCCAGCGCAGCTAGAGTGCCGATTTGAACTATAGAAGTTACTGCAAAACATCTTAAAAACACGTAATTCGCTTAGAAAACGCATTTTCAAGTGATATGGAGACATGTTTTGAGAAACTGCTTTTACATCATATTTGAGCGTTTCACGGTCTGAAACGTCGATTTTGCATAAATCTTTTGAAACATATTCTACTTGTAGTTTCGATGGAACTAGGTTATTTATGTTACAATAAGACAAAATACACTGATTTTTAGTGAATACAAGGTTTTGGGGGCACTCCGTGGTGCACTCGCCAGCGCAGCAAGAGTGCCGATTTGAACTATAGAAGTTACTGCAAAACACCTTAAAAACACGTAATTCGCTTAGAAAACGCATTCAAGTAGTGTTGATAAGGGAAAACTTTTCAATAGTTTGTTAAAAGCATATGGAAATGCATATGCTTTTAATTTCTGTGCTTTTATTTTTCATCTTTATGTACATTAATTTAATTAGTTTGTTTCAAATTTTAACTGAATATTAAAGAGGCCATATACTTTTATATCCAGTAAAGAAATTGGGGTGACAAGCCGTAGGGCAAGAGTAGTACATTATTTTTCATCTTTATCTATATTAATTAATAATTGCTGTTCTGTTAATTTTCATCTGTATATACATTAATTTAAATAGTTTCTGTTTCAAATTTTAACTGAATATTAAGGAGGCCATATACTTTTATAGCCAGTAAAGAAATTGGGGTGACAAGCCGTAGAGCAACAGTAGTACATAATTTTTCATCTTTATGTATATTAATTTAAATAGTTGCTGTTCTGTTCTGTTATTTTTTCATCTTTATGTACATTAATTTAATTAGTTTGTTTCAAATTTTAACTGAATATTAAAAAGACCATATACTTTTATATCCAGTAAAGAAATTCGGGTGACAAGCCGTAGGGCAAGAGTAGTACATTATTTTTCATCTTTATGTATATTAATTTAAATAGTTGCTGTTCTGTTCTGTTATTTTTCTTCTTTATGTACATTAATTTAAATAGTTTCTGTTTCAAATTGTAACTGAATATTAAGGAGGTCATATACTTTTATATCCAGTAATGAAATTGGAGTGACAAGCCGTAGGGCAAGAGTAGTACATTATTTTTCATCTTTATGTATATTAATTTAAATAGTTTCTGTTTCAAATTTTAACTGAATAATAAGGAGGCCATATACTTTTATATCCAGTAAAGAAATTGGGGTAACAAGCCGTAGGGCAAGAGTAGTACATTATTTTTCATCTTTATGTATATTAATTTAAAAAGTTGCTGTTTTGTTATTTTTCATCTTTATATACATTAATTTAAATAGTTTCTCTTTCAAATTTTAACTGAATATTAAGGAGGCCATATACTTTTATATCCAGTAAAAAATTAGGGTGACATGTAGTAAGGCAAGAGTAGTACATTATTTTTCATCTTTATGTATATTAATTTAAATAGTTGCTGTTCTGTTATTTTTCATCTTTATATACATTAATTTAAATAGTTTCTGTTTAAATTTTGACCGAATATTAAGGAGGCCATATACTTTTATATCCAGTAAAGAAATTGGGGTGACAAGCCGTAGGGCAAGAGTAGTACATTATTTTTCATCTTTATGTATATTAATTTAAATAGTTGCTGTTCTGTTCTGTTATTTTTCATCTTTTTATACATTAATTTAAATAGTTTCTGTTTCAAATTTTAACTGAATATTAAGGAGGCCATTAACTTTTATATCCAGTAATGAAATTGGGGTGACAAGCCGTAGGGCAAGAGTAGTACATTATTTTTCATCTTTATGTACATTAATTTAAATAGTTTCTGTTCTGTTCTGTTATTTTTCATCTTTATGTACATTAATTAAAATAGTTTCTGTTTTAAAGTTTAACTGAATATTAAGGAGTCCATATACTTTTATATCCAGTAAAGAAATTGGGGTGACAAGCCGTAGGGCAAGAGTAGTACATTATTATTCATCTTTATGTACATTAATTTAAATAGTTTCTGTTCTGTTCTGTTATTTTCCATCTTTATGTACATTAATTTAAATAGTTTCTTTTTCAAATTTTAACTGAATATTAAGGAGGCCATATACTTTTATATCCAGTAAAGAAATTGGGGTGACAAGCCGTAGGGCAAGAGTAGTACATTATTTTTCATCTTTATATATATTAATTTAAATAGTTGGTGTTCTGTTCTGTTATTTTTCATCTTTATGTACATTAATTTAAATAGTTTCTGTATCAAAATGTAACTGAATATTAAGGAGGCCATATAGTTTTATATCCAGTAATGAAATTGGAGTGACAAGCCGTACGGCAAGAGTAGTACATTATTTTTCACCTTTATGTACATTAATTTAAATAGTTTCTGTTTCAAATTTTAACTGAATATTAAGGAGGCCATATACTTTTATATCCAGTAAAGAAATTGGGGTGACAAGCCGTAGGGCAAGAGTAGTACATTATTTTTCATCTTTATGTATATTAATTTAAATAGTAGCTGTTTTGTTATTTTTCATCTTTATATACATTAATTTAAATATTTTTGTTTTAAATTTTAACTGAATATTAAGGAGGCCATATACTTTTATATCCAGTAAAGAAATTGAGGCGACAAGCCGTAGGGCAAGAGTAGTACATTATTTTTCATCTTTATGTATATTAATTTAAATAGATGCTGTTCCGTTCTGTTATTTTTTGTCTTTATGTACATTAATTTAAATAGTTTCTGTTTCAAATTTTAACTGAATATTAAGGAGGCCATATACTTTTATATCCAGTAAAAAAATGGGGAGGTCAAGTACTGCGTCACGTAATATATGGGAGGGGTTCGTGTTTGCGTTACGGGTGCGTTAGAAAGGGGGTAGGGGGTATTAAAAATTTCCTAATTTTGCGTAACGTAATTTAAGGACAGCCCCTGAATACAACCTTTTGGGGGCACTCCGTAGTGCACTCGCCAGCGCAGCTAGAGTGCCGATTTGAACTATAGAAGTTACTGCAAAACACCTTAAAAACACGGAATTCGCTTAGAAAACGCATTTTCAAGTGATTTGGAGACATGTTTTGAGAAACAGTTTTTACATCATATTTGAGCGTTTCACGGTCTGAAACGACGATTTTGCATGAATCTTTAGAAACATAATCTACCTGTAGTTTCGATGGAACTAGGTTATTTATGCTACAATAAGACAAAATACACTGATTTTTAGTAAATGCAAGGTTTTGGAGGCACTCCGTGGTGCACTCGCCAGCGCAGCTAGAGTGCCGATTTGAACTATAGAAGTTACTGCAAAACACCTTAAAAACACGTAATTCGCTTAGAAAACGCAATTTCAAGAGATTTGGAGACATGTTTTGAGAAACAGTTTCTACAGCATATTTAAGCGTTTCACGATCTAAAACGACGATTTTGCATGTATCTTTGGAAACATATTCTACCTGTAGTTTCAATGGAACTAGGTTATTTATGCTACAATAAGACAAAATACACTGATTTTTAGTAAATACAAGGTTTTGGAGGCACTACGTGGTGCACTCGCCAGCACAGCTAGAGTGCCGATTTGAAGTTACTGCAAAACACTTTAAAAACACGTAATTCGCTTAGAAAACGCATTTTCAAGTGATTTGGAGACATGCTTTGAGAAACAGTTTTTACAGCATATTTGAGCGTTTCACGATCTAAAACGACGATTTTGCATGTATCTTTGGAAACATATTCTACCTGTAGTTTCGATGAAACTAGGTTATTTATGCTACAATAAGACAAAATACACTGATTTTTAGTGAATACAAGGTTTTGGAGGCACTCCGTGGTGCACTCGCCAGCGCAGCCAGAGTGCCGATTTGAACTATAGAAGTTACTGCAAAACACCTTAAAAACACTGTAACGTATTTTTCGAATACGTGTAAGAATGTTGGCGTATGGTTGCTCGGGCGCCAACGGTTCGGTAGCTGATTTGGAGACAAGTTTCGAAGAGAAATAAAAGAACAATGGTGTTGGTAGTAAGGCTGATTTATTATTCCAAGCTCAGGTACAAGAGGTCCTACGGCTGGGCGTTCCGGGTGACTATTTCGGACGGGAACGGTATGTTCTGGGGAAACGACGCTTGGCGTCGCGGCGGCTGGTTAACGGAAAGTTGATCGGATACGGTAAGGGTTATAATGCCCTAAAGTACGGAGTCAAAAAAACGGAGCTTTCGGGAAAAAGATGCTCGGCGTCGCGGTATCGCTGAGGTAGAGTGCGTCAGAACAATGCGGTATTGCTTTCCAAAATGCGAGGATTTCGAAAATGTCGTTATCTCAAAAACGACGCCCGGCGTCGCGGGATTTTGCGAGGAAGTGTCGTGGATGCGTTTCTTGGTGAGCGGGAGCGAAAAATATGAGTTTCCACAAAACGACGCCCGGCGTCGTGACGGCGATACGTCAGATCGCTTGCCGGTGGTAAGCTAAACACGTTTCCGAGGAGTGGTTTTTTACTTTTCGGTTTTCGCGAAAACGACGCCCGGCGTCGCGACGCCGATATGTCGCGACGCTTCCTTATACCGAGTAGTATCCGAATCTGTGGTTTTCTCGAAAACGACGCCCGGCGTCGGGACGGCGTCGACGGTCGGTATTGGCTCTGGATGGTCACGCACCCCATTGGCGACGTCAACGCTCGGGTTTAAACGCCGGCGGCGTCGATGCGCTGAGGAGGTTGATCTCACCACAGGCCACTATCAGAGATGAAAACGGGGGTGACGTCGGTGTGGTAGCGTCGGGTCACTTGTAATGGCTCTGGATAGTCACGCACCTTGGCGACGTCAACGCTCGGGTTTACACGCCGGCGGCGTCGATGCGCTGAGGAGGTTGGTCTCGCGACGTGCCACTACAAGCGACGTTGCTCACGGAAAAAATATACTCTGGGTGTACGGGTGACGACGGCTTCACCGTGGTGACTCTGGTGTTGCTCAGAAATGTCCCCCAAGAGACGCTCTAAGCCACGCAACGAATCACGACGATGGGCAAGACAGTAACAATAATTTTCGCGAGGAGCTCACGGCGGAAGTTCAAAAACAACGGTTTGCTCACCTGGAGAATTCTACAGGACTGCTGGAGAAGACGGAATCGATTTCTTCGAGACTACAAGTGGTTTACACACACTGAATTTACATCTCGGCGGCGCGGCTTTTATAGCCGGAGGCTGGATATTCAGGCTTTAGCTTGTTTTGCAAATGTAAGAAATCAAAAAGAGCACGTGTGATTTCAACCAAAATTTGGAAAAAAATGGAACGCGGACTTCTAGTTGGAATATTTCGCTCATACATAGTGTAAACGGTGTACTTTACGTCCGGCATGCTAAAGAAAAGTTTTCAGTGTCGCGTGAAACAGCATAGCGCGGCAATAGCGGTTTGAACTATTATTCTTGTGACAGATCACATCGTGGAAAAGGAGAGCACGGCAAATACGGTTTGAACTAAAATTCTTGTGACAGATCACATCGTCACAACACGTAATTCGCTTAGAAAACGCATTTTCAAGTGATTTGGAGACATGTTTTAATAAACAGTTTTTACATCATATTTGAGCGTTTCACGGTCTGAAACGACGATTTTGTATGTAGAATTTGTAAACATATTCTACCTGTATTTTCGATAGCACTTGGTTATTTAGGGTACAATAAGACAAAATACACTGTTTTTTAGTGAACACAACATTTTGGGGCACTCCGTGGTGCACTCGCTAGCGCAGCTAGAGTGCCGATTTGAACTATAGAAGTTACTGCAAAACACCTTAAAAACACGAAATTCGCTTAGAAAACGCATTTTCAAGTGATTTGGAGACATGTTTTGAGAAACAGTTTTTACATCATATTTGAGCGTTTCACGGTCTGAAACGACGATTTTGCATGATTGTTTGGAAACATATTCTACCAGTATTTTCGATAGCACTTGGTTATTTAGAATACAATAAGACAAAATACACTGTTTTTTCGTGAATACAACCTTTTGGGGCACTCCGTGGTGCACTCGCCAGCGCAGCTAGAGTGCCGATTTGAACTATAGAAGTTACTGCAAAACACCTTAAAAACACGTAATTCGCTTAAAAAACGCATTTTCAAGTGATTTGGAGACATGTTTTGAGAAACAGTTTTTACATCATATTTGAGCGTTTCACGATCTGAAACGACGATTTTGCATGTATTTTTGGAAACATATTCTACCTGTAGTTTCGATGGAACTAGGTTATTTATGCTACAATAAGACAAAATACACTGATTTTTAGTGAATACAAGGTTTTGGAGGCACTCCGTGGTGCACTCGCTAGCGCAGCCAGAGTGCCGATTTGAACTATAGCAGTTACTGCAAAACACCTTAAACACACGTAATTCGCTTAGAAAACGCATTTTCAAGTGATTTAGAGACATGTTTTGAGAAACAGTTTTTACATCATATTTGAGCGTTTCACGGTCTGAAACGACGATTTTGTATGTAACCTTTGCAAACATATTCTACCTGTATTTTCGATAGCACTATATAGGGTATAATAAGACAAAATACACTGTTTTTTAGTGAATACAACCTTTTGGGGCACTCCGTGGTGCACTCGCCAGCGCAGATAGAGTGCCGATTTGAACTATAGGAGTTACTGCAAAACACCTTAAAAACACGTAATTCGCTTAGAAAACGCATTTTCTATTGATATGGGGACATGTTTTGAGAAACAGTTTTTACATCATATTTGAGCGTTTCACGTTCTGAAACGACGATTTTGCATGTATCTTTGTAAACATATTCTACCTGTAGTTTCGATGGAGCTAGGTTATTTATGCTACAATAAGACAAAATACACTGATTTTTAGTGAATACAAGGTTTTGGAGGCACTCCGTCGTGCACTCGCCAGCGCAGCCAGAGAAGTTACTGCAAAACACCTTTGAAACACGTAATTCGCTTAGAAAACGCATTTTCAAGTGATTTGGAGACATGTTTTGAGAAACAGTTTTTACATCATATTTGAGCGTTTCACGTTCTGAAACGACGATTTTGTATGTAGACTTTGTAAACATATTCTACCTGTATTTTCGATAGCACTTGGTTATTTAGGGTACAATAAGACAAAATACACTGTTTTTTTAGTGAATACAACTTTTTGGGGCACTCCGTGGTGCACTCGCCAGCGCAGCTAGAGTGCCGATTTGAACTATAGAAGTTACTGCAAAACACCTTAAAAACACGTAATTCGCTTAAAAAACGCATTTTCAAGTGATTTGGAGACATGTTTTGAGAAACAGCTTTTACATCATATTTGAGCGTTTCACGATCTGAAACGACGATTTTGCATGTATTTTTGTAAACATATTCTACCTGTAGTTTCGATGGAACTAGGTTATTTATGCTACAATAAGACAAAATACACTGATTTTTAGTGAATACAAGGTTTTGGAGGCACTCCGTGGTGCACTCGCCAGCGCAGCTAGAGTGCCGATTTGAAGTTACTGCAAAACACCTTAAAAACACGTAATTCGCTTAGAAAACGCATTTTCAAGTGATTTAGAGACATGTTTTGAGAAATAGTTTTTACAGCATATTTGAGCGTTTCACGATCTGAAACGACGATTTTGCATGTATCTTTGGAAACATATTCTATCTGTAGTTTCGATGGAACTAGGTTATTTATGCTACAATAAGACAAAATACACTGATTTTTAGTGAATACAAGGTTTTGGAGGCACTCCGTGGTGCACTCGCCAGCGCAGCCAGAGTGCCGATTTGACCTATGGAAGTTACTGCAAAACACCTTAAAAACACGTAATTTGCTTAGAAAACGCATTTTCAAGTGATTTGGAGACATGTTTTGAGAAACAGTTTTTACATCATATTTGAGCGTTTCACGGTCTGAAACGACGATTTTGTATGTAGACTTTGTAAACATATTCTACCTGTATTTTCGATAGCACTTGGTTATTTAGGGTATAATAAGACAAAATACTCTGGTTTTTTAGTGAATACAAACTTTTGGGGCACTCCGTGGTGCACTCGCCAGCGCAGCTTGAGTGCCGATTTGAACTATAGAAGTTACTGCAAAACACCTTAAAAACACGTAATTCGCTTAGAAAACGCATTTTCAAGTAATTTGGAGACATGTTTTGAGAAACAGTTTTTACATCATATTTCAGCGTTTCACGGTCTGAAACGACGATTTTGCATGAATCTTTGGAAACATATTCTACCTGAAGTTTCGATGGAACTAGGTTATTTATGCTACAATAAGACAAAATACACTGATTTTTAGGGAATACAAGGTTTTGGAAGCACTCCGTGGTGCACTCGCCAGCGCAGCTAGAGTGCCGATTTGAACTATAGAAGTTACTGCAAAACACCTTAAAAACACGTAATTCGCTTAGAAAACGCATTTTCTAGTGATTAGGGGACATGTTTTAAAACAGTTTTTACATCATATTTGAGCGTTTCACGATCTGAAACGACGATTTTGCATGTATCTTTGGAAACATATTCTACCTGTAGTTTCGATGGAGCTAGGTTATTTATGCTACAATAAGACAAAATACACTGATTTTTAGTGAATACAAGGTTTTGGAGGCACTCCGTGGTGCACTCGCCAGCGCAGCCAGAGTGCCGATTTGAACTATAGAAGTTACTGCAAAACACCTTAAAAACACGTAATTCGCTTAGGTAAACGCATTTTCAAGTGATTTGGAGACATGTTTTGAGAAACAGTTTTTACATCATATTTGAGCGTTTCAAGGTCTGAAACGACGATTTTATATGTAGATTTTGTAAACATATTCTACCTGTATTTTCGATAGCACTTGGTTATTTAGGGTACAATAAGACAAAATACACTGTTTTTTACTGAATACAACCTTTTGGGGCACTCCGTGGTGCACTCGCCAGCGCATCTAGAGTGCCGATTTGAACTATAGAAGTTACTGCAAAACACCTTAAAAACACGTAATTTGCTAAGAAAACGCATTTTCAAGTGATTTGGAGACATGTTTTGAGAAACAGTTTTTACATCATATTTGAGCGTTTCACGTTCTGAAACGACGATTTTGCATGAATCTTTGGAAACATATTCTACCTGTATTTTCGATAGCACTTGGTTATTTAGGGTACAATAAGACAAAATACACTGTTTTTTAGTGAATACAACCTTTTAAGGCACTCCGTGGTGCACTCGCCAGCGCAGCTAGAATGCCGATTTGAACTATAGAAGTTACTGCAAAACACCTGAAAAACACGTATTTCGCTTAGAAAACGCATTTTCAAGTGATTTGGAGACATGTTTTGAGAAACAGTTTTTACATCATATTTGAACGTTTCACGATCTGAAACGACGATTTTGCATGTATTTTTGAAAACATATTCTACCTGTAGGTTTAATGGAACTAGGTAATTTATGCTACAATAAGACAAAATACACTGATTTTTAGTGAATACAAGGTTTTGGAGGCACTCCGTGGTTTACTCGCCAGCGCAGCTAGAGTGCCGATTTGAAGTTACTGCAAAACACCTTAAAAACACGTAATTCGCTTAGAAAACGCATTTTCAAGTGATTTGGAGACATGTTTTGAGAAACAGTTTTTACATCATATTTGAGCGTTTCACGGTCTGAAACGACGATTTTGCATGAATTTTTGGAAACATATTCTACCTGTAGTTATGATGGAACTATGTTATTTATGCTACAATAAGACAAAATACACTGATTTTAAGGGAATACAAGGTTTTGAAGGCACTCCGTGTAGCACTCGCCAACGCAGCTAGAGTGCCGATTTGAACTATAGAAGTTATTGCAAAACACCTTAAAAACACGTAATTTGTTTAGAAAAGGCATTTCCAAGTGATTTGGGGACATGTTTTGAGAAACAGTTTTTACATCATATTTGAGCGTTTCACGATCTGAAACGACGATTTTGCATGTATCTATGAAAACATATTCTACCTGTAGTTTCGATGGAGCTAGGTTATTTATGCTACAATAAAACAAAATACACTGATTTTTAGTGAATATAAGGTTTTGGAGGCACTCCGTGGTGCACTCGCCAGCGCAGCCAGAGGGCCGATTTGAACTATAGAAGTTACTGCAAAACACCTTAAAATTACGTAATTCGCTTAGAAAACGCATTTTCAAGTGATTTGGAGACATGTTTTGAGAAACAGTTTTTACATCATATTTGAGCGTTTCACGTTCTGAAACGACGATTTTGCATGAATCTTTGGAAACATATTCTACCTGTATTTTCGATAGCACTTGGTTATTTAGGGTACAATAAGACAAAATACACTGATTTTTAGGGAATACAAGGTTTTGGAGGCACTCCGTGGTGCTCTTGCCAGCGCAGCTAGAGTGCCGATTTGAACTATAGAAGTTACTGCAAAACACCTTAAAAACACGTAATTTGCTCCAGAAAACGCATTTTCAAGTGATTTGGGGACATATTTTGCGAAACAATTTTTACATCATATTTGAGCGTTTCACGATCTGAAACGACGATTTTGCATGAATCTTTGGAAACATATTCTACCTGTATTTTCGATAGCACTTGGTTATTTAGGGTACAATAAGACAAAATACACTGTTTTTTAGTGAATACAACCTTTTAAGGCACTCCGTGGTGCACTCGCCAGCGCAGCTAGAGTGCCGATTTGAACTATAGAAGTTACTGCAAAACACCTTAAAAACACGTATTTCGCTTAGAAAACGCATTTTCAAGTGATTTGGAGACATGTTTTGGGATACAGTTTTTACATCATATTTGAACGTTTCACGATCTGAAACGACGATTTTGCATGTATTTTTGAAAACATATTCTACCTGTAGGTTCGATGGAACTAGGTTATTTATGCTACAATAAGACAAAATACACTGATTTTTAGTGTATACAAGGTTTTGGAAGCACTCCGTGGTTCACTCGCCAGCGCAGCTAGAGTGCCGATTTGAAGTTACTGCAAAACACCTTAAAAACACGTAATTCGCTTAGAAAACGCATTTTCAAGTGATTTGGAGACATGTTTTGAGAAACAGTTTTTACATCATATTTGAGCGTTTCACGGTCTGAAACGACGATTTTGCATGAATTTTTGGAAACATATTCTACCTGTAGTTATGATGGAACTAGGTTATTTATGCTACAGTAAGACAAAATACACTGATTTTAAGGGAATACAAGGTTTTGAAGGCACTCCGTGTAGCACTCGCCAACGCAGCTAGAGTGCCGATTTGAACTATAGAAGTTATTGCAAAACACCTTAAAAACACGTAATTTGCTTAGAAAAGGCATTTCCAGGTGATTTGGGGACATGTTTTGAGAAACAGTTTTTACATCATATTTGAGCGTTTCACGATCTGAAACGACGATTTTGCATGTATCTATGGAAACATATTCTACTTGTAGTTTCGATGGAGCTAGGTTATTTATGCTACAATAAAACAAAATACACTGATTTTTAGTGAATATAAGGTTTTGGAGGCACTCCGTGGTGCACTCGCCAGCGCAGCCAGAGGGCCGGTTTGAACTATAGAAGTTACTGCAAAACACCTTAAAATTACGTAATTCGCTTAGAAAACGCATTTTCAAGTGATTTGGAGACATGTGTTGAGAAACAGTTTTTACATCATATTTGAGCGTTTCACGTTCTGAAACGACGATTTTGCATGAATCTTTGGAAACATATTCTACCTGTATTTTCGATAGCACTTGGTTATTTAGGGTAGAATAAGACAAAATACACTGATTTTTAGGGAATACAAGGTTTTGGAGGCACTCCGTGGTGCTCTCGCCAGCGCAGCTAGAGTGCCGATTTAAACTATAGAAGTTACTGCAAAACACCTTAAAAACACGTAATTTGCTTAGAAAACGCATTTTCAAGTGATTTGGGGACATATTTTGCGAAACAATTTTTACATCATATTTGAGCGTTTCACGATCTGAAACGACGATTTTGAATGAATCTTTGGATACATATTCTACCTGTAGTTTCGATGGAGCTAGGTTATTTATGCTACAATAAGACAAAATACACTGATTTTTAGTGAATACAAGGTTTTGGAGGCACTCCGTGGTGCACTCACCAGCGCAGCTAGAGTGCCGATTTGAACTATAGAAGTTACTGCAAAATACTTTAAAAACACGTAGTTCGCTTAGAAAACGCATTTTCAAGTGATTTGGAGACATGTTTTGAGAAACAGTTTTTACATCATAATTGAGCGTTTCACGGTCTGAAACGACGATTTTGTACGTAGACTTTGTAAACATATTCTACCTGTATTTTCGATAGCACTTGGTTATTTAGGGTACAATAAGACAAAATACACTGTTTTTTAGTGAATACAACGTTTTGGGGCACTCCGTAGTGCACTCGCCAGCGCAGCTAGAGTGCCGATTTAAACTATAGAAGTTACTGCAAAACACCTTAAACACACGTAATTCGCTTAGAAAACGCATTTTCAAGTGATTTGGAGACATGTTTTGTGAAACAGTTTTTACATTATATTTGAGCGTTTCACGGTCTGAAACGACGATTTTGCATGAATCTTTGGAAACATATTCTACCTGAAGTTTCGATGGAACTAGGTTATTTATGCTACAATAAGACAAAATACACTGATTTTTGGGGAATACAAAGTTTTGGAGGCACTCCGTGGTGCACTCGCCAGCGCAGCTAGAGTGACGATTTGAAGTTACTGCAAGTCACCTTAAAAACACGTAATTCGCTTAGAAAACGCATTTTCCAGTGATTTGGAGACATGTTTTGAGAAACAGTTTTTACAGCATATTTGAGCGTTTCACGATCTGAATGACGATTTTGCATGTATCTTTGGAAACATATTCTACCTGTAGTTTCGATGGAACTAGGTTATTTATGCTACAATAAGACAAAATACACTGATTTTTAGTGAATACAAGGTTTTGGAGGCACTCCGTGGTGCACACGCCAGCGCAGCCAGAGTGCCGATTTGAACTATAGAAGTTACTGCAAAACACCTTAAAAACACGTATTTCGCTTAGAAAACGCATTTTCAAGTGATTTGGAGACATGTTTTGAGAAACAGTTTTTACATCATATTTGAGCGTTTCATGGTCTGAAACGACGATTTTGTATGTAGACTTTGTAAACATATTCTACCTGTATTTTAGATAGCACTTGGTTATTTAGGGTACAATAAGACAAAATACACTGTTTTTTTTTGAGTACAACCTTTTGGGGTACTCCGTGGTGCACTCGCCAGCGCAGCTAGAGTGCCTATTTGAACTATAGAAGTTACTGCAAAACACATTAAAAACACGTAATTCGCTTAGAAAACGCATTTTCTAGTGATTTGGAGACATGTTTTAAGAAACAGTTTTTACATCATATTTGAGCGTTTCACGGTCTAAAACAACGATTTTGCATGAATCTTTGGAAGCATATTCTACCTGAAGTTTCGATGGAACTAGGTTATTTATGCTACAATAAGACAAAATACACTGATTTTTGGGGAATACAAGGTTTTGGAGGCACTCCGTGGTGCACTCGTCAGCGCAGCTAGAGTGCCGATTTGAACTATAGATGTTACTGCAAAACACCTTAAAAACACGTAATTCGCTTAGAAAACGCATTTTCAAGTGATTTGGGGACATGTTTTGTGAAACAGTTTTTACATCATATTTGAGCGTTTCACGGTCTGAAACGACGATTTTGTATGTAGACTTTGTATACATATTCTACCTGTAGTTTCGATGGGACTAGGTTATTTAGGGTACAATAAGACAAAATAAACTGTTTATTAGTGAATACAACCTTTTGGGGGCACTCCGTGGTGCACTCGCCAGCGCAGCTAGACTGCCGATTTGAACTTTAGAAGTTACTGCAAAACACCTTAAAAACACGTAATTCGCTTGGAAAACGCATTTTCAAGTGATTTGGAGACATGTTTTGAGAAACAGATATTACATCATATTTGAGCGTTTCACGGTCTGAAACGAAGATTTTGTATGTAGACCTTGTTAACATATTCTAACTGCAGTTTCGATAGCACTTGGTTATTTAGGGTAAAATAAGACAAAATACACTGTTTTTTAGTGAGGGGCTGTCCTTAAATTACGTAACGCTTCAAGGGGGGGGGTGGGGTCAAGAGTAGCGTTACGAAGCGTTACAAGGGGGCGGGGGAGGGTTAATGTGTGAGTTACGTAAGGATAAAATATAAAAAAATATTGCTAAACTTGCTTTAATAGTTTTAAAACTTTCAAATTTCGCGGTGCTACTTCGTATATGCAGGAAATCGTTTGTTTTCAATAACAGTCAACATAATATGTCGGGCACAGTTCAAATTCGGCCCAGTGGTCTTTCATTCGTGCAATGCAATTCATATTAAAACATGAATTCAAGTAGTGTTGATAAGGAAAAACTTTTCAATAGTTTGTTAAAAGCATATGAAAATGCATATGCTTTTAATTTCTGTGCTGTTTTTTTTTTCATTTTTACGTACATTAATTTAATTAGTTTGTTTCAAATTTTAACTGAATATTAAAAAGACCATATACTTTTATATCCAGTAAAGAAATTGGGCAAGAGTAGTACATTTTTTTTTCATCTTTATGTACATTCATTTAAATAGTTTCTGTTCTGTTCTGTTAGTTTTCATTTTTATGTACATTAATTTAAATAGTTTCTGTTTCAAATTTTAACTGAATATTAAGGAGGCCATATAATTTTATATCCAGTAAAGAAATTGGGGTGACAAGTCGTAGGGCAAGAGTAGTACATTATTTTTATCTTTATGTACATTAATTTAAATTGTGTCTGTTCTTTATGTACATTATTTTAAATAGTTTCTGTTTCAAACTTTAACTGAAGATTAAGGAAGCCATATACTTTTATATCCAGTAAAGAAACTGGGGTGACATGCCGTAGGGCAAGAGTAGTACATTTTTTTCATCTTTATGTTTATTAATTTAAATAGTTGCTGTTCTGTTCTGTTATTTTTCATCTTTATGTACATTAATTTAAATAGTTTCAGTTTCAAATTGTAACTGAATATTAAGAAGGCCATATACTTTTATACCTAGTAAAGAAATTGGGGTGTCAAGCCGTAGGGCAAGAGTAGAACATTATTTTTCATCTTTATGTATATTAATTTAAATAGTTGCTGTTCTGTTCTGTTATTTTTCATCTTTATATACATTAATTTAAATAGTTTCTGTTTCAAATTTTAACTGAATATTAAGGAGGCCATATGCTTTTGTATCCAGTAAAGAAATTGGGGTGACAAGCCGTAGGGCAACAGTAGTACATTATTTTTCATCTTTATGTACATGAATTTAAATATTTTCTGTTCTGTTCTGTTATTTTTCATTTTTATGTACAATAATTTAAATAGTTTCTGTTTCAAATTTTAACTGAATATTAAGGAGGCCATATAATTTTATATCCAGTAAAGAAATTGGAGTGACAAGCCGTAGTGCAAGAGTAGTACATTATTTTTCATCTTTATGTATATTAATTTAAATAGTTGCTGTTCTGTTCTGTTATTTTTCATCTTTATATACATTAATTTAAATAGTTTCTGTTTCAAATTTTAACTGAATATTAAGGAGGCCATATAATCTTATATCCAGTAAATAAATTGGGGTGACAAAACGTAGGGCAAGTGTAGTACATTATTTTTCATCTTTATGTATATTAATTTAAATAGTTGCTGTTCTGTTCTGCTATTTTTCATCTTTATATACATTAATTTAAATAGTTTTTGTTTCAAATTTTAACTCAATATTAAGGAGGCCATATACTTTTATATCCAGTAAAGAAATTGGGGTGACAAGCCGTAGGACAAGAGTAGTACATTATTTTTCATCTTTATGTATATTAATTTAAATAGTTGCTGTTCTGTTCAGTTATTTTTCATCTTTATGTACATTAATTTAAATAGTTTCTGTTTCAAATTTTAACTGTATATTAAGGAGGCCATATACTTTTATATCCAGTAAAGAAATTGGGGTGACAAGCCGTAGGGCAAGAGTAGTACATTATTTTTCATCTATATGTAAATTAATTTAAATAGTTGCTGTTCTGTTATTTTTCATCATTATATACATTAATTTAAATAGTTTCTGTTTCAAATTTTAACTGAATATTAAGGAAGCCATATACTTTTATATCCAGTAAAGAAATTTGGGTGACAAGCCGTAGGTCAAGAGCAGCACATTATTTTTCATTTTTATGTATATTAATTTAAATAGTTGCTGTTCTGTTCTGTTATTTTTCATCTTTATATGCATTAATTTTAATAGTTTCTGTTTCAAATTTTAACTGATTATTAAGGAGGCCATACACTTATATATCCAGTAATGAAATTGGGGTGACAAGCCGTAGGGCAAGAGTAGTACATAATTTTTATCTTTATGTACATTAATTTAAATTGTGTCTGTTCTTTATGTACATTATTTTAAATAGTTTCTGTTTCAAACTTAAACTGAAGATTAAGGAAGCCATATACTTTTATATCCAGTAAAGAAACTGGGGTGACATGCCGTAGGGCAAGAGTAGTACATTTTTTTCATCTTTATGTTTATTAATTTAAATAGTTGCTGTTCTGTTCTGTTATTTTTCATCTTTATGTACATTAATTTAAATAGTTTCAGTTTCAAATTGTAACTGAATATTAAGAAGGCCATATACTTTTATACCTAGTAAAGAAATTGGGGTGTCAAGCCGTAGGGCAAGAGTAGAACATTATTTTTCATCTTTATGTATATTAATTTAAATAGTTGCTGTTCTGTTCTGTTATTTTTCATCTTTATATACATTAATTTAAATAGTTTCTGTTTCAAATTTTAACTGAATATTAAGGAGGCCATATGCTTTTGTATCCAGTAAAGAAATTGGGGTGACAAGCCGTAGGGCAACAGTAGTACATTATTTTTCATCTTTATGTACATGAATTTAAATATTTTCTGTTCTGTTCTGTTATTTTTCATTTTTATGTACAATAATTTAAATAGTTTCTGTTTCAAATTTTAACTGAATATTAAGGAGGCCATATAATTTTATATCCAGTAAAGAAATTGGAGTGACAAGCCGTAGTGCAAGAGTAGTACATTATTTTTCATCTTTATGTATATTAATTTAAATAGTTGCTGTTCTGTTCTGTTATTTTTCATCTTTATATACATTAATTTAAATAGTTTCTGTTTCAAATTTTAACTGAATATTAAGGAGGCCATATAATCTTATATCCAGTAAATAAATTGGGGTGACAAAACGTAGGGCAAGTGTAGTACATTATTTTTCATCTTTATGTATATTAATTTAAATAGTTGCTGTTCTGTTCTGCTATTTTTCATCTTTATATACATTAATTTAAATAGTTTTTGTTTCAAATTTTAACTCAAT
Organism: Harpalus rubripes; assembly: GCA_963082715.1. Lineage (NCBI taxonomy): Eukaryota > Metazoa > Arthropoda > Insecta > Coleoptera > Carabidae > Harpalus > Harpalus rubripes. The sequence goes on from CAUJCB010000233.1 coordinate 350,889, forward strand.
ATTAAGGAGGCCATATACTTTTATATCCAGTAAAGAAATTGGGGTGACAAGCCGTAGGACAAGAGTAGTACATTATTTTTCATCTTTATGTATATTAATTTAAATAGTTGCTGTTCTGTTCAGTTATTTTTCATCTTTATGTACATTAATTTAAATAGTTTCTGTTTCAAATTTTAACTGTATATTAAGGAGGCCATATACTTTTATATCCAGTAAAGAAATTGGGGTGACAAGCCGTAGGGCAAGAGTAGTACATTATTTTTCATCTATATGTAAATTAATTTAAATAGTTGCTGTTCTGTTATTTTTCATCATTATATACATTAATTTAAATAGTTTCTGTTTCAAATTTCAACTGAATATTAAGGAGGCCATATACTTTTATATCCAGTAAAGAAATTGGGGTGACAAGCCGTAGGTCAAGAGCAGCACATTATTTTTCATTTTTATGTATATTAATTTAAATAGTTGCTGTTCTGTTCTGTTATTTTTCATCTTTATATGCATTAATTTTAATAGTTTCTGTTTCAAATTTTAACTGATTATTAAGGAGGCCATACACTTATATATCCAGTAATGAAATTGGGGTGACAAGCCGTAGGGCAAGAGTAGTACATAATTTTTCATTTTTATGTAAATTAATTTAAATAGTTTCTGTTCTTTTCTGTTATTTTTCATCTTTATGTACATTAATTTAAATAGTTTCTGTTTCAAAGTTTAACTGAATATTAAGGAGGCCATATACTTTTATATCCAGTAAAGAAATTGGGGTGACATGCCGTAGGGCAAGAGTATTACATTATTTTTCATCTTTATGTATATTAATATAAGTAGTTGCTGTTCTGTTCTGTTATTTTTCATCTTTATATACATTAATTTAAATAGTTTCTGTTTCAAATTTTAACTGAATATTAAGGAGGCCATAAACTTATAACCAGTAAATAAATTGAGGTGACAAGCCGTAGGGCAAGAGTAGTACATTATTTTTCATCTTTATTTACATTAATTTAAATAGTTTCTGTTCTGTTCTGTTATTTTTCATCTTTATGTACATTAATTTAAACAGTTTCTGTTTCAAATTTTAACTGAATATTAAAGAGGCTATATACTTTTATATACAGTAAATAAATTGGGGTGACAAGCCGTAGAGCAACAGTAGTACATAATTTTTCATCTTTATGTATATTAATTTAAATAGTTGCTGTTCTGTTCTGTTATTTTTTCATCTTTATGTACATTAATTTAATTAGTTTGTTTCAAATTTTAACTGAATATTAAAAAGACCATATACTTTTATATCCAGTAAAGAAATTGGGGTGACAAGCCGTAGGGCAAGAGTAGTACATTATTTTTCATCTTTATGTATATTAATTTAAAAAGATGCTGTTTTGTTATTTTTCATCTTTATATGCATTAATTTAAATAGTTTCTGTTTCAAATTTTAACTGAATATTAAGGAGGTTATATACTTTTATATCCAGTAAAGAAAATGAGGTGACAAGCCGTAGGGCAAGAGTAGTATATTATTTTTCATCTTTATGTATATTAATTTAAATAGTTGCTGCTCCGTTCTGTTATTTTTCATCTTTATATACATTAATTTAAATAGTTTCTGTTTTAAATTTTAAATGATTATTAAGGAGGCCATATGCTTTTATATCCAGTAAAGAAATTGGGGCGACAAGCCGTAGGGCAAGGGTAGTACATTATTTTTCATCTTTATGTACATTAATTTAAATAGTTTCTGTTCTGTTCTGTTATTTTTTATCTTTATGTACATTAATTTAAATAATTTCTGTTTCAAATTTTAACTGAATATTAAGAAGGCCATATACTTTTATATCCAATAAAAAAATGGAGAGGTCAACTACTGCGTCACGTAATATATGGGGGGGGGTTCATGTTTGCGTTACGGGTGCGTTAGAAAGGGGGTAGGGGGTATTAAAAATTTCCTAATTTTGCGTTACGTGATTTAAGGACAGCCCATGAATACAATTTTTTGGGGGCACTCCGTGGTGCACTCGCCAGCGCAGCTAGAGTGCCGGTTTGAACTATAGAAGTTACTGCAAAACACCTTAAAAACACGGAATTCGCTTAGAAAACGCATTTTCAAGTGATTTGGAGACATGTTTTGAGAAACAGTTTTTACACCATGTTTGAGCATTTCACGGTCTGAAGCGACGATTTTGCTTGAATCTTTAAAAACATAATCTACATGTAGTTTCGATGGAACTAGGTTATTTATGCTACAATAAGACAAAATACACTGATTTTTAGTGAATACAAGGTTTTGGAGGCACTCCGTGTTGCACTCGCCAGCGCAGCTAGAGTGCCGATTTGAACTATAGAAGTTACTGCAAATCACCTTAAAAACACGTAATTCGCATAGAAAACGCATTTTCAAGTGATTTGGAGACATGTTTTGAGAAACAGTTTTTACATCATATTTGAGCGTTTCACGGTCTGAAACGACGATTTTGCATGTATCTTTGGAAACATATTCTACCTGTAGTTTCGATGGAACTAGGTTATTTATGCTACAATAAGACAAAATACACAGATTTTTAGTGAATACAAGCTTTTGGAGGCATTCCGTGGTGCACTCGCCAGCGCAGCTAGAGTGCCGATTTGAACTATACAAGCTACTGCAAAACACCTTAAAAACACGTAATTCGCTTAGAAAACGCATTTTCAAGTGATTTGGAGACATGTTTTGAGAAACAGTTTTTACATCATATTTGAGCGTTTCACGGTCTGAAACGACGATTTTGCATGTATCTTTGGAAACATATTCTACCTGTAGTTTCGATGGAACTAGGTTATTTATGCTACAATAAGACAAAATACACTGATTTTTAGTGAATACAAGCTTTTGGAGGCATTCCGTGGTGCACTCGCCAGCGCAGCTAGAGTGCCGATTTGAACTATAGAAGTTACTGCAAAACACCTTAAAAACACGTAATTCGCTTTGAAAACGCATTTTCAAGTGATTTGGAGACATGTTTTGAGAAACAGTTTTTACATCATATTTGAGCGTTTCACGGTCTGAAACGACGATTTTGCATGTATCTTTGGAAACATATTCTACCTGTAGTTTCGATGGAACTAGGTTATTTATGCTACAATAAGACAAAATACATTGATTTTTAGTGAGTACAAGCTTTTGGAGGCATTCCGTGGTGCACTCGCCCGCGCAGCTAAAGTGCCGATTTGAACTATAGAAGTTACTGCAAAACACCTTAAAAACACGTAATTCGCTTAGAAAACGCATTTTCAAGTGATTTGGAGACATGTTTTGAGAAACAGTTTTTACATCATATTTGAGCGTATCACGGTCTAAAACGACGATTTTGCATGTATCTTTGGAAACATATCCTACCTGTAGTTTCGATGGAACTAGGTTATTTATGCTACAATAAGACAAAATACACTGATTTTTAGTGAATACAAGCTTTTGGAGGCATTCCGTGGTGCACTCGCCAGCGCAGTTAGAGTGCCGATTTGAACTATAGAAGCTACTGCAAAACACCTTAAAAACACGTAATTCGCTTAGAAAACGCATTTTCAAGTGATTTGGAGACATGTTTTGAGAAACAGTTTTTACATCATATTTGAGCGTTTCACGGTCTGAAACGACGATTTTGCATGTATCTTTGGAAACATATTCTACCTGTAGTTTCGATGGAACTAGGTTATTTATGCTACAATAAGACAAAATACACTGATTTTTAGTGAATACAAGCTTTTGGAGGCATTCCGTGGTGCACTCGCCAGCGCAGCAAGAGTGCCGATTTGAACTATAGAAGTTACTGCAAAACACCTTAAAAACACGTAATTCGCTTAGAAAACGCATTTTCAAGTGATTTGGAAACATGTTTTGAGAAACAGTTTTTACATCATATTTGAGCGTTTCACGGTCTGAAACGACGATTTTGCATGTATCTTTGGAAACATATTCTACCTGTAGTTTCGATGGAACTAGGTTATTTATGCTACAATAAGACAAAATACACTGATTTTTAGTGAATACAAGCTTTTGGAGGCATTCCGTGGTGCACTCGCCAGCGCAGCTAGAGTGCCGATTTGAACTATAGAAGCTACTGCAAAACACCTTAAAAACACGTAATTCGCTTAGAAAACGCATTTTCAAGTGATTTGGAGACATGTTTTGAGAAACAGTTTTTACATCATATTTGAGCGTTTCACGGTCTGAAACGACGATTTTGCATGTATCTTTGGAAACATATTCTACCTGTAGTTTCGATGGAACTAGGTTATTTATGCTACAATAAGACAAAATACACAGATTTTTAGTGAATACAAGCTTTTGGAGGCATTCCGTGGTGCACTCGCCAGCGCAGCTAGAGTGCCGATTTGAACTATACAAGCTACTGCAAAACACCTTAAAAACACGTAATTCGCTTAGAAAACGCATTTTCAAGTGATTTGGAGACATGTTTTGAGAAACAGTTTTTACATCATATTTGAGCGTTTCACGGTCTGAAACGACGATTTTGCATGTATCTTTGGAAACATATTCTACCTGTAGTTTCGATGGAACTAGGTTATTTATGCTACAATAAGACAAAATACACTGATTTTTAGTGAATACAAGCTTTTGGAGGCATTCCGTGGTGCACTCGCCAGCGCAGCTAGAGTGCCGATTTGAACTATAGAAGTTACTGCAAAACACCTTAAAAACACGTAATTCGCTTTGAAAACGCATTTTCAAGTGATTTGGAGACATGTTTTGAGAAACAGTTTTTACATCATATTTGAGCGTTTCACGGTCTGAAACGAACGATTTGTGTGTAGCACTTGGACACATATTCTACTAGTACTTTCGATGGAATTTTGTTGTTTAGGATACAATATGATAAAATACAGTGATTTTCTTTAAGTACAACTTTTAGAGGTACTCCGTAGTGCACTCGCTAGCGCAGCTAGAGTGCCGATTTGAACTATAGAAGTTACTGCAAAACACCTTAAAAACACGTAATTCGCTTGGAATACGCATTTTCAAGTGATTTGGGGACATGTTTTGAGAAACAGTTTTTACATCATATTTGAGCGTTTCACGGTCTGAAACGACGATTATGCATGTATCTTTGGAAACATATTCTACCTGTAGTTTCGATGGAACTAGGTTATTTATGCTACAATAAGACAAAATACATTGATTTTTAGTGAGTACAAGCTTTTGGAGGCATTCCGTGGTGCACTCGCCCGCGCAGCTAAAGTGCCGATTTGAACTATAGAAGTTACTGCAAAACACCTTAAAAACACGTAATTCGCTTAGAAAACGCATTTTCAAGTGATTTGGAGACATGTTTTGAGAAAAAGTTTTTACATCATATTTGAGCGTTTCACGGTCTAAAACGACGATTTTGCATGTATCTTTGGAAACATATCCTACCTGTAGTTTCGATGGAACTAGGTTATTTATGCTACAATAAGACAAAATACACTGATTTTTAGTGAATACAAGCTTTTGGAGGCATTCCGTGGTGCACTCGCCAGCGCAGTTAGAGTGCCGATTTGAACTATAGAAGCTACTGCAAAACACCTTAAAAACACGTAATTCGCTTAGAAAACGCATTTTCAAGTGATTTGGAGACATGTTTTGAGAAACAGTTTTTACATCATATTTGAGCGTTTCACGGTCTGAAACGACGATTTTGCATGTATCTTTGGAAACATATTCTACCTGTAGTTTCGATGGAACTAGGTTATTTATGCTACAATAAGACAAAATACACTGATTTTTAGTGAATACAAGCTTTTGGAGGCATTCCGTGGTGCACTCGCCAGCGCAGCAAGAGTGCCGATTTGAACTATAGAAGTTACTGCAAAACACCTTAAAAACACGTAATTCGCTTAGAAAACGCATTTTCAAGTGATTTGGAAACATGTTTTGAGAAACAGTTTTTACATCATATTTGAGCGTTTCACGGTCTGAAACGACGATTTTGCATGTATCTTTGGAAACATATTCTACCTGTAGTTTCGATGGAACTAGGTTATTTATGCTACAATAAGACAAAATACACTGATTTTTAGTGAATACAAGCTTTTGGAGGCATTCCGTGGTGCACTCGCCAGCGCAGCTAGAGTGCCGATTTGAACTATAGAAGCTACTGCAAAACACCTTAAAAACACGTAATTCGCTTAGAAAACGCATTTTCAAGTGATTTGGAGACATGTTTTGAGAAACAGTTTTTACATCATATTTGAGCGTTTCACGGTCTGAAACGACGATTTTGCATGTATCTTTGGAAACATATTCTACCTGTAGTTTCGATGGAACTAGGTTATTTATGCTACAATAAGACAAAATACACAGATTTTTAGTGAATACAAGCTTTTGGAGGCATTCCGTGGTGCACTCGCCAGCGCAGCTAGAGTGCCGATTTGAACTATACAAGCTACTGCAAAACACCTTAAAAACACGTAATTCGCTTAGAAAACGCATTTTCAAGTGATTTGGAGACATGTTTTGAGAAACAGTTTTTACATCATATTTGAGCGTTTCACGGTCTGAAACGACGATTTTGCATGTATCTTTGGAAACATATTCTACCTGTAGTTTCGATGGAACTAGGTTATTTATGCTACAATAAGACAAAATACACTGATTTTTAGTGAATACAAGCTTTTGGAGGCATTCCGTGGTGCACTCGCCAGCGCAGCTAGAGTGCCGATTTGAACTATAGAAGTTACTGCAAAACACCTTAAAAACACGTAATTCGCTTTGAAAACGCATTTTCAAGTGATTTGGAGACATGTTTTGAGAAACAGTTTTTACATCATATTTGAGCGTTTCACGGTCTGAAACGAACGATTTGTGTGTAGCACTTGGACACATATTCTACTAGTACTTTCGATGGAATTTTGTTGTTTAGGATACAATATGATAAAATACAGTGATTTTCTTTAAGTACAACTTTTAGAGGTACTCCGTAGTGCACTCGCTAGCGCAGCTAGAGTGCCGATTTGAACTATAGAAGTTACTGCAAAACACCTTAAAAACACGTAATTCGCTTGGAATACGCATTTTCAAGTGATTTGGGGACATGTTTTGAGAAACAGTTTTTACATCATATTTGAGCGTTTCACGGTCTGAAACGACGATTATGCATGTATCTTTGGAAACATATTCTACCTGTAGTTTCGATGGAACTAGGTTATTTATGCTACAATAAGACAAAATACATTGATTTTTAGTGAGTACAAGCTTTTGGAGGCATTCCGTGGTGCACTCGCCCGCGCAGCTAAAGTGCCGATTTGAACTATAGAAGTTACTGCAAAACACCTTAAAAACACGTAATTCGCTTAGAAAACGCATTTTCAAGTGATTTGGAGACATGTTTTGAGAAAAAGTTTTTACATCATATTTGAGCGTTTCACGGTCTAAAACGACGATTTTGCATGTATCTTTGGAAACATATCCTACCTGTAGTTTCGATGGAACTAGGTTATTTATGCTACAATAAGACAAAATACACTGATTTTTAGTGAATACAAGCTTTTGGTGGCATTCCGTGGTGCACTCGCCAGCGCAGTTAGAGTGCCGATTTGAACTATAGAAGCTACTGCAAAACACCTTAAAAACACGTAATTCGCTTAGAAAACGCATTTTCAAGTGATTTGGAGACATGTTTTGAGAAACAGTTTTTACATCATATTTGAGCGTTTCACGGTCTGAAACGACGATTTTGCATGTATCTTTGGAAACATATTCTACCTGTAGTTTCGATGGAACTAGGTTATTTATGCTACAATAAGACAAAATACACTGATTTTTAGTGAATACAAGCTTTTGGAGGCATTCCGTGGTGCACTCGCCAGCGCAGCAAGAGTGCCGATTTGAACTATAGAAGTTACTGCAAAACACCTTAAAAACACGTAATTCGCTTAGAAAACGCATTTTCAAGTGATTTGGAAACATGTTTTGAGAAACAGTTTTTACATCATATTTGAGCGTTTCACGGTCTGAAACGACGATTTTGCATGTATCTTTGGAAACATATTCTACCTGTAGTTTCGATGGAACTAGGTTATTTATGCTACAATAAGACAAAATACACTGATTTTTAGTGAATACAAGCTTTTGGAGGCATTCCGTGGTGCACTCGCCAGCGCAGCTAGAGTGCCGATTTGAACTATAGAAGCTACTGCAAAACACCTTAAAAACACGTAATTCGCTTAGAAAACGCATTTTCAAGTGATTTGGAGACATGTTTTGAGAAACAGTTTTTACATCATATTTGAGCGTTTCACGGTCTGAAACGACGATTTTGCATGTATCTTTGGAAACATATTCTACCTGTAGTTTCGATGGAACTAGGTTATTTATGCTACAATAAGACAAAATACACAGATTTTTAGTGAATACAAGCTTTTGGAGGCATTCCGTGGTGCACTCGCCAGCGCAGCTAGAGTGCCGATTTGAACTATACAAGCTACTGCAAAACACCTTAAAAACACGTAATTCGCTTAGAAAACGCATTTTCAAGTGATTTGGAGACATGTTTTGAGAAACAGTTTTTACATCATATTTGAGCGTTTCACGGTCTGAAACGACGATTTTGCATGTATCTTTGGAAACATATTCTACCTGTAGTTTCGATGGAACTAGGTTATTTATGCTACAATAAGACAAAATACACTGATTTTTAGTGAATACAAGCTTTTGGAGGCATTCCGTGGTGCACTCGCCAGCGCAGCTAGAGTGCCGATTTGAACTATAGAAGTTACTGCAAAACACCTTAAAAACACGTAATTCGCTTTGAGAAAACGCATTTTCAAGTGATTTGGAGACATGTTTTGAGAAACAGTTTTTACATCATATTGAGCGTTTCACGGTCTGAAACAAACGATTTGTGTGTAGCACTTGGACACATATTCTACTAGTACTGTCGATGGAATTTTGTTGTTTAGGATACAATATGACAAAATACAGTGATTTTCTTTAAGTACAACTTTTAGAGGTACTCCGTAGTGCACTCGCTAGCGCAGCTAGAGTGCCGATTTGAACTATAGAAGTTACTGCAAAACACCTTAAAAACACGTAATTCGCTTGGAATACGCATTTTCAAGTGATTTGGGGACATGTTTGAGAAACAGTTTTTACATCATATTTGAGCGTTTCACGGTCTGAAACGACGATTATGCATGTATCTTTGGAAACATATTCTACCTGTAGTTTCGATGGAACTAGGTTATTTATGCTACAATAAGACAAAATACATTGATTTTTAGTGAGTACAAGCTTTTGGAGGCATTCCGTGGTGCACTCGCCCGCGCAGCTAAAGTGCCGATTTGAACTATAGAAGTTACTGCAAAACACCTTAAAAACACGTAATTCGCTTAGAAAACGCATTTTCAAGTGATTTGGAGACATGTTTTGAGAAACAGTTTTTACATCATATTTGAGCGTTTCACTGTCTGAAACGACGATTTTGCATGTATCTTTGGAAACATATTCTACCTGTAGTTTCGATGGAACTAGGTTATTTATGCTACAATAAGACAAAATACACTGATTTTTAGTGAATACAAGCTTTTGGAGGCATTCCGTGGTGCACTCGCCAGCGCAGCTAGAGTGCCGATTTGAACTATAGAAGCTACTGCAAAACACCTTAAAAACACGTAATTCGCTTAGAAAACGCATTTTCAAAGTGATTTGGAGACATGTTTTGAGAAACAGTTTTTACATCATATTTGAGCGTTTCACGGTCTGAAACGACGATTTTGCATGTATCTTTGGAAACATATTCTACCTGTAGTTTCGATGGAACTGGGTTATTTATGCTACAATAAGACAAAATACACTGATTTTTAGTGAATACAAGCTTTTGGAGGCATTCCGTGGTGCACTCGCCAGCGCAGCTAGAGTGCCGATTTGAACTATAGAAGTTACTGCAAAACACCTTAAAAACACGTAATTCGCTTGGAATAAGCATTTCAAGTGATTTGGGGACATGTTTTGAGAAACAGTTTTTACATCATATTTGAGCGTTTCACGGTCTGAAACGACGATTTTGCATGTATCTTGGAAACTTATTCTACCTGTAGTTTCGATGGAACTAGGTTATTTATGCTACAATAAGACAAAATACATTGAGTTTTAGTGAATACAAGCTTTTGGAGGCATTCCGTGGTGCACTCGCCCGCGCAGCTAGAGTGCCGATTTGAACTATAGAAGTTACTGCAAAACACCTTAAAAACACGTAATTCGCTTAGAAAACGCATTTTCAAGTGATTTGGAGACATGTTTTGAGAAATAGTTTTTACATCATATTTGAGCGTTTCACGGTCTGAAACGACGATTTTGCATGTATCTTTGGAAACATATTCTACCTGCAGTTTCGATGGAACTAGGTGATTTATGCTACAATAAGACAAAATACACTGATTTTTAGTGAATACAAGCTTTTGGAGGCATTCCGTGGTGCACTCGCCAGCGTAGCTAGAGTGCCGATTTGAACTATAGAAGCTACTGCAAAACACCTTAAAAACACGTAATTCGCTTAGAAAACGCATTTTCAAGTGATTTGGAGACATGTTTTGAGAAACAGTTTTTACATCATATTTGAGCGTTTCACGGTCTGAAACGACGATTTTGCATGTATCTTTGGAAACATATTCTACCTGTAGTTTCGATGGAACTAGGTTATTTATGCTACAATAAGACAAAATACACTGATTTTTAGTGAATACAAGCTTTTGGAGGCATTCCGTGGTGCACTCGCCAGCGCAGCTAGAGTGCCGGTTTGAACTATAGAAGCTACTGCAAAACACCTTAAAAACACGTAATTCGCTTAGAAAACGCATTTTCAAGTGATTTGGAGACATGTTTTGAGAAACAGTTTTTACATCATATTTGAGCGTTTCACGGTCTGAAACGACGATTTTGCATGTATCTTTGGAAACATATTCTACCTGTAGTTTCGATGGAACTAGGTTATTTATGCTACAATAAGACAAAATACACTGATTTTTAGTGAATACAAGCTTTTGGAGGCATTCCGTGGTGCACTCGCCAGCGCAGCTAGAGTGCCGATTTCAACTATAGAAGCTACTGCAAAACACCTTAAAAACACGTAATTCGCTTAGAAAACGCATTTTCAAGTGATTTGGAGACATGTTTTGAGAAACAGTTTTTACATCATATTTGAGTGTTTCACGGTCTGAAACGACGATTTTGCATGTATCTTTGGAAACATATTCTACCTGTAGTTTCGATGGAACTAGGTTATTTATGCTACAATAAGACAAAATACACTGATTTTTAGTGAATACAAGCTTTTGGAGGCATTCCGTGGTGCACTCGCTAGCGCAGCTAGAGTGCCGATTTGAACTATAGAAGTTACTGCAAAACACCTTAAAAACACGTAATTCGCTTGTAATACGCATTTTCAAGTGATTTGGGGACATGTTTTGAGAAACAGTTTTTACATCATATTTGAGCGTTTCACGGTCTGAAACGACGATTTTGCATGTATCTTTGGAAACATATTCTACCTGTAGTTTCGATGGAACTAGGTTATTTATGCTACAATAAGACAAAATATACTGATTTTTAGTGAATACAAGCTTTTGGAGGCATTCCGTGGTGCACTCGCCAGCGCAGCTAGAGTGCCGATTTGAACTATAGAAGTTACTGCAAAACACCTTAAAAACACGTAATTCGCTTAGAAAACGCATTTTCAAGTGATTTGGAGACATGTTTTGAGAAACAGTTTTTACATCATATTTGAGCGTTTCACGGTCTGAAACGACGATTTTGCATGTATCTTTGGAAACATATTCTACCTGTAGTTTCGATGGAACTAGGTTATTTATGCTACAATAAGACAAAATACACTGATTTTTAGTGAATACAAGCTTTTGGAGGCATTCCGTGGTGCACTCGCCAGCGCAGCTAGAGTGCCGATTTGAACTATAGAAGCTACTGCAAAACACCTTAAAAACACGTAATTCGCTTAGAAAACGCATTTTCAAGTGATTTGGAGACATGTTTTGAGAAACAGTTTTTACATCATATTTGAGCGTTTCACGGTCTGAAACGACGATTTTGCATGTATCTTTGGAAACATATTCTACCTGTAGTTTCGATGGAACTAGGTTATTTATGCTACAATAAGACAAAATACACTGATTTTTAGTGAATACAAGCTTTTGGAGGCATTCCGTGGTGCACTCGCCAGCGCAGCTAGAGTGCCGATTTGAACTATAGAAGTTACTGCAAAACACCTTAAAAACACGTAATTCGCTTAGAAAACGCATTTTCAAGTGATTTGGAGACATGTTTTGAGAAACAGTTTTTACATCATATTTGAGCGTTTTACGGTCTGAAACGACGATTTTGCATGTGTCTTTGGAAACATATTCTACCTGTAGTTTCGATGGAACTAGGTTATTTATGCTACAATAAGACAAAATACACTGATTTTTAGTGAATACAAGCTTTTGGAGGCATTCCGTGGTGCACTCGCCAGCGCAGCTAGAGTGCCGATTTGAACTATAGAAGCTACTGCAAAACACCTTAAAAACACGTAATTCGCTTAGAAAACGCATTTTCAAGTGATTTGGAGACATGTTTTGAGAAACAGTTTTTACATCATATTTGAGCGTTTCACGGTCTGAAACGACGATTTTGCATGTATCTTTGGAAACATATTCTACCTGTAGTTTCGATGGAACTAGGTTATTTATGCTACAATAAGACAAAATACACTGATTTTTAGTGAATACAAGCTTTTGGAGGCATTCCGTGGTGCACTCGCCAGCGCAGCTAGAGTGCCGATTTGAACTATAGAAGTTACTGCAAAACACCTTAAAAACACGTAATTCGCTTAGAAAACGCATTTTCAAGTGATTTGGAGACATGTTTTGAGAAACAGTTTTTACATCATATTTGAGCGTTTCACGGTCTGAAACGACGATTTTGCATGTATCTTTGGAAACATATTCTACCTGTAGTTTCGATGGAACTAGGTTATTTATGCTACAATAAGACAAAATACACTGATTTTTAGTGAATACAAGCTTTTGGAGGCATTCCGTGGTGCACTCGCCAGCGCAGCTAGAGTGCCGATTTGAAGTATAGAAGCTACTGCAAAACACCTTAAAAACACGTAATTCGCTTAGAAAACGCATTTTCAAGTGATTTGGAGACATGTTTTGAGAAACAGTTTTTACATCATATTTGAGCGTTTCACGGTCTGAAACGACGATTTTGCATGTATCTTTGGAAACATATTCTACCTGTAGTTTCGATGGAACTAGGTTATTTATGCTACAATAAGACAAAATACACTGATTTTTAGTGAATACAAGCTTTTGGAGGCATTCCGTGGTGCACTCGCCAGCGCAGCTAGAGTGCCGATTTGAACTATAGAAGTTACTGCAAAACACCTTAAAAACACGTAATTCGCTTAGAAAACGCATTTTCAAGTGATTTGGAGACATGTTTTGAGAAACAGTTTTTACATCATATTTGAGCGTTTCACGGTCTGAAACGAACGATTTGTGTGTAGCACTTGGACACATATTCTACTAGTACTGTCGATGGAATTTTGTTGTTTAGGATACAATATGACAAAATACAGTGATTTTCTTTAAGTACAACTTTTAGAGGTACTCCGTAGTGCACTCGCTAGCGCAGCTAGAGTGCCGATTTGAACTATAGAAGTTACTGCAAAACACCTTAAAAACACGTAATTCGCTTGGAATACGCATTTTCAAGTGATTTGGGGACATGTTTTGAGAAACAGTTTTTACATCATATTTGAGCGTTTCACGGTCTGAAACGACGATTATGCATGTATCTTTGGAAACATATTCTACCTGTAGTTTCGATGGAACTAGGTTATTTATGCTACAATAAGACAAAATACATTGATTTTTAGTGAGTACAAGCTTTTGGAGGCATTCCGTGGTGCACTCGCCCGCGCAGCTAAAGTGCCGATTTGAACTATAGAAGTTACTGCAAAACACCTTAAAAACACGTAATTCGCTTAGAAAACGCATTTTCAAGTGATTTGGAGACATGTTTTGAGAAACAGTTTTTACATCATATTTGAGCGTTTCACTGTCTGAAACGACGATTTTGCATGTATCTTTGGAAACATATTCTACCTGTAGTTTCGATGGAACTAGGTTATTTATGCTACAATAAGACAAAATACACTGATTTTTAGTGAATACAAGCTTTTGGAGGCATTCCGTGGTGCACTCGCCAGCGCAGCTAGAGTGCCGATTTGAACTATAGAAGCTACTGCAAAACACCTTAAAAACACGTAATTCGCTTAGAAAACGCATTTTCAAGTGATTTGGAGACATGTTTTGAGAAACAGTTTTTACATCATATTTGAGCGTTTCACGGTCTGAAACGACGATTTTGCATGTATCTTTGGAAACATATTCTACCTGTAGTTTCGATGGAACTGGGTTATTTATGCTACAATAAGACAAAATACACTGATTTTTAGTGAATACAAGCTTTTGGAGGCATTCCGTGGTGCACTCGCCAGCGCAGCTAGAGTGCCGATTTGAACTATAGAAGTTACTGCAAAACACCTTAAAAACACGTAATTCGCTTGGAATAAGCATTTTCAAGTGATTTGGGGACATGTTTTGAGAAACAGTTTTTACATCATATTTGAGCGTTTCACGGTCTGAAACGACGATTTTGCATGTATCTTTGGAAACTTATTCTACCTGTAGTTTCGATGGAACTAGGTTATTTATGCTACAATAAGACAAAATACATTGAGTTTTAGTGAATACAAGCTTTTGGAGGCATTCCGTGGTGCACTCGCCCGCGCAGCTAGAGTGCCGATTTGAACTATAGAAGTTACTGCAAAACACCTTAAAAACACGTAATTCGCTTAGAAAACGCATTTTCAAGTGATTTGGAGACATGTTTTGAGAAACAGTTTTTACATCATATTTGAGCGTTTCACGGTCTGAAACGACGATTTTGCATGTGTCTTTGGAAACATATTCTACCTGTAGTTTCGATGGAACTAGGTTATTTATGCTACAATAAGACAAAATACACTGATTTTTAGTGAATACAAGCTTTTGGAGGCATTCCGTGGTGCACTCGCCAGCGCAGCTAGAGTGCCGATTTGAACTATAGAAGCTACTGCAAAACACCTTAAAAACACGTAATTCGCTTAGAAAACGCATTTTCAAGTGATTTGGAGACATGTTTTGAGAAACAGTTTTTACATCATATTTGAGCGTTTCACGGTCTGAAACGACGATTTTGCATGTATCTTTGGAAACATATTCTACCTGTAGTTTCGATGGAACTAGGTTATTTATGCTACAATAAGACAAAATACACTGATTTTTAGTGAATACAAGCTTTTGGAGGCATTCCGTGGTGCACTCGCCAGCGCAGCTAGAGTGCCGATTTGAACTATAGAAGTTACTGCAAAACACCTTAAAAACACGTAATTCGCTTAGAAAACGCATTTTCAAGTGATTTGGAGACATGTTTTGAGAAACAGTTTTTACATCATATTTGAGCGTTTCACGGTCTGAAACGACGATTTTGCATGTATCTTTGGAAACATATTCTACCTGTAGTTTCGATGGAACTAGGTTATTTATGCTACAATAAGACAAAATACACTGATTTTTAGTGAATACAAGCTTTTGGAGGCATTCCGTGGTGCACTCGCCAGCGCAGCTAGAGTGCCGATTTGAAGTATAGAAGCTACTGCAAAACACCTTAAAAACACGTAATTCGCTTAGAAAACGCATTTTCAAGTGATTTGGAGACATGTTTTGAGAAACAGTTTTTACATCATATTTGAGCGTTTCACGGTCTGAAACGACGATTTTGCATGTATCTTTGGAAACATATTCTACCTGTAGTTTCGATGGAACTAGGTTATTTATGCTACAATAAGACAAAATACACTGATTTTTAGTGAATACAAGCTTTTGGAGGCATTCCGTGGTGCACTCGCCAGCGCAGCTAGAGTGCCGATTTGAAGTATAGAAGCTACTGCAAAACACCTTAAAAACACGTAATTCGCTTAGAAAACGCATTTTCAAGTGATTTGGAGACATGTTTTGAGAAACAGTTTTTACATCATATTTGAGCGTTTCACGGTCTGAAACGACGATTTTGCATGTATCTTTGGAAACATATTCTACCTGTAGTTTCGATGGAACTAGGTTATTTATGCTACAATAAGACAAAATACACTGATTTTTAGTGAATACAAGCTTTTGGAGGCATTCCGTGGTGCACTCGCCAGCGCAGCTAGAGTGCCGATTTGAACTATAGAAGTTACTGCAAAACACCTTAAAAACACGTAATTCGCTTAGAAAACGCATTTTCAAGTGATTTGGAGACATGTTTTGAGAAACAGTTTTTACATCATATTTGAGCGTTTCACGGTCTGAAACGAACGATTTGTGTGTAGCACTTGGACACATATTCTACTAGTACTGTCGATGGAATTTTGTTGTTTAGGATACAATATGACAAAATACAGTGATTTTCTTTAAGTACAACTTTTAGAGGTACTCCGTAGTGCACTCGCTAGCGCAGCTAGAGTGCCGATTTGAACTATAGAAGTTACTGCAAAACACCTTAAAAACACGTAATTCGCTTGGAATACGCATTTTCAAGTGATTTGGGGACATGTTTTGAGAAACAGTTTTTACATCATATTTGAGCGTTTCACGGTCTGAAACGACGATTATGCATGTATCTTTGGAAACATATTCTACCTGTAGTTTCGATGGAACTAGGTTATTTATGCTACAATAAGACAAAATACATTGATTTTTAGTGAGTACAAGCTTTTGGAGGCATTCCGTGGTGCACTCGCCCGCGCAGCTAAAGTGCCGATTTGAACTATAGAAGTTACTGCAAAACACCTTAAAAACACGTAATTCGCTTAGAAAACGCATTTTCAAGTGATTTGGAGACATGTTTTGAGAAACAGTTTTTACATCATATTTGAGCGTTTCACTGTCTGAAACGACGATTTTGCATGTATCTTTGGAAACATATTCTACCTGTAGTTTCGATGGAACTAGGTTATTTATGCTACAATAAGACAAAATACACTGATTTTTAGTGAATACAAGCTTTTGGAGGCATTCCGTGGTGCACTCGCCAGCGCAGCTAGAGTGCCGATTTGAACTATAGAAGCTACTGCAAAACACCTTAAAAACACGTAATTCGCTTAGAAAACGCATTTTCAAGTGATTTGGAGACATGTTTTGAGAAACAGTTTTTACATCATATTTGAGCGTTTCACGGTCTGAAACGACGATTTTGCATGTATATTTGGAAACATATTCTACCTGTAGTTTCGATGGAACTGGGTTATTTATGCTACAATAAGACAAAATACACTGATTTTTAGTGAATACAAGCTTTTGGAGGCATTCCGTGGTGCACTCGCCAGCGCAGCTAGAGTGCCGATTTGAACTATAGAAGTTACTGCAAAACACCTTAAAAACACGTAATTCGCTTGGAATAAGCATTTTCAAGTGATTTGGGGACATGTTTTGAGAAACAGTTTTTACATCATATTTGAGCGTTTCACGGTCTGAAACGACGATTTTGCATGTATCTTTGGAAACTTATTCTACCTGTAGTTTCGATGGAACTAGGTTATTTATGCTACAATAAGACAAAATACATTGAGTTTTAGTGAATACAAGCTTTTGGAGGCATTCCGTGGTGCACTCGCCCGCGCAGCTAGAGTGCCGATTTGAACTATAGAAGTTACTGCAAAACACCTTAAAAACACGTAATTCGCTTAGAAAACGCATTTTCAAGTGATTTGGAGACATGTTTTGAGAAACAGTTTTTACATCATATTTGAGCGTTTCACGGTCTGAAACGACGATTTTGCATGTATCTTTGGAAACATATTCTACCTGTAGTTTCGATGGAACTAGGTTATTTATGCTACAATAAGACAAAATACACTGATTTTTAGTGAATACAAGCTTTTGGAGGCATTCCGTGGTGCACTCGCCAGCGCAGCTAGAGTGCCGATTTGAACTATAGAAGTTACTGCAAAACTCCTTAAAAACACGTAATTCGCTTGGAATACGCATTTTCAAGTGATTTGGGGACATGTTTTGAGAAACAGTTTTTACATCATATTTGAGCGTTTCACGGTCTGAAACGACGATTTTGCATGTATCTTTGGAAACATATTCTACCTGTAGTTTCGATGGAACTAGGTTATTTATGCTACAATCAGACAAAATACATTGATTTTTAGTGAATACAAGCTTTTGGAGGCATTCCGTGGTGCACTCGCCCGCGCAGCTAGAGTGCCGATTTGAACTATAGAAGTTACTGCAAAACACCTTAAAAACACGTAATTCGCTTAGAAAACGCATTTTCAAGAGATTTGGAGACATGTTTTGAGAAATAGTTTTTACATCATATTTGAGCGTTTCACGGTCTGAAACGACGATTTTGCATGTATCTTTGGAAACATATTCTACCTGTAGTTTCGACGGAACTAGGTTATTTATGCTACAATAAGACAAAATACACTGATTTTTAGTGAATACAAGCTTTTGGAGGCATTCCGTGGTGCACTCGCCAGCGCAGCTAGAGTACCGATTTGAACTATAGAAGCTACTGCAAAACACCTTAAAAACACGTAATTCGCTTAGAAAACGCATTTTCAAGTGATTTGGAGACATGTTTTGAGAAACAGTTTTTACATCATATTTGAGCGTTTCACGGTCTGAACCGACGATTTTGCATGTATCTTTGGAAACATATTCTACCTGTAGTTTCGATGGAACTAGGTTATTTATGCTACAATAAGACAAAATACACTGATTTTTAGTGAATACAAGCTTTTGGAGGCATTCCGTGGTGCACTCGCCAGCGCAGCTAGAGTGCCGATTTGAACTATAGAAGTTACTGCAAAACACCTTAAAAACACGTAATTCGCTTAGAAAACGCATTTTCAAGTGATTTGGAGACATGTTTTGAGAAACAGTTTTTACATCATATTTGAGCGTTTCACGGTCTGAAACGACGATTTTGCATGTATCTTTGGAAACATATTCTACCTGTAGTTTCGATGGCACTAGGTTATTTATGCTACAATAAGACAAAATACATTGATTTTTAGTGAATACAAGCTTTTGGAAGCATTCCGTGGTGCACTCGCCCGCGCAGCTAGAGTGCCGATTTGAACTATAGAAGTTACTGCAAAACACCTTAAAAACACATAATTCGCTTAGAAAACGCATTTTCAAGTGATTTTGAGACATGTATTGAGAAATAGTTTTTACATCATATTTGAGCGTTTCACGGTCTGAAACGACGATTTTGCATGTATCTTTGGAAACATATTCTACCTGTAGTTTCGATGGAACTAGGTTATTTATGCTACAATAAGAAAAAATACACTGATTTTTAGTGAATACAAGCTTTTGGAGGCATTCCGTGGTGCACTCGCCAGCGCAGCTAGAGTGCCGATTTGAACTATAGAAGCTACTGCAAAACACCTTAAAAACACGTAATTCGCTTAGAAAACGCATTTTCAAGTGATTTGGAGACATGTTTTGAGAAACAGTTTTTACATCATATTTGAGCGTTTCACGGTCTGAAACGACGATTTTGCATGTATCTTTGGAAACATATTCTACCTGTAGTTTCGACGGAACTAGGTTATTTATGCTACAATAAGACAAAATACACTGATTTTTAGTGAATACAAGCTTTTGGAGGCATTCCGTGGTGCACTCGCCAGCGCAGCTAGAGTACCGATTTGAACTATAGAAGCTACTGCAAAACACCTTAAAAACACGTAATTCGCTTAGAAAACGCATTTTCAAGTGATTTGGAGACATGTTTTGAGAAACAGTTTTTACATCATATTTGAGCGTTTCACGGTCTGAACCGACGATTTTGCATGTATCTTTGGAAACATATTCTACCTGTAGTTTCGATGGAACTAGGTTATTTATGCTACAATAAGACAAAATACACTGATTTTTAGTGAATACAAGCTTTTGGAGGCATTCCGTGGTGCACTCGCCAGCGCAGCTAGAGTGCCGATTTGAACTATAGAAGTTACTGCAAAACACCTTAAAAACACGTAATTCGCTTAGAAAACGCATTTTCAAGTGATTTGGAGACATGTTTTGAGAAACAGTTTTTACATCATATTTGAGCGTTTCACGGTCTGAAACGACGATTTTGCATGTATCTTTGGAAACATATTCTACCTGTAGTTTCGATGGCACTAGGTTATTTATGCTACAATAAGACAAAATACATTGATTTTTAGTGAATACAAGCTTTTGGAAGCATTCCGTGGTGCACTCGCCCGCGCAGCTAGAGTGCCGATTTGAACTATAGAAGTTACTGCAAAACACCTTAAAAACACATAATTCGCTTAGAAAACGCATTTTCAAGTGATTTTGAGACATGTATTGAGAAATAGTTTTTACATCATATTTGAGCGTTTCACGGTCTGAAACGACGATTTTGCATGTATCTTTGGAAACATATTCTACCTGTAGTTTCGATGGAACTAGGTTATTTATGCTACAATAAGAAAAAATACACTGATTTTTAGTGAATACAAGCTTTTGGAGGCATTCCGTGGTGCACTCGCCAGCGCAGCTAGAGTGCCGATTTGAACTATAGAAGCTACTGCAAAACACCTTAAAAACACGTAATTCGCTTAGAAAACGCATTTTCAAGTGATTTGGAGACATGTTTTGAGAAACAGTTTTTACATCATATTTGAGCGTTTCACGGTCTGAAACGACGATTTTGCATGTATCTTTGGAAACATATTCTACCTGTAGTTTCGATGGAACTAGGTTATTTATGCTACAATAAGACAAAATACACTGATTTTTAGTGAATACAAGCTTTTGGAGGCATTCCGTGGTGCACTCGCCAGCGCAGCTAGAGTGCCGATTTGAACTATAGAAGTTACTGCAAAACACCTTAAAAACACGTAATTCGCTTAGAAAACGCATTTTCAAGTGATTTGGAGACATGTTTTGAGAAACAGTTTTTACATCATATTTGAGCGTTTCACGGTCTGAAACGACGATTTTGCATGTATCATTGGAAACATATTCTACCTGTAGTTTCGATGGAACTAGGTTATTTATGCTACAATAAGACAAAATACACTGATTTTTAGTGAATACAAGCTTTTGGAGGCATTCCGTGGTGCACTCGCCAGCGCAGCTAGAGTGCCGATTTGAACTATAGAAGTTACTGCAAAACACCTTAAAAACACGTAATTCGCTTGGAATACGCATTTTCAAGTGATTTGGGGACATGTTTTGAGAAACAGTTTTTACATCATATTTGAGCGTTTCACGGTCTGAAACAACGATTTTGCATGTATCTTTGGAAACATATTCTACCTGTAGTTTCGATGGAACTAGGTTATGTATGCTACATTAAGACAAAATACACTGATTTTTAGTGAATACAAGCTTTTGGAGGCATTCCGTGGTGCACTCGCCAGCGCAGCTAGAGTGCCGATTTGAACTATAGAAGTTACTGCAAAACACCTTAGAAACACGTAATTCGCTTAGAAAACGCATTTTCAAGTGATTTGGAGACATGTTTTGAGAAACAGTTTTTACATCATATTTGAGCGTTTCACGGTCTGAAACGACGATTTTGCATGTATCTTTGGAAACATATTCTACCTGTAGTTTCGATGGAACTAGGTTATTTATGCTACAATAAGACAAAATACACTGATTTTTAGTGAATACAAGCTTTTGGAGGCATTCCGTGGTGCACTCGCCAGCGCAGCTAGAGTGCCGATTTGAACTATAGAAGCTACTGCAAAACACCTTAAAAACACGTAATTCGCTTAGAAAACGCATTTTCAAGTGATTTGGAGACATGTTTTGAGAAACAGTTTTTACATCATATTTGAGCGTTTCACGGTCTGAAACGAACGATTTGTGTGTAGCACTTGGACACATATTCTACTAGCACTTTCGATGGAATTTTGTTGTTTAGGATACAATATGACAAAATACAGTGATTTTTAGTGAATACAAGCTTTTGGAGACATTCCGTGGTGCACTCGCCAGCGCAGCTAGAGTGCCGATTTGAACTATAGAAGTTACTGCAAAACACCTTAAAAACACGTAATTCGCTTGGAATACGCATTTTCAAGTGATTTGGGGACATGTTTTGAGAAACAGTTTTTACATCATATTTGAGCGTTTCACGGTCTGAAACGACGATTTTGCATGTATCTTTGGAAACATATTCTACCTGTAGTTTCGATGGAACTAGGTTATTTATGCTACAATAAGACAAAATACACTGATTTTTAGTGAATACAAGCTTTTGGAGGCATTCCGTGGTGCACTCGCCCGCGCAGCTAGAGTGCTGATTTAAACTATAGAAGTTACTGCAAAACACCTTAAAAACACGTAATTCGCTTAGAAAACGCATTTTCAAGTGATTTGGAGACATGTTTTGAGAAACAGTTTTTACATCATATTTGAGCGTTTCACGGTCTGAAACGACGATTTTGCATGTATCTTTGGAAACATATTCTACCTGTAGTTTCGATGGAACTAGGTTATTTATGCTACAATAAGACAAAATACACTGGTTTTTAGTGAATACAAGCTTTTGGAGGCATTCCGTGGTGCACTCGCCAGCGCAGCTAGAGTGCCGATTTGAACTATAGAAGTTACTGCAAAACTCCTTAAAAACACGTAATTCGCTTGGAATACGCATTTTCAAGTGATTTGGGGACATGTTTTGAGAAACAGTTTTTACATCATATTTGAGCGTTTCACGGTCTGAAACGACGATTTTGCATGTATCTTTGGAAACATATTCTACCTGTAGTTTCGATGGAACTAGGTTATTTATGCTACAATCAGACAAAATACATTGATTTTTAGTGAATACAAGCTTTTGGAGGCATTCCGTGGCGCACTCGCCCGCGCAGCTAGAGTGCCGATTTGAACTATAGAAGTTACTGCAAAACACCTTAAAAACACGTAATTCGCTTAGAAAACGCATTTTCAAGAGATTTGGAGACATGTTTTGAGAAATAGTTTTTACATCATATTTGAGCGTTTCACGGTCTGAAACGACGATTTTGCATGTATCTTTGGAAACATATTCTACCTGTAGTTTCGATGGAACTAGGTTATTTATGCTACAATAAGACAAAATACACTGATTTTTAGTGAATACAAGCTTTTGGAGGCATTCCGTGGTGCACTCGCCAGCGCAGCTAGAGTGCCGATTTGAACTATAGAAGCTACTGCAAAACACCTTAAAAACACGTAATTCGCTTAGAAAACGCATTTTCAAGTGATTTGGAGACATGTTTTGAGAAACAGTTTTTACATCATATTTGAGCGTTTCACGTTCTGAACCGACGATTTTGCATGTATCTTTGGAAACATATTCTACCTGTAGTTTCGATGGAACTAGGTTATTTATGCTACAATAAGACAAAATACACTGATTTTTAGTGAATACAAGCTTTTGGAGGCATTCCGTGGTGCACTCGCCAGCGCAGCTAGAGTGCCGATTTGAACTATAGAAGTTACTGCAAAACACCTTAAAAACACGTAATTCGCTTAGAAAACGCATTTTCAAGTGATTTGGAGACATGTTTTGAGAAACAGTTTTTACATCATATTTGAGCGTTTCACGGTCTGAAACGACGATTTTGCATGTATCTTTGGAAACATATTCTACCTGTAGTTTCGATGGAACTAGGTTATTTATGCTACAATAAGAAAAAATACACTGATTTTTAGTGAATACAAGCTTTTGGAGGCATTCCGTGGTGCACTCGCCAGCGCAGCTAGAGTGCCGATTTGAACTATAGAAGCTACTGCAAAACACCTTAAAAACACGTAATTCGCTTAGAAAACGCATTTTCAAGTGATTTGGAGACATGTTTTGAGAAACAGTTTTTACATCATATTTGAGCGTTTCACGTTCTGAACCGACGATTTTGCATGTATCTTTGGAAACATATTCTACCTGTAGTTTCGATGGAACTAGGTTATTTATGCTACAATAAGACAAAATACACTGATTTTTAGTGAATACAAGCTTTTGGAGGCATTCCGTGGTGCACTCGCCAGCGCAGCTAGAGTGCCGATTTGAACTATAGAAGTTACTGCAAAACACCTTAAAAACACGTAATTCGCTTAGAAAACGCATTTTCAAGTGATTTGGAGACATGTTTTGAGAAACAGTTTTTACATCATATTTGAGCGTTTCACGGTCTGAACCGACGATTTTGCATGTATCTTTGGAAACATATTCTACCTGTAGTTTCGATGGAACTAGGTTATTTATGCTACAATAAGACAAAATACACTGATTTTTAGTGAATACAAGCTTTTGGAGGCATTCCGTGGTGCACTCGCCAGCGCAGCTAGAGTGCCGATTTGAACTATAGAAGTTACTGCAAAACACCTTAAAAACACGTAATTCGCTTAGAAAACGCATTTTCAAGTGATTTGGAGACATGTTTTGAGAAACAGTTTTTACATCATATTTGAGCGTTTCACGGTCTGAAACGACGATTTTGCATGTATCTTTGGAAACATATTCTACCTGTAGTTTCGATGGCACTAGGTTATTTATGCTACAATAAGACAAAATACATTGATTTTTAGTGAATACAAGCTTTTGGAGGCATTCCGTGGTGCACTCGCCCGCGCAGCTAGAGTGCCGATTTGAACTATAGAAGTTACTGCAAAACACCTTAAAAACACGTAATTCGCTTAGAAAACGCATATTCAAGTGATTTTGAGACATGTATTGAGAAATAGTTTTTACATCATATTTGAGCGTTTCACGGTCTGAAACGACGATTTTGCATGTATCTTTGGAAACATGTTCTACCTGTAGTTTCGATGGAACTAGGTTATTTATGCTACAATAAGAAAAAATACACTGATTTTTAGTGAATACAAGCTTTTGGAGGCATTCCGTGGTGCACTCGCCAGCGCAGCTAGAGTGCCGATTTGAACTATAGAAGCTACTGCAAAACACCTTAAAAACACGTAATTCGCTTAGAAAACGCATTTTCAAGTGATTTGGAGACATGTTTTGAGAAACAGTTTTTACATCATATTTGAGCGTTTCACGTTCTGAACCGACGATTTTGCATGTATCTTTGGAAACATATTCTACCTGTAGTTTCGATGGAACTAGGTTATTTATGCTACAATAAGACAAAATACACTGATTTTTAGTGAATACAAGCTTTTGGAGGCATTCCGTGGTGCACTCGCCAGCGCAGCTAGAGTGCCGATTTGAACTATAGAAGTTACTGCAAAACACCTTAAAAACACGTAATTCGCTTAGAAAACGCATTTTCAAGTGATTTGGAGACATGTTTTGAGAAACAGTTTTTACATCATATTTGAGCGTTTCACGGTCTGAAACGACGATTTTGCATGTATCTTTGGAAACATATTCTACCTGTAGTTTCGATGGAACTAGGTTATTTATGCTACAATAAGACAAAATACACTGATTTTTAGTGAATACAAGCTTTTGGAGGCATTCCGTGGTGCACTCGCCAGCGCAGCTAGAGTGCCGATTTGAACTATAGAAGTTACTGCAAAACACCTTAAAAACACGTAATTCGCTTGGAATACGCATTTTCAAGTGATTTGGGGACATGTTTTGAGAAACAGTTTTTACATCATATTTGAGCGTTTCACGGTCTGAAACGACGATTTTGCATGTATCTTTGGAAACATATTCTACCTGTAGTTTCGATGGAACTAGGTTATTTATGCTACAATAAGACAAAATACATTGATTTTTAGTGAATACAAGCTTTTGGAGGCATTCCGTGGTGCACTCGCCCGCGCAGCTAGAGTGCTGATTTGAACTATAGAAGTTACTGCAAAACACCTTAAAAACACGTAATTCGCTTAGAAAACGCATTTTCAAGTGATTTGGAGACATGTTTTGAGAAACAGTTTTTACATCATATTTGTGCGTTTCACGGTCTGAAACGACGATTTTGCATGTATCTTTGGAAACATATTCTACCTGTAGTTTCGATGGAACTAGGTTATTTATGCTACAATAAGACAAAATACACTGATTTTTAGTGAATACAAGCTTTTGGAGGCACTCCGTGGTGCACTCGCCAGCGCAGCTAGAGTGCCGATTTGACCTATAGAAGTTACTGCAAAACACCTTAGAAACACGTAATTCGCTTAGAAAACGCATTTTCAAGTGATTTGGAGACATGTTTTGAGAAAAAGTTTTTACATCATATTTGAGCGTTTCACGGTCTGAAACGACGATTTTGCATGTATCTTTGGAAACATATTCTACCTGTAGTTTCGATGGAACTAGGTTATTTATGCTACAATAAGACAAAATACACTGATTTTTAGTGAATACTAGCTTTTGGAGGCATTCCGTGGTGCACTCGCCAGCGCAGCTAGAGTGCCGATTTGAACTATAGAAGTTACTGCAAAACACCTTAAAAACACGTAATTCGCTTAGAAAACGCATTTTCAAGTGAGTTGGAGACATGTTTTGAGAAACAGTTTTTACATCATATTTGAGCGTTTCACGGTCTGAAACGACGATTTTGCATGTATCTTTGGAAACATATTCTACCTGTAGTTTCGATGGAACTAGGTTATTTATGCTACGATAAGACAAAATACACTGATTTTTAGTGAATACAAGCTTTTGGAGGCATTCCGTGCTGCACTCGCCAGCGCAGCTAGAGTGCCGATTTGAACTATAGAAGTTACTGCAAAACACCTTAAAAACACGTAATTCGCTTAGAAAACGCATTTTCAAGTGATTTGGAGACATGTTTTGAGAAACAGTTTTTACATCATATTTGAGCGTTTCACGGTCTGAAACGACGAATTTGCATGTATCTTTGGAAACATATTCTACCTGCAGTTTCGATGGAACTAGGTTATTTATGCTACAATAAGACAAAATACACTGATTTTTAGTGAATACAAGCTTTTGGAAGCATTCCGCGGTGCACTCGCCAGCGCAGCTAGAGTGCCGATTTGAACTATAGAAGTTACTGCAAAACACCTTAAAAACACGTAATTCGCTTGGAATACGCATTTTCAAGTGATTTGGGGACATGTTTTGAGAAACAGTTTTTACATCATATTTGAGCGTTTCACGGTCTGAAACGACGATTTTGCATGTATCTTTGGAAACATATTCTACCTGTAGTTTCGATGGAACTAGGTTATTTATGCTACAATAAGACGAAATACATTGATTTTTAGTGAATACAAGCTTTTGGAGGCATTCTGTGCTGCACTCGCCAGCGCAGCTAGAGTGCCGATTTGAACTATAGAAGTTACTGCAAAACACCTTAAAAACACGTAATTCGCTTAGAAAACGCATTTTCAAGTGATTTGGAGACATGTTTTGAGAAACAGTTTTTACATCATATTTGAGCGTTTCACGGTCTGAAACGACGATTTTGCATGTATCTTTGGAAACATATTCTACCTGCAGTTTCGATGGAACTAGGTTATTTATGCTACAATAAGACAAAATACACTGATTTTTAGTGAATACAAGCTTTTGGAGGCATTCCGTGGTGCACTCGCCAGCGCAGCTAGAGTGCCGATTTGAACTATAGAAGTTACTGCAAAACACCTTAAAAACACGTAATTCGCTTGGAATACGCATTTTCAAGTGATTTGGGGACATGTTTTGAGAAACAGTTTTTACATCATATTTGAGCGTTTCACGGTCTGAAACGACGATTTTACATGTATCTTTGGAAACATATTCTACCTGTAGTTTCGCTGGAACTAGGTTATTTATGCTACAATAAGACGAAATACATTGATTTTTAGTGAATACAAGCTTTTGGAGGCATTCCGTGGTGCACTCGCCCGCGCAGCTAGAGTGCCGATTTGAACTATAGAAGTTACTGCAAAACACCTTAAATACACGTAATTCGCTTAGAAAACGCATTTTCAAGTGATTTGGAGACATGTTTTGAGAAATAGTTTTTACATCATATTTGAGCGTTTCACGGTCTGAAACGACGATTTTGCATGTATCTTTGGAAACATATTCTACCTGTAGTTTCGATGGAACTAGGTTATTTATGCTACAATAAGACAAAATACACTGATTTTTAGTGAATACAAGCTTTTGGAGGCATTCCGTGGTGCACTCGCCAGCGCAGCTAGAGTGCCGATTTGAACTATAGAAGTTACTGCAAAACACCTTAAAAACACGTAATTCGCTTGGAATACGCATTTTCAAGTGATTTGGGGACATGTTTTGAGAAACAGTTTTTACATCATATTTGAGCGTTTCACGGTCTGAAACGACGATTTTGCATGTATCTTTGGAAACATATTCTACCTGTAGTTTCGATGGAACTAGGTTAATTATGCTACAATAAGACAAAATACATTGATTTTTAGTGAATACAAGCTTTTGGAGGCATTCCGTGGTGCACTCGCCCGCGCAGCTAGAGTGCTGATTTGAACTATAGAAGTTACTGCAAAACACCTTAAATACACGTAATTTGCTTAGAAAACGCATTTTCAAGTGATTTGGAGACATGTTTTGAGAAATAGTTTTTACATCATATTTGAGCGTTTCACGGTCTGAAACGACGATTTTGCATGTATCTTTGGAAACATATTCTACCTGTAGTTTCGATGGAACTAGGTTATTTATGCTACAATAAGACAAAATACACTGATTTTTAGTGAATACAAGCTTTTGGAGGCATTCCGTGGTGCACTCGAAAGCGCAGCTAGAGTGCCGATTTGAACTATAGAAGCTACTGCAAAACACCTTAAAAACACGTAATTCGCTTAGAAAACGCATTTTCAAGTGATTTGGAGACATGTTTTGAGAAACAGTTTTTACATCATATTTGAGCGTTTCACGGTCTGAAACGACGATTTTGCATGTATCTTTGGAAACATATTCTACCTGTAGTTTCGATGGAACTAGGTTATTTATGCTACAATAAGACAAAATACACTGATTTTTAGTGAATACAAGCTTTTGGAGGCACTCCGTGGTGCACTCGCCAGCGCAGCTAGAGTGCCGATTTGACCTATAGAAGTTACTGCAAAACACCTTAGAAACACGTAATTCGCTTAGAAAACGCATTTTCAAGTAATTTGGAGACATGTTTTGAGAAAAAGTTTTTACATCATATTTGAGCGTTTCACGGTCTGAAACGACGATTTTGCATGTATCTTTGGAAACATATTCTACCTGTAGTTTCGATGGAACTAGGTTATTTATGCTACAATAAGACAAAATACACTGATTTTTAGTGAATACTAGCTTTTGGAGGCATTCCGTGGTGCACTCGCCAGCGCAGCTAGAGTGCCGATTTGAACTATAGAAGTTACTGCAAAACACCTTAAAAACACGTAATTCGCTTAGAAAACGCATTTTCAAGTGAGTTGGAGACATGTTTTGAGAAACAGTTTTTACATCATATTTGAGCGTTTCACGGTCTGAAACGACGATTTTGCATGTATCTTTGGAAACATATTCTACCTGTAGTTTCGATGGAACTAGGTTATTTATGCTACGATAAGACAAAATACACTGATTTTTAGTGAATACAAGCTTTTGGAGGCATTCCGTGCTGCACTCGCCAGCGCAGCTAGAGTGCCGATTTGAACTATAGAAGTTACTGCAAAACACCTTAAAAACACGTAATTCGCTTAGAAAACGCATTTTCAAGTGATTTGGAGACATGTTTTGAGAAACAGTTTTTACATCATATTTGAGCGTTTCACGGTCTGAAACGAGGAATTTGCATGTATCTTTGGAAACATATTCTACCTGCAGTTTCGATGGAACTAGGTTATTTATGCTACAATAAGACAAAATACACTGATTTTTAGTGAATACAAGCTTTTGGAGGCATTCCGTGGTGCACTCGCCAGCGCAGCTAGAGTGCCGATTTGAACTATAGAAGTTACTGCAAAACACCTTAAAAACACGTAATTCGCTTGGAATACGCATTTTCAAGTGATTTGGGGACATGTTTTGAGAAACAGTTTTTACATCATATTTGAGCGTTTCACGGTCTGAAACGACGATTTTGCATGTATCTTTGGAAACATATTCTACCTGTAGTTTCGATGGAACTAGGTTATTTATGCTACAATAAGACGAAATACATTGATTTTTAGTGAATACAAGCTTTTGGAGGCATTCCGTGCTGCACTCGCCAGCGCAGCTAGAGTGCCGATTTGAACTATAGAAGTTACTGCAAAACACCTTAAAAACACGTAATTCGCTTAGAAAACGCATTTTCAAGTGATTTGGAGACATGTTTTGAGAAACAGTTTTTACATCATATTTGAGCGTTTCACGGTCTGAAACGACGATTTTGCATGTATCTTTGGAAACATATTCTACCTGCAGTTTCGATGGAACTAGGTTATTTATGCTACAATAAGACAAAATACACTGATTTTTAGTGAATACAAGCTTTTGGAGGCATTCCGTGGTGCACTCGCCAGCGCAGCTAGAGTGCCGATTTGAACTATAGAAGTTACTGCAAAACACCTTAAAAACACGTAATTCGCTTGGAATACGCATTTTCAAGTGATTTGGGGACATGTTTTGAGAAACAGTTTTTACATCATATTTGAGCGTTTCACGGTCTGAAACGACGATTTTGCATGTATCTTTGGAAACATATTCTACCTGTAGTTTCGATGGAACTAGGTTATTTATGCTACAATAAGACGAAATACATTGATTTTTAGTGAATACAAGCTTTTGGAGGCATTCCGTGGTGCATTCGCCCGCGCAGCTAGAGTGCCGATTTGAACTATAGAAGTTACTGCAAAACACCTTAAATACACGTAATTCGCTTAGAAAACGCATTTTCAAGTGATTTGGAGACATGTTTTGAGAAATAGTTTTTACATCATATTTGAGCGTTTCACGGTCTGAAACGACGATTTTGCATGTATCTTTGGAAACATATTCTACCTGTAGTTTCGATGGAACTAGGTTATTTATGCTACAATAAGACAAAATACACTGATTTTTAGTGAATACAAGCTTTTGGAGGCATTCCGTGGTGCACTCGCCAGCGCAGCTAGAGTGCCGATTTGAACTATAGAAGTTACTGCAAAACACCTTAAAAACACGTAATTCGCTTGGAATACGCATTTTCAAGTGATTTGGGGACATGTTTTGAGAAACAGTTTTTACATCATATTTGAGCGTTTCACGGTCTGAAACGACGATTTTGCATGTATCTTTGGAAACATATTCTACCTGTAGTTTCGATGGAACTAGGTTATTTATGCTACAATAAGACAAAATACATTGATTTTTAGTGAATACAAGCTTTTGGAGGCATTCCGTGGTGCACTCGCCCGCGCAGCTAGAGTGCTGATTTGAACTATAGAAGTTACTGCAAAACACCTTAAATACACGTAATTTGCTTAGAAAACGCATTTTCAAGTGATTTGGAGACATGTTTTGAGAAATAGTTTTTACATCATATTTGAGCGTTTCACGGTCTGAAACGACGATTTTGCATGTATCTTTGGAAACATATTCTACCTGTAGTTTCGATGGAACTAGGTTATTTATGCTACAATAAGACAAAATACACTGATTTTTAGTGAATACAAGCTTTTGGAGGCATTCCGTGGTGCACTCGAAAGCGCAGCTAGAGTGCCGATTTGAACTATAGAAGCTACTGCAAAACACCTTAAAAACACGTAATTCGCTTAGAAAACGCATTTTCAAGTGATTTGGAGACATGTTTTGAGAAACAGTTTTTACATCATATTTGAGCGTTTCACGGTCTGAACCGACGATTTTGCATGTATCTTTGGAAACATATTCTACCTGTAGTTTCGATGGAACTAGGTTATTTATGCTACAATAAGACAAAATACATTGATTTTTAGTGAATACAAGCTTTTGGAGGCATTCCGTGGTGCACTCGCCAGCGCAGCTAGAGTGCCGATTTGAACTATAGAAGTTACTGCAAAACACCTTAGAAACACGTAATTCGCTTAGAAAACGCATTTTCAAGTGATTTGGAGACATGTTTTGAGAAACAGTTTTTACATCATATTTGAGCGTTTCACGGTCTGAAACGACGATTTTGCATGTATCTTTGGAAACATATTCTACCTGTAGTTTCGATGGAACTAGGTTATTTATGCTACAATAAGACAAAATACATTGATTTTTAGTGAATACAAGCTTTTGGAGGCATTCCGTGGTGCACTCGCCCGCGCAGCTAGAGTGCCGATTTGAACTATAGAAGTTACTGCAAAACACCTTAAAAACACGTAATTCGCTTAGAAAACGCATTTTCAAGTGATTTGGAGACATGTTTTGAAAAATAGTTTTTACATCATATTTGAGCGTTTCACGGTCTGAAACGACGATTTTGCACGTATCTTTGGAAACATATTCTACCTGTAGTTTCGATGGAACTAGGTTATTTATGCTACAATAAGACAAAATACACTGATTTTTAGTGAATACAAGCTTTTGGAGGCATTCCGTGGTGCACTCGCCAGCGCAGCTAGAGTGCCGATTTGAACTATACAAGCTACTGCAAAACACCTTAAAAACACGTAATTCGCTTAGAAAACGCATTCTCAAGTGATTTGGAGACATGTTTTGAGAAACAGTTTTTACATCATATTTGAGCGTTTCACGGTCTGAACCGACGATTTTGCATGTATCTTTGGAAACATATTCTACCTGTAGTTTCGATGGAACTAGGTTATTTATGCTACAATAAGACAAAATACACTGATTTTTAGTGAATACAAGCTTTTGGAGGCATTCCGTGGTGCACTCGCCAGCGCAGCTAGAGTGCCGATTTGAACTATAGAAGTTACTGCAAAACACCTTAAAAACACGTAATTCGCTTAGAAAACGCATTTTCAAGTGATTTGGAGACATGTTTTGAGAAACAGTTTTTACATCATATTTGAGCGTTTCACGGTCTGAAACGACGAATTTGCATGTATCTTTGGAAACATATTCTACCTGCAGTTTCGATGGAACTAGGTTATTTATGCTACAATAAGACAAAATACACTGATTTTTAGTGAATACAAGCTTTTGGAGGCATTCCGTGGTGCACTCGCCAGCGCAGCTAGAGTGCCGATTTGAACTATAGAAGTTACTGCAAAACACCTTAAAAACACGTAATTCGCTTGGAATACGCATTTTCAAGTGATTTGGAGACATGTTTTGAGAAACAGTTTTTACATCATATTTGAGCGTTTCACGGTCTGAAACGACGATTTTGCATGTATCTTTGGAAACATATTCTACCTGTAGTTTCGATGGAACTAGGTTATTTATGCTACAATAAGACAAAATACACTGATTTTTAGTGAATACAAGCTTTTGGAGGCACTCCGTGGTGCACTCGCCAGCGCAGCTAGAGTGCCGATTTGACCTATAGAAGTTACTGCAAAACACCTTAGAAACACGTAATTCGCTTAGAAAACGCATTTTCAAGTGATTTGGAGACATGTTTTGAGAAAAAGTTTTTACATCATATTTGAGCGTTTCACGGTCTGAAACGACGATTTTGCATGTATCTTTGGAAACATATTCTACCTGTAGTTTCGATGGAACTAGGTTATTTATGCTACAATAAGACAAAATACACTGATTTTTAGTGAATACTAGCTTTTGGAGGCATTCCGTGGTGCACTCGCCAGCGCAGCTAGAGTGCCGATTTGAACTATAGAAGTTACTGCAAAACACCTTAAAAACACGTAATTCGCTTAGAAAACGCATTTTCAAGTGAGTTGGAGACATGTTTTGAGAAACAGTTTTTACATCATATTTGAGCGTTTCACGGTCTGAAACGACGATTTTGCATGTATCTTTGGAAACATATTCTACCTGTAGTTTCGATGGAACTAGGTTATTTATGCTACGATAAGACAAAATACACTGATTTTTAGTGAATACAAGCTTTTGGAGGCATTCCGTGCTGCACTCGCCAGCGCAGCTAGAGTGCCGATTTGAACTATAGAAGTTACTGCAAAACACCTTAAAAACACGTAATTCGCTTAGAAAACGCATTTTCAAGTGATTTGGAGACATGTTTTGAGAAACAGTTTTTACATCATATTTGAGCGTTTCACGGTCTGAAACGAGGAATTTGCATGTATCTTTGGAAACATATTCTACCTGCAGTTTCGATGGAACTAGGTTATTTATGCTACAATAAGACAAAATACACTGATTTTTAGTGAATACAAGCTTTTGGAGGCATTCCGTGGTGCACTCGCCAGCGCAGCTAGAGTGCCGATTTGAACTATAGAAGTTACTGCAAAACACCTTAAAAACACGTAATTCGCTTGGAATACGCATTTTCAAGTGATTTGGGGACATGTTTTGAGAAACAGTTTTTACATCATATTTGAGCGTTTCACGGTCTAAAACGACGATTTTGCATGTATCTTTGGAAACATATTCTACCTGTAGTTTCGATGGAACTAGGTTATTTATGCTACAATAAGACGAAATACATTGATTTTTAGTGAATACAAGCTTTTGGAGGCATTCCGTGCTGCACTCGCCAGCGCAGCTAGAGTGCCGATTTGAACTATAGAAGTTACTGCAAAACACCTTAAAAACACGTAATTCGCTTAGAAAACGCATTTTCAAGTGATTTGGAGACATGTTTTGAGAAACAGTTTTTACATCATATTTGAGCGTTTCACGGTCTGAAACGACGATTTTGCATGTATCTTTGGAAACATATTCTACCTGCAGTTTCGATGGAACTAGGTTATTTATGCTACAATAAGACAAAATACACTGATTTTTAGTGAATACAAGCTTTTGGAGGCATTCCGTGGTGCACTCGCCAGCGCAGCTAGAGTGCCGATTTGAACTATAGAAGTTACTGCAAAACACCTTAAAAACACGTAATTCGCTTGGAATACGCATTTTCAAGTGATTTGGGGACATGTTTTGAGAAACAGTTTTTACATCATATTTGAGCGTTTCACGGTCTGAAACGACGATTTTGCATGTATCTTTGGAAACATATTCTACCTGTAGTTTCGATGGAACTAGGTTATTTATGCTACAATAAGACGAAATACATTGATTTTTAGTGAATACAAGCTTTTGGAGGCATTCCGTGCTGCACTCGCCAGCGCAGCTAGAGTGCCGATTTGAACTATAGAAGTTACTGCAAAACACCTTAAAAACACGTAATTCGCTTAGAAAACGCATTTTCAAGTGATTTGGAGACATGTTTTGAGAAACAGTTTTTACATCATATTTGAGCGTTTCACGGTCTGAAACGAGGAATTTGCATGTATCTTTGGAAACATATTCTACCTGCAGTTTCGATGGAACTAGGTTATTTATGCTACAATAAGACAAAATACACTGATTTTTAGTGAATACAAGCTTTTGGAGGCATTCCGTGGTGCACTCGCCAGCGCAGCTAGAGTGCCGATTTGAACTATAGAAGTTACTGCAAAACACCTTAAAAACACGTAATTCGCTTGGAATACGCATTTTCAAGTGATTTGGGGACATGTTTTGAGAAACAGTTTTTACATCATATTTGAGCGTTTCACGGTCTGAAACGACGATTTTGCATGTATCTTTGGAAACATATTCTACCTGTAGTTTCGATGGAACTAGGTTATTTATGCTACAATAAGACGAAATACATTGATTTTTAGTGAATACAAGCTTTTGGAGGCATTCCGTGCTGCACTCGCCAGCGCAGCTAGAGTGCCGATTTGAACTATAGAAGTTACTGCAAAACACCTTAAAAACACGTAATTCGCTTAGAAAACGCATTTTCAAGTGATTTGGAGACATGTTTTGAGAAACAGTTTTTACATCATATTTGAGCGTTTCACGGTCTGAAACGACGATTTTGCATGTATCTTTGGAAACATATTCTACCTGCAGTTTCGATGGAACTAGGTTATTTATGCTACAATAAGACAAAATACACTGATTTTTAGTGAATACAAGCTTTTGGAGGCATTCCGTGGTGCACTCGCCAGCGCAGCTAGAGTGCCGATTTGAACTATAGAAGTTACTGCAAAACACCTTAAAAACACGTAATTCGCTTGGAATACGCATTTTCAAGTGATTTGGGGACATGTTTTGAGAAACAGTTTTTACATCATATTTGAGCGTTTCACGGTCTGAAACGACGATTTTGCATGTATCTTTGGAAACATATTCTACCTGTAGTTTCGATGGAACTAGGTTATTTATGCTACAATAAGACGAAATACATTGATTTTTAGTGAATACAAGCTTTTGGAGGCATTCCGTGGTGCATTCGCCCGCGCAGCTAGAGTGCCGATTTGAACTATAGAAGTTACTGCAAAACACCTTAAATACACGTAATTCGCTTAGAAAACGCATTTTCAAGTGATTTGGAGACATGTTTTGAGAAATAGTTTTTACATCATATTTGAGCGTTTCACGGTCTGAAACGACGATTTTGCATGTATCTTTGGAAACATATTCTACCTGTAGTTTCGATGGAACTAGGTTATTTATGCTACAATAAGACAAAATACACTGATTTTTAGTGAATACAAGCTTTTGGAGGCATTCCGTGGTGCACTCGCCAGCGCAGCTAGAGTGCCGATTTGAACTATAGAAGTTACTGCAAAACACCTTAAAAACACGTAATTCGCTTGGAATACGCATTTTCAAGTGATTTGGGGACATGTTTTGAGAAACAGTTTTTACATCATATTTGAGCGTTTCACGGTCTGAAACGACGATTTTGCATGTATCTTTGGAAACATATTCTACCTGTAGTTTCGATGGAACTAGGTTATTTATGCTACAATAAGACAAAATACATTGATTTTTAGTGAATACAAGCTTTTGGAGGCATTCCGTGGTGCACTCGCCCGCGCAGCTAGAGTGCTGATTTGAACTATAGAAGTTACTGCAAAACACCTTAAATACACGTAATTTGCTTAGAAAACGCATTTTCAAGTGATTTGGAGACATGTTTTGAGAAATAGTTTTTACATCATATTTGAGCGTTTCACGGTCTGAAACGACGATTTTGCATGTATCTTTGGAAACATATTCTACCTGTAGTTTCGATGGAACTAGGTTATTTATGCTACAATAAGACAAAATACACTGATTTTTAGTGAATACAAGCTTTTGGAGGCATTCCGTGGTGCACTCGAAAGCGCAGCTAGAGTGCCGATTTGAACTATAGAAGCTACTGCAAAACACCTTAAAAACACGTAATTCGCTTAGAAAACGCATTTTCAAGTGATTTGGAGACATGTTTTGAGAAACAGTTTTTACATCATATTTGAGCGTTTCACGGTCTGAACCGACGATTTTGCATGTATCTTTGGAAACATATTCTACCTGTAGTTTCGATGGAACTAGGTTATTTATGCTACAATAAGACAAAATACACTGATTTTTAGTGAATACAAGCTTTTGGAGGCATTCCGTGGTGCACTCGCCAGCGCAGCTAGAGTGCCGATTTGAACTATAGAAGTTACTGCAAAACACCTTAGAAACACGTAATTCGCTTAGAAAACGCATTTTCAAGTGATTTGGAGACATGTTTTGAGAAACAGTTTTTACATCATATTTGAGCGTTTCACGGTCTGAAACGACGATTTTGCATGTATCTTTGGAAACATATTCTACCTGTAGTTTCGATGGAACTAGGTTATTTATGCTACAATAAGACAAAATACATTGATTTTTAGTGAATACAAGCTTTTGGAGGCATTCCGTGGTGCACTCGCCCGCGCAGCTAGAGTGCCGATTTGAACTATAGAAGTTACTGCAAAACACCTTAAAAACACGTAATTCGCTTAGAAAACGCATTTTCAAGTGATTTGGAGACATGTTTTGAAAAATAGTTTTTACATCATATTTGAGCGTTTCACGGTCTGAAACGACGATTTTGCACGTATCTTTGGAAACATATTCTACCTGTAGTTTCGATGGAACTAGGTTATTTATGCTACAATAAGACAAAATACACTGATTTTTAGTGAATACAAGCTTTTGGAGGCATTCCGTGGTGCACTCGCCAGCGCAGCTAGAGAGCCGATTTGAACTATACAAGCTACTGCAAAACACCTTAAAAACACGTAATTCGCTTAGAAAACGCATTCTCAAGTGATTTGGAGACATGTTTTGAGAAACAGTTTTTACATCATATTTGAGCGTTTCACGGTCTGAACCGACGATTTTGCATGTATCTTTGGAAACATATTCTACCTGTAGTTTCGATGGAACTAGGTTATTTATGCTACAATAAGACAAAATACACTGATTTTTAGTGAATACAAGCTTTTGGAGGCATTCCGTGGTGCACTCGCCAGCGCAGCTAGAGTGCCGATTTGAACTATAGAAGTTACTGCAAAACACCTTAAAAACACGTAATTCGCTTAGAAAACGCATTTTCAAGTGATTTGGAGACATGTTTTGAGAAACAGTTTTTACATCATATTTGAGCGTTTCACGGTCTGAAACGACGAATTTGCATGTATCTTTGGAAACATATTCTACCTGCAGTTTCGATGGAACTAGGTTATTTATGCTACAATAAGACAAAATACACTGATTTTTAGTGAATACAAGCTTTTGGAGGCATTCCGTGGTGCACTCGCCAGCGCAGCTAGAGTGCCGATTTGAACTATAGAAGTTACTGCAAAACACCTTAAAAACACGTAATTCGCTTGGAATACGCATTTTCAAGTGATTTGGAGACATGTTTTGAGAAACAGTTTTTACATCATATTTGAGCGTTTCACGGTCTGAAACGACGATTTTGCATGTATCTTTGGAAACATATTCTACCTGTAGTTTCGATGGAACTAGGTTATTTATGCTACAATAAGACGAAATACATTGATTTTTAGTGAATACAAGCTTTTGGAGGCATTCCGTGCTGCACTCGCCAGCGCAGCTAGAGTGCCGATTTGAACTATAGAAGTTACTGCAAAACACCTTAAAAACACGTAATTCGCTTAGAAAACGCATTTTCAAGTGATTTGGAGACATGTTTTGAGAAACAGTTTTTACATCATATTTGAGCGTTTCACGGTCTGAAACGACGATTTTGCATGTATCTTTGGAAACATATTCTACCTGCAGTTTCGATGGAACTAGGTTATTTATGCTACAATAAGACAAAATACACTGATTTTTAGTGAATACAAGCTTTTGGAGGCATTCCGTGGTGCACTCGCCAGCGCAGCTAGAGTGCCGATTTGAACTATAGAAGTTACTGCAAAACACCTTAAAAACACGTAATTCGCTTGGAATACGCATTTTCAAGTGATTTGGGGACATGTTTTGAGAAACAGTTTTTACATCATATTTGAGCGTTTCACGGTCTGAAACGACGATTTTGCATGTATCTTTGGAAACATATTCTACCTGTAGTTTCGATGGAACTAGGTTATTTATGCTACAATAAGACGAAATACATTGATTTTTAGTGAATACAAGCTTTTGGAGGCATTCCGTGGTGCACTCGCCCGCGCAGCTAGAGTGCCGATTTGAACTATAGAAGTTACTGCAAAACACCTTAAATACACGTAATTCGCTTAGAAAACGCATTTTCAAGTGATTTGGAGACATGTTTTGAGAAATAGTTTTTACATCATATTTGAGCGTTTCACGGTCTGAAACGACGATTTTGCATGTATCTTTGGAAACATATTCTACCTGTAGTTTCGATGGAACTAGGTTATTTATGCTACAATAAGACAAAATACACTGATTTTTAGTGAATACAAGCTTTTGGAGGCATTCCGTGGTGCACTCGCCAGCGCAGCTAGAGTGCCGATTTGAACTATAGAAGTTACTGCAAAACACCTTAAAAACACGTAATTCGCTTGGAATACGCATTTTCAAGTGATTTGGGGACATGTTTTGAGAAACAGTTTTTACATCATATTTGAGCGTTT
The DNA here is from genome assembly GCA_963082715.1 of Harpalus rubripes. Taxonomy (NCBI): domain Eukaryota; kingdom Metazoa; phylum Arthropoda; class Insecta; order Coleoptera; family Carabidae; genus Harpalus; species Harpalus rubripes. Next base: position 390,885 of record CAUJCB010000233.1, read on the forward strand.
CACGGTCTGAAACGACGATTTTGCATGTATCTTTGGAAACATATTCTACCTGTAGTTTCGATGGAACTAGGTTATTTATGCTACAATAAGACAAAATACATTGATTTTTAGTGAATACAAGCTTTTGGAGGCATTCCGTGGTGCACTCGCCCGCGCAGCTAGAGTGCTGATTTGAACTATAGAAGTTACTGCAAAACACCTTAAATACACGTAATTTGCTTAGAAAACGCATTTTCAAGTGATTTGGAGACATGTTTTGAGAAATAGTTTTTACATCATATTTGAGCGTTTCACGGTCTGAAACGACGATTTTGCATGTATCTTTGGAAACATATTCTACCTGTAGTTTCGATGGAACTAGGTTATTTATGCTACAATAAGACAAAATACACTGATTTTTAGTGAATACAAGCTTTTGGAGGCATTCCGTGGTGCACTCGCCAGCGCAGCTAGAGTGCCGATTTGAACTATAGAAGCTACTGCAAAACACCTTAAAAACACGTAATTCGCTTAGAAAACGCATTTTCAAGTGATTGGGAGACATGTTTTGAGAAACAGTTTTTACATCATATTTGAGCGTTTCACGGTCTGAACCGACGATTTTGCATGTATCTTTGGAAACATATTCTACCTGTAGTTTCGATGGAACTAGGTTATTTATGCTACAATAAGACAAAATACACTGATTTTTAGTGAATACAAGCTTTTGGAGGCATTCCGTGGTGCACTCGCCAGCGCAGCTAGAGTGCCGATTTGAACTATAGAAGTTACTGCAAAACACCTTAGAAACACGTAATTCGCTTAGAAAACGCATTTTCAAGTGATTTGGAGACATGTTTTGAGAAACAGTTTTTACATCATATTTGAGCGTTTCACGGTCTGAAACGACGATTTTGCATGTATCTTTGGAAACATATTCTACCTGTAGTTTCGATGGAACTAGGTTATTTATGCTACAATAAGACAAAATACATTGATTTTTAGTGAATACAAGCTTTTGGAGGCATTCCGTGGTGCACTCGCCCGCGCAGCTAGAGTGCCGATTTGAACTATAGAAGTTACTGCAAAACACCTTAAAAACACGTAATTCGCTTAGAAAACGCATTTTCAAGTGATTTGGAGACATGTTTTGAAAAATAGTTTTTACATCATATTTGAGCGTTTCACGGTCTGAAACGACGATTTTGCACGTATCTTTGGAAACATATTCTACCTGTAGTTTCGATGGAACTAGGTTATTTATGCTACAATAAGACAAAATACACTGATTTTTAGTGAATACACGCTTTTGGAGGCATTCCGTGGTGCACTCGCCAGCGCAGCTAGAGTGCCGATTTGAACTATACAAGCTACTGCAAAACACCTTAAAAACACGTAATTCGCTTAGAAAACGCATTCTCAAGTGATTTGGAGACATGTTTTGAGAAACAGTTTTTACATCATATTTGAGCGTTTCACGGTCTGAACCGACGATTTTGCATGTATCTTTGGAAACATATTCTACCTGTAGTTTCGATGGAACTAGGTTATTTATGCTACAATAAGACAAAATACACTGATTTTTAGTGAATACAAGCTTTTGGAGGCATTCCGTGGTGCACTCGCCAGCGCAGCTAGAGTGCCGATTTGAACTATAGAAGTTACTGCAAAACACCTTAAAAACACGTAATTCGCTTAGAAAACGCATTTTCAAGTGTTTTGGAGACATGTTTTGAGAAACAGTTTTTACATCATATTTGAGCGTTTCACGGTCTGAAACGACGATTTTGCATGTATCTTTGGAAACATATTCTACCTGTAGTTTCGATGGAACTAGGTTATTTATGCTACAATAAGACAAAATACACTGATTTTTAGTGAATACAAGCTTTTGGAGGCATTCCGTGGTGCACTCGCCAGCGCAGCTAGAGTGCCGATTTGAACTATAGAAGTTACTGCAAAACACCTTAAAAACACGTAATTCGCTTGGAATACGCATTTTCAAGTGATTTGGAGACATGTTTTGAGAAACAGTTTTTACATCATATTTGAGCGTTTTCACGGTCTGAAACGACGATTTTGCATGTATCTTTGGAAACATATTCTACCTGTAGTTTCGATGGAACTAGGTTATTTATGCTACAATAAGACAAAATACATAGATTTAGTGAATACAAGCTTTTGGAGGCATTCCGTGGTGCACTCGCCCGCGCAGCTAGAGTGCCGATTTGAACTATAGAAGTTACTGCAAAACACCTTAAAAACACGTAATTCGCTTAGAAAACGCATTTTCAAGTGATTTGGAGACATGTTTTGAGAAATAGTTTTTACATCATATTTGAGCGTTTCACGGTCTGAAACGACGATTTTGCATGTATCTTTGGAAACATATTCTACCTGTAGTTTCGATGGAACTAGGTTATTTATGCTACAATAAGACAAAATACACTGATTTTTAGTGAATAAAAGCTTTTGGAGGCATTCCGTGGTGCACTCGCCAGCGCAGCTAGAGTGCCGATTTGAACTATAGAAGCTACTGCAAAACACCTTAAAAACACGTAATTCGCTTAGAAAAGGCATTTTCAAGTGATTTGGAGACATGTTTTGAGAAATAGTTTTTACATCATATTTGAGCGTTTCACGGTCTGAACCGACGATTTTGCGTGTATCTTTGGAATCATATTCTACCTGTAGTTTCGATGGAACTAGGTTATTTATGCTACAATAAGACAAAATACACTGATTTTTAGTGAATACAAGCTTTTGGAGGCATTCCGTGATGCACTCGCCAGCGTAGCTAGAGTGCCGATTTGAACTATAGAAGTTACTGCAAAACACCTTAAAAACACGTTATTGGCTTAGAAAACGCATTTTCAAGTGATTTGGAGACATGTTTTGAGAAACAGTTTTTACATCATATTTGAGCGTTTCACGGTCTGAAACGAACGATTTGTGTGTAGCACTTGGACACATATTCTACTAGTACTTTCGATGGAATTTTGTTGTTTAGGATACAATATGACAAAATACAGTGATTTTTAGTGAATACAAGCTTTTGGAGGCATTCCGTGGTGCACTCGCCAGCGCAGCTAGAGTGCCGATTTGAACTATAGAAGCTACTGCAAAACACCTTAAAAACACGTAATTCGCTTAGAAAACGCATTTTCAAGTGATTTAGGCACATGTTTTGAGAAACAGATTTTACATCATATTTGAGCGTTTCACGGTCTGAAACGACGATTTTGCATGTATCTTTGGAAACATATTCTACCTGTAGTTTCGATGGAACTAGGTTATTTATGCTACAATAAGACAAAATACACTGATTTTTAGTGAATACAAGCTTTTGGAGGCATTCCGTGGTGCACTCGCCAGCGCAGCTAGAGTGCCGATTTGAACTATAGAAGTTACTGCAAAACACCTTAAAAACACGTAATTCGCGTAGAAAACGCATTTTCAAGTGATTTGGAGACATGTTTTGAGAAACAGTTTTTACATCATATTTGAGCGTTTCACGGTCTGAAACGACGATTTTGCATGTAACTTTGGAAACATATTCTACCTGTAGTTTCGATGGAACTAGGTTATTTATGCTACAATAAGACAAAATACACTGATTTTTAGTGAATACAAGCTTTTGGAGGCATTCCGTGGTGCACTCGCCAGCGCAGCTAGAGTGCCGATTTGAACTATAGAAGTTTCTGCAAAACACCTTAAAAACACGTAATTCGCTTGGAATACGCATTTTCAAGTGATTTGGGGACATGTTTTGAGAAACAGTTTTTACATCATATTTGAGCGTTTCACGGTCTGAAACGACGATTTTGCATGTATCTTTGGAAACATATTCTACCTGTAGTTTCGATGGAACTAGGTTATTTATGCTACAATAAGACAAAATACACTGATTTTTAGTGAATACAAGCTTTTGGAGGCATTCCGTGGTGCACTCGCCAGCGCAGCTAGAGTGCCGATTTGAACTATAGAAGTTACTGCAAAACACCTTAAAAACACGTAATTCGCTTAGAAAACGCATTTTCAAGTGATTTGGAGACATGTTTTGAGAAACAGTTTTTACATCATATTTGAGCGTTTCACGGTCTGAAACGACGATTTTGCATGTATCTTTGGAAACATATTCTACCTGTAGTTTCGATGGAACTAGGTTATTTATGCTACAATAAGACAAAATACACTGATTTTTAGTGAATACAAGCTTTTGGAGGCATTCCGTGGTGCACTCGCCAGCGCAGCTAGAGTGCCGATTTGAACTATAGAAGCTACTGCAAAACACCTTAAAAACACGTAATTCGCTTAGAAAACGCATTTTCAAGTGATTTGGAGACATGTTTTGAGAAACAGTTTTTACATCATATTTGAGCGTTTCACGGTCTGAAACGAACGATTTGTGTGTAGCACTTGGACACATATTCTACTAGTACTTTCGATGGAATTTTGTTGTTTAGGATACAATATGACAAAATACAGTGAGTTTTAGTGAATACAAGCTTTTGGAGGCATTCCGTGGTGCACTCGCCAGCGCAGCTAGAGTGCCGATTTGAACTATAGAAGCTACTGCAAAACACCTTAAAAACACGTAATTCGCTTAGAAAACGCATTTTCAAGTGATTTGGAGACATGTTTTGAGAAACAGTTTTTACATCATATTTGAGCGTTTCACGGTCTGAAACGACGATTTTGCATGTATCTTTGGAAACATATTCTACCTGTAGTTTCGATGGAACTAGGTTATTTATGCTACAATAAGACAAAATACACTGATTTTTAGTGAATACAAGCTTTTGGAGGCATTCCGTGGTGCACTCGCCAGCGCAGCTAGAGTGCCGATTTGAACTATAGAAGTTACTGCAAAACACCTTAAAAACACGTAATTCGCGTAGAAAACGCATTTTCAAGTGATTTGGAGACATGTTTTGAGAAACAGTTTTTACATCATATTTGAGCGTTTCACGGTCTGAAACGACGATTTTGCATGTAACTTTGGAAACATATTCTACCTGTAGTTTCGATGGAACTAGGTTATTTATGCTACAATAAGACAAAATACACTGATTTTTAGTGAATACAAGCTTTTGGAGGCATTCCGTGGTGCACTCGCCAGCGCAGCTAGAGTGCCGATTTGAACTATAGAAGTTACTGCAAAACACCTTAAAAACACGTAATTCGCTTGGAATACGCATTTTCAAGTGATTTGGGGACATGTTTTGAGAAACAGTTTGTCATCATATTTGAGCGTTTCACGGTCTGAAACGACGATTTTGCATGTATCTTTGGAAACATATTCTACCTGTAGTTTCGATGGAACTAGGTTATTTATGCTACAATAAGACAAAATACACTGATTTTTAGTGAATACAAGCTTTTGGAGGCATTCCGTGGTGCACTCGCCAGCGCAGCTAGAGTGCCGATTTGAACTATAGAAGTTACTGCAAAACACCTTAAAAACACGTAATTCGCTTAGAAAACGCATTTTCAAGTGATTTGGAGACATGTTTTGAGAAACAGTTTTTACATCATATTTGAGCGTTTCACGGTCTGAAACGACGATTTTGCATGTATCTTTGGAAACATATTCTACCTGTAGTTTCGATGGAACTAGGTTATTTATGCTACAATAAGACAAAATACACTGATTTTTAGTGAATACAAGCTTTTGGAGGCATTCCGTGGTGCACTCGCCAGCGCAGCTAGAGTGCCGATTTGAACTATAGAAGCTACTGCAATACACCTTCAAAACACGTAATTCGCTTAGAAAACGCATTTTCAAGTGATTTGGAGACATGTTTTGAGAAACAGTTTTTACATCAT